>OY735198.1:83083862-83348862 GCA_963457665.1 Thysanoteuthis rhombus
TGACTATCAAAGTAAACAGTTTTTTTTTTATATCTCAATGTAAATAAGTCCCTACGCCATCTGCGTGACTATATCGCATAGCACCTGGCCTCACTTCATGAAATGACCTCTGTGTATATTTTTAAAGAGATCTCTAATCAATCTTAGCTAATTTTCTACTGTTGCTTCAACCATCAATCTATCTCTATCCTCCCATTTGCCCACCTTTTACCCCGCCCGAGGTGTACTAGGGTACAAAATCAGATACAATGGAAAAAAATGAGCAACAACAATAAAGGAAGCAAAAATATCATTTATCACTGGTAAAATTGCTCCAATCGAGGGATAAACGTAACCGTAACCAAAAAAAAAAAAATCACCACAAAGTTCTGTATTAAAAGATTTTCAAATAGCATTTACTTCACTTCTCGTTACGAGGAGCAAAGGGAAGTAACAAGTACCAAAGCGTAGCAAAGCAAAAATATAATTTATTACCAATAGCAATCGCCCCAATCAACAGAGGACATGAAGTTTTCAAAATTCCCATAATTAGCAGATGTATCAAAAACATGAAATAGGAGAAAAAAATTTGAATCTGCGTTTTTTCTTATATAGAGTGGAAATTATTTCCACACTATATTCTAAACATTTTCTTCTGGTCATTCTCTGATGGATGTTAGTCGATAGAAGCTATCAAAAATTTATTCTAAAAAAACAGGAAACAAATCAAAAAGAATATCTTTAGTTTTATTATGCATCTGCTTATTGCGAAAACCTTGAACTATAACCAGAAATTCTTTAATTTAATAACCACAAACCTCTGTGGAAATCATTTTTTTTCAAATTTATACCACTTCTCTTTCTCTTTGAGTCCTGTTACTCCTCGTATTTTACCACAACTGGATTAGAGAGCTAAAGACGAGTGCCCTCCTGTCTTTGGTGACACCATAATTGAACCTAAGTTTTGTCTGGAAATAGTTAACCTCCGGCTTAAAAAGCCAAACAGACATGAAAAAGTGAAAATACTCTTGTGCGCCGTTTTCCATTCTCCAAACCGAAAGATTCACCTCGGTTTTGCTTTGTTATTTTTTTTTGTCTTTCCCTGACGCCTGATATCTTGAAGAAGCGTTGAGGAGACATTTTTTTCCTTTCGTTTTTTTCTCCTTTGAAATAAGTAAAATAAAGAAAATAATAATAGAAAAATTGTTTTCCAGCCAAATCAGATCACTGTCTGGTCAGCATTTTTTCTTGTATTTTCCAACCTTTCTTCGCCGACCGATCGATGTCTCAGCGCGAGAGACAAAAAAACAAGATTCATGATTTGCTATTATATAATAAAATTTGTTTTTTTAGTAGTATAAAAAGTCGTGTTACCCCCATGGACAATGAACATTAAATGACAGTCACAAGGGACAAAATCAATTTATTAAAGAAAGGAAACAACGATAGGAGTTTTACAATAAAAAGATCAATCGGTCAGAAACATTGTTTTAAAAATGAGCTAAAAATTTATATCAACTCAACATGAGTTTTATAATGAAAGGTTACTCATAACAATGAATCTGATAACATAAACAATAGATTTATAATAATGAATGCGAATATACCCTGTCCAAAAAAAGAAAGGAAAAAGAAAATGGGAGCGCCTTGAAAGACGGTGCCAATTCTGACGAACAAGGAGTAGATATTTTACCATCAGTCTTCGGCCTACTTGTAAGGTAGCAAAACTCATCACAGTATGCTGTCTCTTACTAGAGTTTTAGGAAGAAGCTGCGATGAAGTCAATTCGGTATTGGTGTTCAGTACGAGCAGAAGACATATCATGAAGATGCACAAGTGATCTATCTGTTCATAAGAGCCCTATCAGCGGAATCTGGTCGTAGGTTTTCGAGAGAACTGTTACAGTGCGTCGGACGTGCTTCGAAATCGGCTATAGTAGAACAGTTTCTTAAAGGCTACGTAGTACAGATGTTCTTCAAGATCAACAAATTGTGGAGGTAGCAGTATCAGCACACTCGGCGTTCAGAACACAGATAAGAGCAAACGTTGTCCAAGGTGGTTCAATACAGATGGTTGAGAATCATTTACTTGTAGAAAGAATCTAATCGGATTTCCATTCTCGCCACAACAATATCGTACGCGTCTCTAGATGATCAAATGGTGCTCTGTAGAGCTCAGTGATGTGAGTAGGTTTTGCATTCATGCAAGCGTTTGTCGTTTGCTTATGCAATACAGACCTTGGGAGCGACATTTTTCCGAGAGTATCCGCCCACAACACAGCCCGAACCCTGACCCGATGGTATTTGGTGTTATTAGTTAAAACTCTTACTCGATGCTCGTGTAGGGAGTATTGACCAGTGCCAGACTCACCATGAACATTTTCCAATCTGCTTCGCTACCATTCCTGCAACAAGAAGGCGTGGTGTCGTTCTAGCAGGATAATTCCCGCCATCATGATACTGCTGCCACTCAACATGCTCTGCAAGGTGTTAGACAACTTCTCTGACGAGCTCGATCACCAGACCTGTACTTCCTTAAACACGTACATGGCATTATGAAACAACGCTTGTCTTGTTCAGTTTGCTCACCTATAAATCCTGCTGAATTTCGTTAACGGATGCAAGATGTGTAAAATAATGTATCGTAGGATTGAATTAACCAGCTGTGAGATCATATTCATGGGAGAGTACAAGGCTATGTTGAAGTCTAAGGAAATATATAGTGTATCAATATGGGCTGATTACTGATGATATACCTGTTTTTAATCCGTGCATGTATTGATCGATATGTGCGATCAGTTACTGTAATCAAGCTATATCAACTGTACAGTTGATCTTGAGTAAATTGAAACATGTATTCGAGGTCTTATAATTCTATCTGTCATAGTATAACACTGGATGTAAATTAGTCCAATTTTCATATCATTTGCTTAATGTTATCATCCGATTATTATTTTTATCTAAGAGACCTTGGTATAAAGTTATCTCATAAGCGGCTTTTCTCCGTATTACTAACTCAGATAATGCAACTGCATATGATTCTCACTCTAAATTCCATTTAAAGTCTGCAAAGGGAGTCAGCTTTAACTTTTAGGAAAAAGTGACCTTCAGCTGTTTTGAACTCCTCATGTGAAGAGAACAAAACTCAATGTAACCAAGTCTCTTCTCCGTTCTGTTACCCAGCCGACCACTGCAACCTCCTAACCTTCTAGAAGAACTCAACAACACACGACAGTTAATAGATTATCCAGATAATTCTTTTTTCAACAACGTAATTGAAAATTGAACTTGATTGACCGTGGAAAACTTTCATTTCCCAAGAGATTTTTCTCGTCCCCATTTAAAAAATAGCATTATATGTGAAGACGATTTTAATCAACACTTCCTCTATGGAGACGAAAATTCCGCTATTTTGAAAATCTTTCCTTTCAAATAATATATATATATATATATATATATATATATATATATATATACACACACACACACACACACACATATATATATATATATATATATATATGCTGTCAAGGAGGATTATAGCTTTAAACACTAAACTCATTAGGAAACCTTTTCCGACAATCTTTCCGCCACTTATTTCAAAATATCTCTTAATATATATATATATATATATATATATATATATATATATATATATATATATATATATATATATATATATATATATATATATATACATATATATATGCTGATGTCTGCTAGTGATATCATGTGTGAAATACACGATAAAAAGGGAAAAACAGAGTGAAGGCAACAAGGTAGACAGGAAGAGAGAAAGAAAGGGGGTTAGGTAGTCCAATAATTGAAGAGAGAAGTACAGCTGGTTGTTATTGATACAATACCGGTGACAGACACGGTCCTCACTATATAATACACTTTTTTATTCTATAATTTCTTTTACTCATGGCATAAATAACACACAGATACTCAAGAGAATGAACAAAAGAGAATTAGAATTTCAATGTGTTTGTAAGATTGTTTAGAAAACTGATAGATATATTGAAGTCATCATCATCATCATCAGTCTTTTAGCGTCCGTCGTTGGACATAGACCTTCCCTAGGATTTGCCACACTTCCCTATCATGGGCGTCACGGAGCCAGTACTTCCTGAACTTGTCTAGCTCGTCTCTCCATCTAACACTTTGCCGGCCTTGGTTGCGCATGTGGTCTCGGGGGATCCATGTTGTGAGTCGCGATGTCCATTGATTGTCTGCCATTCTTGCAACATGGCCAGCCCACTGCCATTTGAGATTTTTAATGGATTCTATGATGTCCCTAAGTCTTGTCTTTTCTCGGATGCTCTGTGCTGTCTTGTTGTCTCTCCATGTGAGGCCCAGCATTATTCTTTCATGTGCACGTTGCATGGTTCTCAATTTTCGGGTCTGTCTCCTGGTTAGGTTCCATGTTTCAGCTACATAAGTGACTATTGGGAGGATGCATTGGTTATACACCCTTCTCTTTAGGATTAATGGGATTTTCTCATTTTTGAAGGTTGAGCTAGCTCTGCCAAAGGCTTGCCATCCTAGTGTGATTCTTCGCTTGATTTCCTCTTCTTTTTAGGGTCTCATGGAGATTCGTTGTCTTAGGTAGATGTAGTGGTCTACTCCTTCCAGTTGTGTGTCTTCGATTTTGATCTTAGTGTTTGAAGTACTTTGGGACAAATACTGTCTTGAACTAATTCATATAAAACAGACTGATAGAAAATCTTTTGAAAACAAAACGTCATTACCGACTCTATTTACTTTCCTACCCGAATATTTCACATTATTTAAAGATTTCCGCCCATAAGCATAGCAAAAACCACGTTTGCAATTAATTAAACTATTTTGAAGTACAGCCGAGTACAGTTGACAAAAACAGTTGATGCTAATATTATTGGTTTCAAGTTTTGAGTAATCATCTCATTTTATGTGTAAATGGTCATAGATATATGGTTTATTCTGTTTGTCGTCTAATTGCTAATTGTAGCTGTTACAGTTCACTGTAATTTGTTTGCTGGGTGAACATTATACAAAAGAAACAATAAACAAACCATCCACAGACTAGCCCTTATCCTGATTCTGTAACCTAACTCTAATCCTAACCCGAATTCCTGTCTCTAAAAGATATTAAGAGCTGAGTCATAAAAAAAACCATGATCTCTTTTTATTTACATTTATTAGCTAACAAGCTGAGCTTAAATATCTATTATCACAGAATAGTGGTGACGGAAGAATATGTTCCTGTATAAGTCGTTTATACTTGTAAAATCTTTACTGTGCATCACTGATAAACTTGGGTAAATACAAACGGCGAGTGTTTTATGTGTACACAAACAGTGATAAAGTTAATCAGATATTTTTCCAAGCATATTTGTCACATAGGAAAGGAAAGGTAATAAGACCGATGAGCCGTGGGGGCAGGATAGCAGGGTGCATTCCTGTATTTTTCCCCTAGATCTTATCTAACATCAATCACGCAATAACAAACATTATATTTATAAGTTTGTAAAGGTTCCAAGAACCTGGAAGTTGCAATATAGGGCAATCTTAAAAGAGAACCCTGTGGAGTTCTTGGCAAGAAAATACGAGGCAAATATGCCAGGTACGGAATATGTGAAGGTTGGGGGAATCATTTACTCCTGCGAATACCTTTGAAAAGAGCACTGCAACATTTTTTAAAATCTTTCGCAGCTTCTGGTCTCTTTCTTATTCTCACCTTAGTCAGCTCGAACCATTCTTGGGAAAGAATAGCACTGAAATTACTGGTAGAGTCTTTTGACCATCGATGTGCAGAAGAGGATATTTTTTTCATTTGCAAGAATTTTTGCTGCTACTGATTCAAGCAAGAAAGATTCGCACAAAGTTTCATAATATTCTGTGTATAAATTCTGTTTGATGTACAAAGCTGTGAAGTTTTCTGGACTATATATATATATATATATATATATATATATATATATATATATATATATATATATATATATATATATGTATATATATATATATATATATAAATACATATATGTATGTATATATGTATATACATATATATACGCATATATATATATGTATACATATATATATATATATATATAAATACATATATGTATGTATATATGCATATACATATATATACGCATATATATATATGTATACATACATATATATATACGTGCATATATATATATATATATATATATATATATATATATATATATATATATATTGTTGTTGGGGGATAAAACTTAGAATAAGAAAACACAGTGATACGTGTTATTTTTTCCCAATACATTCTCACCTAACTGAACACAATGAATGAAAAAAAAACTTTGATTTGCACAGATACATGAATATTTTCTGACAATATGTGCTTTTTCAGATTGGTGGCGTTACTGGTGTAGTGATTGAAGAAATCAACAAAAAATACCATGAATCTAAATAGTAGTAAACAATTTTTGAAGAAAATACCATAGAATACTTACTTCAATATTTGCTTTAGAAAATGGCCTGATTCAGGTTCAACCCATACACCACGTAATCTTCGATTTGAGTTGAAAAACTTTGAAGTCCTGTCATTGAGAGAAGATTAAGGGTAGAGGAAAGGTTTTGTTCACTATAGAATGAATCACGTTGGGTTTTTGTAAATGAAAAAGAAAAAAAGGAAGAGGTTAAACTAATATGGTCTTTCACTGTTCCATTGCTAAAAAAATATCCGAGCACCAATAGGTATTTTAGTTCATTTTGAAAAATATGTATGCCATTCTTAAGAGAAATGAATGACGGAAATCATTGTATAGATATGAATTAGTCTCTATATTTAAGACCAGAAATTAGCAAGAAAATGATATCTGGTGGCTTAAAATGGGGTAAGTCGATTATTGAATCACAAAATATCAAATCAGTTGGACTAGTGCTTTCTGCAGAAAATCGAAAAAAAAGAAAACAAAACGCTCAATATATTTACATACATACATACATACATACATACACAATGCTCTTCCACAGGAATAGAGGTGGATGAGGGATTTCTGTATAAACAAATATATTGCTTAAATTCAGCCTGATTGACTTTCCAGTTCCGTAGTCCAGTGATGGGGATATCGGCCTGCAGGTCTGAAGTTATGGTTTCAATTCAGCCTCTCGGTACTGGATGGGGTAATGGAAAGTCTATGGCCACACTGAATAGATGTAATACATCGAAACAGCTGTCTGTGGATGATACAATAACAGATATATATATATGTATATATAAGTGAACACTACAGCACTGCAAACCGATCGATGCTGGCTGGTTTATCCCGGAAAATATGTCAATAAACAATGGTTTGAGCATTTTGGGGGACTTACGATTTCAGCAGTGATCATATCGAAGATTAAAGCTGGAAACAATAGGTGAATGAGTGAAATGTTCCACGACAGTACCAAACCCATACATCTATCACCTTACTATGTAAGCTTAGAGAATAAAAGATACTAAATTAAATATCCAAACAAGCGGGCAGTTTAAGTTACTGTAAAAAAAGGAATAGAAAGATAGATAAATGGGAATCAGATAGCGTTTGGTTAAATTTGTCCTTAGAATTTATTCAATATTACTTTTTATACAGTTATAGATAAAGGGAGCAGTGGTGAAGAAATGCAAAAAAAGTAAAAAATGGTTTTGCGAATGTACAAAGGGTCATTGGCATGGATGGTAGAAAAAAATGGTGCTAATCTCATAAAAGAAATTTGGACTTATGTATAAAAGGGGGTCTCTCTCTGGTAGAATGTTAGAAGGAGAAGTTAATTTTAAAAAATGGGGGCATAATGTTGAAGAAATGGAGGGAGTAATGTTGAGCGAAAGGGCGCCATTGTTTGAAGGAAGGCTGATGATCAGGAATTTAGCAAATAGTGAAAAAAAAACTGGCATGGGGAGTTGATGATAAAGGGTGAGTTGGTGTTTACGCAGTAAGGGGGGAAGATTTCTTAATTTATTTTGTGCCCATAAAATGAAAGTAAACATTATCTCTCGATTTAGACCCCTGAAACTGAAAACAAATTTCACTCTGCGATATTGAATTTTCCTCTTGATTGCGATTTGTAAAAATCAAAATAAACGTTTCAACTCGATTGTCACAATCCTCGAAGGAGAGTGAAAAAATAACACCCTTTATTTAAACCCTTGCGTAGAGAAAAGTTCCCTGGGGTTTTTCCCTAAGAGAAAAGAAAAAACCTTCCTGCGAATTTCCACTCGTAATCCTACATATTTCATCCTCTATAAGTAAAACAAAAATTAACCAATAATTTCAAGCCCTAAAACGGGAAAATATCTTGCCAGAAAATTCCCCCTTAGATTCCGACCACTGAACATGAAGAAAAAATAACTACCCTTCCTCTTTCACCCCGAATCTGAAAGAAAAATTACATTTTGATTTCGACTCCAAAAAATGGAAAAATCTCTCCCCTCATTTTGACCACTAAAAAAGAATCAATTCCCTCTGATTTCGACCCTTAGAAGTCGGAAGAAAACTTTCTCAAAGATTTTGGCCCCAAAAGGTGAAACAAAACTCACCCTCCCCAATACGACCCCTTTCGTAAGACAGTAGATTTCCCTTAAATTTTAAACCCCTAAAAGTCGATCCCCCATTTTAACCGCCGGAAGTGAAAAAAGTGCCCTGTCTCAATTTTCACCCCTTGAAATTTGAAAAATCGTACCCCAATTCCCTAGAATTTTGACCCCTCAACATGAAAAGTAGGAACTCTCTCCGATTTTGAACCTTGAAAGTGGAAAACGGATTTTCCCTTGATTTTAACCAATATAAATGCAAATAATAATAGCAGAAATCATTTCGTTATATATCTGAATGAATGAAATAATTCTCTTTGGTGATAGGTCAACTGGACTCTAAAAAAAATAATTGATTCAAATCTATCAAGATTAGCGACACCAGTTGAATTATTGACGACGTCTCTCTATGTGCCTTTGTCAGTCCCTCTCACGTCTTCCTTCTCTCTTGGATTTCAATTTTCTCTTTCTTCTTCTCTATTTCTTGTGTCTTCTTTCTCTCTGTCCGTCTGGTCCCTTTCTTCGGTTTTTCTCTCTTCATCCTCCTTTTTCGATCCCTATAAGTGAAAAAAACATATTTCCTTAAAGAAAAAAGAAGAAAAATGAGAAAGAAAAGGAATGTCCCTCTCCTACCACTAGAAAAAATCCCCTACATTTTGCCCCTTAAAAGTTCTCTCAATGTAATCAACGAAGCTTTTGATCCCCAATTTTTGTGTTTTGGAAAAAGGTTCGTAAACTGTACTACAATAAAACGTGCAACAATGAAAACCCCACTATTTGAAGTTCCCATGTGAATAAACATCGCATTATGAAATATGTCATAAAACGTATTTGCTCCTTAATAAAAAAAGCTGTCTCCAACACATTTTCATATCTGAGGGTTGAATTGAGGAATTAAAAATATTCTTTTTTTTTTTTCACATTTTCATCTCCGAGAATTGAGCTGAGAAAAGAGGATGGAAAACATTCTTTCATCACGTCATCAAGAAGAATTTTTGCAATCGATGAATAATCATATAAATAAACCCCACTCCCTGATTTGAAATCCCCTAAAACATATTTTGGTGGGTTTAAAACACTTCCAGTAGTTTTATGGTAAGCGATTACTTAAAGACAGACGGACGGACTTTTGGTGAATCATAATAAGATGATGTATTGAAGAACCCTAAATATTCGCTTACAGATTACGAGCCTTACGAACATTTTGATCTTCATATCGAGGTTGAATATAAAGCAAACAAAAAATTGCGTCCTAAGTGAATTCGTTTTCACTAAACCTAGAGAATTCTACTGAGATTAAAAAAAATTCATAATAATAGTAAAAATATAAATAATAATGATAGAGATGATAATAATGATAATAATAACTATAATTATTGATATTATTATTATCATCTGCAGCAGCAGCAGCAGCAGCAGCAATTTTACACTTATTGGCTTGTGGTTACTGCTGGAGGTTGAGTGACTGTGAGTCTCTACAAGTCTCCAGCCCTCCTCCCCAAACTCTCAATGTCCGCCGTTGCACTGTGGTTTACAGTCTCATACCAGTTGCTCAGTAGTTATCACTGGAGGCTGAGTGACAGTAAATCTTCTCAGTTCTCCAGTCCTCCTTTCATCTCATCTCTCCCCCACCTATCACAGCAGTGCTGTTGTTCATACTTCAACGACCATTTGGGTTTTCCCCTCCTCGTCTGTTAGGCTAGTGCTAACAGCTGGAGTCGGAGATCTTATATTTCTAGCACTTTCCTCAGTATTCGTCCAGTTCCTAGCAGTACTGTGGTGTACAAAGTCTGAACCCTTCCTTTCATCCCGAGTTCCTTCAATCTCACCTTCAGTCCCTTCGGTATGGTTCCAAGCGCACCTATTATTACAGGTGATTCCCTGACTTTCATGTTCCACACCTTGCCAAATCCTGGTATTTTCCCTGTTTTTCACTCTATTTCCACTTTACTCTGCAAGTACAGCCACATCTATAATAGGGGAAAGGTTATGGCTTCAAATAAGCCATATTCTGATTACATTGAGTTGAGAAGAAGAAATAAAAGATATTCCTTTATTACGTCATATTTTTATCTCTTTAGTAGCTTATATCATCCTTCACTGGAATGAACTAAAAACTACACATATATACCCCTACCAACAAAATGAAACCTAATTGGCTATTGATCTTTCAAAGTTCAGCAATGGTTTACTCATTCACAATACGAAGATTATCCATTTTTAGACTAAAATCACATACAGTACAAGGTTGAGACATGCTTCAGGTTGATCAATATAAGCGGTCCGACTGATAATTATAGAATACAGCTCATTAATATGACATAAAGAGACCGAGATGTGGAAAGCTGGACGTGAGTAATATTGTCAAACCTCTTCAAAGTGGACCTTTTTTTATTGCAATTAGTCAGTTGCTAAAATTCAACATGTTGAGATTTCAGTATTGGATCTGAAAGTAAGTAAGAATAAAAGATGGGATGACGTTATCTTGAATTAAGTGCGATTGGTCAAAGCAGACTGCAGGAAAGCGAGAATCTTTACCCATTTAATAAATACGTTTTGTTTTTATTTAAATGACCACCGTTTTCTTTTGTTCTAGTTATAAAATTTAAAAACTAAATTCCAAAGTTCTCAAGCTAGTGGTTGGGCAAGCATAAGGCTAAGTAGACATTTTTTCAATGTCTCTGGTTGAACTCCAACAACTGAGTTTTGATTTTATTTTCGTATGTAAATACAATGATCCATGACGGATGATGTTAACTAAATACCACTGCCGTCATGCACAAAGAACAATGACCCAGTGATGTATGCTAAAAATTGAATCTCCACTTTTAAAGCCGACTCATTTTGCTAATGTTTGAAATATCTGATTTATAGGATTCGTAGTTTTTGAATTACATTGTATGGAGAAATTAATTCTATTTTGTTCACCTTTTTAGATTTTAACGAAGGAAAAGAGTTCGGCCTTAGCGCAGCTAAGCTTGTTGATTAAAGCATATTTGTGCAGCATTCAGGGTATTCTCTAAATGCTGTACAACGTTTTCTTCATTTTCCCCTTTTCTTATTATATATATATATATATATATATATAGAGAGAGAGAGAGAGAGAGAGATAGAGAGAGAGAAAGAGAGTCTTGAGAGCCAAACAGTTTCATACACTAAACAATAAAAAAAAAACTCTAAAAATTGTTTTTGTGTAACTTCAGTCAACTATAGCCCAATAACTATCGATTCAATTTTCTTCGGTGATTTTCTCCTGTTTTATGAATATTTTTCATTATGGAACAATGTATAAAATTTCTCTCGTGGGTATCATCAATTGTTCCTCATGTAACAGTTTCAGGTATTTAAAAACAAAATATTTACATTAAGATGGCATCGCAGCTGTGTTGATCAAACATCACCTTTCTTTCAGCTATTCAATTCAATATATAGAATATTCTGACGGGTTAATAACAACTGGATTCGCCTGAACGTAAATATTTAGTTTGCATGCTTCTAATTGTTATACTTATAGTTAACACAACAAATATGTTTCACGAATTTAATTTAATCAGAATTTGATAGTTTCACTTTTGTTCGTTACTGCTTTGTTCCATGCTCTCTCTCTCTCTCTCTCTCACACACACACAGTCTTGAAAAATTCAAAGTTTTAAACACTAAACATTAAAAAACTTTTTAAAAAGATTTTCCACAGTCCCCTATTCCCCAAGTTATATTATATATATATATATATATATATATATATATATATATATATATATATATATATATATTATGTATTGGCTGACTACTGATGGACATCACACCTCATAACATTAGCAATCATATACGAAACCTAGTCCGACAGACTAAACAATGAACAAGACTAGGTCAGAAAGTATTGGCTCCGTGACGCCCAAGATATAACGATATGGCGGATGTCTATGCCGAACAGCCGATGAAAGATGATGATGAAATGATTTTTGGACAAAAGATATTCATTTACCTGGGTCAAAAGAGTATGCACTAGGATTGATAGCAGATCACACATCTCACATGGAAGAGAGAAGCCTGCAGTTTCTGGCATTCCAGACGACTGGAAATTCTCTATTTTTCCTTGCCTTGTTCCTTGCACGACTTTGCTGCATTTCTGGTATCTTTTGTAAACAATGGAACCCAGAAGTGGTTCAATGCACAAACGGAAAAGAGAATTATACATTATTTTATGGCTATAGCATTTATTTTTTTATTCTCTTTAATCCTTCACTTTTACCTTGCACATAAGTCCTACCGTTCAGCTAGTGCATAATTCTCCTCCAAGAGGCTCATCATGCAGTATATGTCCCCTTGTAAGTTAAGCTGATGATGGGCATTTGATTGACATGCCAATATGGTAGATAAAAAAGAGTACCTGAGTGAACATACAAGGTTACTGTTCGTCTATCACATCCACCAATGTAGTTGCAAGCGAGTGCCTACCATCGGTTGACTGATGGTTTCTTCTCTTATGCTAACAAAATGTATTAATTACAAGAATCCTTGACGAAAAATTGCATGACCCAATCCAAAACAGCCTTCAATATCCTTGCTTCACGAGAACTCGCTTCACAACTTTTTTACTAAAACTTTCAAGCCTCCATAGTTATGAACAGTTTCAGTGAGGATCTGTACTATATTTTTATTCATTTTCTACATCAGTTAACTGGATATGTCAAAAGATATCATCACATTACACTGCATGACAGGTCAAAATACCTTATTTGGAATTCCTGAAGTAGGCTGGTCTCCAAAGTGTCCACACTCTCTTGCAGTGAGTACAAGTCCGATTGGGTAACCATAAATGATTTATAATCACCTAAGTGACTGTAGTACGGAGAACTCTGTCAAGTCAGCTAGACAGTCGTTGGGGAGATGAGATTCTCAGGGACTGCCAGAGGCCTCTGTCAATTATCTGGAAATGGACGTCAACCACCTCGAAAAGCAGAGTAAGACTGTCAAACATAGTGGTTCTGGGCAATAATATTCCATAAAGCGACCAATGTAACAAAAGAAATTGCAGTTTCCAAAGCTGAATGGAAGCTCACAATATTCAAAGTAAGAGTTACCATTACTCTACCAACAGCGTCCTAATCCGTTTTTGAAACCGTAACAGACTCTTGATCGTTTATTGTCCCTATGAGTCACCCCCAGGACTCACTGCAACTATTGCACTACCCAGAACTGAAGCTGTGGTCATATTCTACTACAAAGGATGTAAATCATCATAATATCTTCAACTTGTATTGTAGGACATTTTGATATGAATGTTATTAGATGATATTGAAACTTTGCTTCACAAACCATAAGAATAGAATTTACAATCCGAATTCGATTTTTTTTTGACTACACTGTTACAACTGAAACGTATTTTAATCTCGCTACAAGTGTTATTATCAGTAAACAAAAATCTTTCTCTGGAATACAGAATATAATCAAACTTTGTATTTACCTAAGATTGGCAAAATAATCTATTTAGTTCGAATACCATATTTCCCAAAGATACTAAAAAGAAGTAAGCAACGTTAGTGTATAAATACAGTGAAAAAAAGTTTTCTTCCTTCAGAGAGGTGAATATGTAAATAGAATACATTTCTAATGTTTTTATATTTTTAATAATAGTAAGAAATATATTTTCCATAACCATAGAAATATTGTGGCGTGACTGAAACTCGTGACATGCACTTTCAATTATTGTCAAACCCCTACTGAGTCTTGACTTTATTTTCCAAACTTCACAACAATGAAAATTTCAGACTTCTGGTTGAGACAAAAAAGTGAAAAGCTTAAAATGATAAAAAGAAAGAAAAAGGGAAAAAAGAGAGGAAAGGGGAAAAAGAGAGGAAAGGGGAAAAAGAGAGGTAGATTCTCTTCTTAAATCATCAAACAACTGAAGGAAGAACGCAAGGAAGGGGGGAGAAGGAAAGAAGGAAAGGAGAAAGAGAGAGAGAGAGAGAAGGAGAGAAGAATGGAAAGCTGTGAATACAAGTTTTCAGTTGATATCCGAATTGCTTCAAATTATTTGTAGGATTATCTAAATTCTCATCCCTAAAATATGTATAAACGACTTTTTGATTCCTCTATGGCTGAACCTAGAGATTTCCATCAGTTAGAGAAAAAATGTTTCTACAGACGTCGAAATATTTAAACAACTTATAAGCTTCATTTAGTGGATTTAGACCTTGAAGCAGCCAGTCCCTTTTTGTTAAATCTCTTCTGGGGGTCGGGGGCTAAGTGAAAATGAAATGATGCATGTGGAAATAATATACAATCGATTGTAATTGAAATTTGAACAATGGCAGCCATCCAAGATGGCGAAAGGTTCAACCCCTTTTTCTCATTTGATAGGGTCTTTCGACGTCGATTTGTTTGCTCTTTGTTTAGGTGCTCCGACCCATACAGTTTTTTCTACAGACTTAGAAATTAGAATCGGTTCTCCACAAGACCATTCATTTTTGTTTTGTTTTGGAAAAAAAGATTTTTGAACTTTGTGGGGAGCAGCCTATTCTGACGGGTTAATAACAAGTGTATTCGCCTGAATGTAAATATTCTTAGACGTTTTCTCAACCTCTATTTTCGATGCTTTCTCCGGGGAAACGCCTGCAGTGTCATTAGTAGAATTCGTTCAAACCATATTAATTCTTCAATGGAATTGTTTTAAATAATTTCAATTTTTGATGCTACGGTCGTTCAATCAGTGACTGCGATGATGAGTTTCTCTTTTTTTTTTGAAGGTTTTCCTCCCTCTTTTTATGTCCATGCTTTCGTACTATTTATGCAAGTCCAAACTGCCTAGTTCGTACTTTCTCTTTCTTATAATTTATTTTAGAAAATCTTTATCTCGAGCACTGCGACACCCTTTAAGAAAGTTATATACAGGTTTCATGGAAGTAGAGTGTCCTTCTAAAAACATTCAGTAAGCTAGAATGGCTCAAAGCGAAAAGTAAATAACCATGAATTTTATGTGGAACATTTTTGAGCATTTGTAGACCCCAAATTGGTCATGTTGGTATGTTAGGCTAGGTCGATTGAGGTTTGGATAGTGTAAGAGATAAGTATTCCCCTGTTTTCCCAGGTTTTGCCTTCCGTCATTTTCTTGTTATCACGAAAAAAACAGCACAAAAACAAATACCCCCCTCCCCCAAAAAAGCGTAGTGTTCGTGTCAGCAGCGGGCTGTTGAAGGGGCAGCCCGCACCCTTCTCCTTTCTGTCCCATTCCCAAGTCCCCCGTACCTCCAAACCCAACTAGTGTTTACTCAGCTAAACTACCATTATCACTATTTTTGATGTGCAAGCATCTATAATACTGATATCCACCGCTGACTGACTGACATACGGGAATACTCAAAACACTACCTTCTTCTCCCTCTTCCATAAATGTATGTGAGTGCGTTGGAGAGAAATGATGTTATGTGCAACTTTAAGGCAACAATCCTTGCTAGATCTTCACACAAGAAAAGATGGCATTCCATGAGATTGAAATAGTGCACCTACGATCAGAATTTCAGACTTTTTTGGGTCTGGGGGCACTCAAAAATTTATCCTAGATAGATTGAAGATTTTTGCATATAAGTGGCTTTCTATCAGAGACTGGAAAATAACTATCTATTTTTGTAATACTAGACACTCATGTAGGCAATCAGAATTCAATGTTGTCAGTGTTTTTAAATGAATTTGAAAACCATTTTGTGCATTTGATTTCTTTTTCCCCCTTTTTTCTCTCCTACAGAGGCGTAAATGAATACTTGCATTACGAACGAATAATAACCAACGCCCCTGCATTGAAATTTGCCTGGCGTCATCAACATTTCCTCAGTAAACATTTTCAAAACTTTCGCTGAGTTTCATTAAATTTATTGCTTTGAGCTGTCACACCGATATTGGGAGTGACAGAAAGACGAGACAAGCTGATGGATAATCACTTACTTCGGTTTTATATTGCGGGTTATTATGAAATTTGCGATTTGGAGTCTGACTTTAAAAGTGAAAAACAGAAACAAGAAAAAATATCCCCCTAAGAAACAAGGAAAGAAACAAAAATGCTGTAAGAAACAACAGTTTCAACAGATATAATCAAAATGTGATCATTGATTTATCTCTGATTCAATCAGCTTCGATCGCGTCCGTCAATCAAGGAAGACGGACGTATCTTTTGAAACTCTCAAAGAGAAAGAACGACTTTTTTAACGGATGTCATAAAAAAGGCTTTCTTATAGTCGAGAAATCTAGGACTGTACCGAGTACGTTCAACATCATCGAAGCAACCAAAGCTGACCTGTCAGACTATGTTCACTCTCTGTTAACGTCATAAGCCAACGTGAGACAAATATCTCCCAATGTCATGTAGTCGTGGATAGAGTTTAAAATCCAAAAACAGACTTTCAAAGCTGATTATGATAATAATGATGATGATGATGATGATTATAATGATTGTTGTGATGAAAATGATGATGGCTCTACTAAACGGAATTGGTTGCCATCGTAAATCGATTTTTTCTTTGAAATCGCCGTATTGCAACCGGTTTTGTTATATAAGACCATACAGAAACCCTATTACAGTCTGCCAAGAAATGGAGAGAAATACACTTAGATCGATAGGTAGATATGAACAGACTATCAATATGGACTGAATGAGAAGGATATATAGACAGATTATACCAGATACAAACATAGATAAGTATAAACAGACGGATATTTATAAGTATACCACACTTTAACTAGAAACAAATTTACTGGCTTCTAACAGGTTAGCAAGATTTGTAACGTAAATTATGCGATCGGATGTTCGAGCCTTCCCAGAAATTCACAATTCTATTTATTTTTCACTTAGGTTCCAATGCTGGCTATACGTTGCTTGAGACAAACATCAACACAGTTCAGCCATCACGTGTGCATGCCGGCAAACAGATAGATTTGTAGGTAAGGTTTGTTTTGCAACAGAATCCTGTGCCTCTCGCAACCCCAAACTTCTGATGACTCATCATCATTATTTTGGAATCTGCAAGCCTTAAAATAATTTCCTGCATAAATAATGGTAACTGATACTTAGAATCATGTCATTCCCATTTATAACCTTTTTCCATTGGAATATTTTACTTTTGGAACAGGTATATCTAATACATCATTTATGAATAAAATCACTTTGCCGGGAAAAAGACTAAATTTACCTTGACTAACGGTCTGTATAGCAGACGTTTGGGAACGTAACTCCTACGTAAAGTTTCTCCGGCTAATTTGGTGATTGGAACCATTAGTGCTTTGCATAGACGACCCTTTATTGCCTTTGGAAGATCTTTTTGTTTCCGTATTTTCCGTTCAGTCTACTGAAGGTCGAAGATTCTAAAACCATCTTTCTTCTAGCATCAGATGTTCTTTCTGGTACCATTGAGCCAAAAAATGTAATTGAGTTGATCTCCTCAACAACGAAGCCATGTGAGATGATGTTATCATTGTCAACAGAAATTGATTTGCACTTTTGATCGTTTATTTTCAAACCTCATTTAGAGCATGACTTTCTTTAGTTTGCACAATAGACAGTACTAGCTGCTCAAATATAATGAAATTAGAGTAGTGTCGTCAGCGTAACGTACGTCAGTTGTAAAGCCTTCGTCTAGGTTGAGATTTTGTGGCAGGCTGACTAGCTCATTCATAACTAGTCGGAGAAAAATATTGAAAAGAACTGACATCCATTCATCCTCACTGAGAACAAATCATAAACCTTATCATCAGCAACAGACTTTTAATATTCATCGTTGGACATAGATTTTCTTTGTGATCTATCTTTTCTCTAGTTTTGTAGGCGTCATGGTGCCAATACCAACTGAATTTGTTTTGATCACATTCTGAATTAATCTGGATGTTTGACTCAGTTCGAAGCCATATTTATCAAGATCGTCTAATGCTGGGACTTTGAGCCAAACTGCTTGCTCAGCATTTGTAATCAAGGTTCATATCGAATTAGTCTCATAAATATCAATAGCATAACTTAATACTGATATTTTTCTTACTTTAGCTACCCTAGGCTCAAGGAAAATAATAATTTGAAATCCAAAAATATTCCGTTGAACAAAACAAAAAACTGAATTTAAAAACAGATTGTTGTTGAACACTTTCCTACCGATTCTATTTATCTTTGCACGGCCATCAATTCTACGGCAACAAAAAAAACAAAACACGATAGTTGATATAAAAAAAAGTTGTCAAAATAAATCAACAAATGGGTTACATTACTTCATCTCATACGAGAATGATAATAAATGGCTTTAACATGACTACTACTGTCTCAAAACTAAATAAAAACGCGGTGCCGATAAATCGGAATAAAGATTGAGTTTATATGTATAAATCCGACACCTGTCAAATTCTGGGGTTTTGTAAAAAGATTGTTTTAGCAGCCAGGCGTAAACTGGGATTCTCTCAGTTTGGGGGATGTCAGTTCGATACACACTGGAAGCTTATCTTTTATTTCCGGTCGAGCTGTTTATTCATTGCTATAAAAAAACAACAACGTCAATGGATAGTTATATAAAAACAACTAAAAACTAAGACAGAGGTACATATATAGAGAAAATTAATAGAAAAATTCAGATTACAATACTTCATAAAAAGAAAAGGATTAAAAAACAAGTTCTTCCAGATTGTGAATTGATTCCCTCTTTTTACATCGTACCCCACACGAACAAATACCGAAGGTAACTTACTCCCTGAAATACTTCCCAAACACGTCTTACATTACGTATTTATCTTAGGTTGTGGGAAAAATAATTGCAGTTTTTGTTATTTCAAACTTTTATGTTTATTTTCTGAATAAACTATGCTCATGTAAAATTCCATTTTAAAACGTGAAATTGGCTATATTTACTTCAGCTGAATATTTTCTTTTCATTATCCATTCTGGTTTATTTGAGGTTCTCAAAGATGAAAAAAAGCAAATTCAAGCAAATTTCTTTTATGTGTTCAAAATGAGACGTAAAATGTAGGAACCAGCTCGCAATAACTACCAAGTATTTTGCCAGGGGAATGCCAACGAACGTACAGTTCAGAATTGGTTCCCCAAAAAAACAGAGACAAGGCCTTGAAGATGTTGGTGGTCTTCTGTGATTGACAATGTTTCATTGAGGGTCTTTCATGAAGCGGACCTACTCAAAAAAATATAAGGTTTGTGGAGGAACTAACCGTTGACCATTCAACCGTTGAACCGGATTTGAACTTAATTGGGGATAAAAAAATGCTCGACATTGACGTGCAAATGAACTCGAGTGAAGAAGAAATACAATGAAATCTTCCACGCTGTGGAAATGACGAGATATACGAAACTTACAGTTTATATCCATATCTTCGACCAACAATCATTTTTAAAAGTATGTCCCCCATTTTTCTTGCAAGGGTAGTTCTTCAATAAACAAAAAGTAATTTAAAATCATTAGAAGTATTCATTTTTTCAATAACCGGAGAATTCTACGTTTCTGGGTAAAATGGACTCGTTTTGAGTCGGAGAAGATGCGTAGATTTTAAAGGTTTTTATTTCAATTGATAACTTCTTGTAAGCTTAGATATTCTGCTCCAAAGTTGATGGTGAGCAACCTAATAATAGATTAAATATTTCAGTCGTTCTTGAAGACTCGAAACACTACTAATACTTACCTACCTCCCAAATAGATTTAATCTTCAAAGAGAGTCATCTGTTCATCTGACGGACAATATTGGTTGCTGTAGCGTACATCAATCCGCTACAGACGGAGAGATGAAAAAGTCTGGTTTAATCTTTCTAATATATGTCAGAATTAGTTGACAGCTTAATAACTCAATCTCTTCAGTGAGGGGAATCAAAGATGTCAATGGTTGTAATGTGTTTTTACTTGGTATAATTTGATGTGCCTATCTCAATGGAATTCACTCGGTTTGCGAGACATTCGATCAGAGTTAATAGTCCTTGGAAGCGACATATGTGGACCAATGTGTATTTTTCTGTTAAGCCAGATCGTGACCGCTTTTAAGATTTTTTTTTACTTATCGCATACACCCGTTTATAAATTCAGTTTTCAAATCCAAAGATTTAGGCACATATTAGGTACAGATTGAAACGGAAAAACTTGTCCTCGAGATTAATTCAAGTCAAAAACGCAAATTTTCAGATAATATTGGAATAGAAACTTAATTCAATCAGCTTTTAGCGTCAATGAATTGCGCTTGTACTAAAACTAATCATCTACAAAATTATCTCAGTAAAAATTATCAAAAAAGGATTAAGTATTTTGTTTATATCTGAAACAATCTAGAAAATAGATCTCATATCTAAGATTATCTTACAAAAAAGTCCCGAATGGCCATAGAACCGACCCCCTCCAGGCACTTCGAACAGTTTTTAGATTGTGTCTGGTGTTGCGCACTCATGCGTATTGTAGAGGTTGTAGCTCTGATAAGGTGACCAAGAGTGTCTGAAGACACGAAGAGTCACATAAGAGAAAAGAATGAGTGTATCATTTAGCTGTTTGGTTGAACATTTGTAGGGCTACGATGATTCGATTTGATCGGAACGTGGGTGAAATTCAGACCCCTATTCTCGAAATAAAAGAGTATTGTGATGAAATAGTATCACAGGATCTGTAAAACCTATTTGTTATCTGAAAATTTGCATTATTGACTTTTGGGGTCCAGATTCTACAATCGATCTCAAGATTCGACTCCAATATGGTTGAGAGTTTTGTTAGGTGGAGCCTCTTTGGGGTAAGTAAAGTTGATAAAAGACTCAGGAATGTTCATATATAAGCAAAAATTTAACTGTTAATAACAGTAAATTCACGCTCGAATCACTGGTCATCGTACGACCAACAAAGTTAAGCGGCTGATCAGTATTCAGATGGGTGGTGGTTGTTTTTGAATACCTGGTACTGCAAGCAAATTTAAAACTTTTCTCTTCCTATTCCCCAAAACTTCTTCATGGGAAGCTGTGAAAATAATTTAACTGTTTCTTCTATTATTAAACGCCAGGATTGAAAGGTTGATTGGAAACCCAACTCTTGAACAACTGATAATCATGGAAAAAGCGTAGAGAGGCCAGAAAAGGGCCGGTTATCTTGAGAGATTGACCTTGTGCCTAGTTACAATTTGCAGAAATGACCTTAGGTGACCTCTAATGACCTCCAGCATCACATTACCTATTACAGTTGTACTGTAAAGATGTAGTGCTATGCAAAGTGTCTGCATCACAGGTACAAAATTGGGGCCAACAACTGAGGACGTTTGTTAGGAATGACCAGAAATCACATATGGTGAGCTGGAGTGACCTTGATGCGAAAATCACATTTCTTAATATTTTGGCCAGGAAAGGATCTACATCTATGCCAAATTTCTGTCCCATATGTACAAGTCGTCGCTAACAACTCAAAACATTGGCTACAAATGATCAGAAAATATTAGGCCGATACGCCCATAGTTTTATTGGGAAGGAGCGCGAAAAAACAAACAAACAAACAAACAAACAAACAAACAAACAAACAAGAGGTTCAAATATTAGTATAGATATATACTTCTCGCTATAGATGCCATGGTAATGAAAATGATACTAATGATCAAACCTGCTGTAGATAATTTCAGCATACAACCCCAGGGAAATTCCAGTTCATTAGAAATTGAATCTCATCTAGATCAGATGATTGTTGCACACTCTGGTAATAAGATTCTCTCTTCGTTGTAACAAGGTTTATCCGAATGTATTGTGGACCTTTGAGTGACTTCTTCTCACAGGTAATCCATTAAGAGAAATTATGCTGATATATTTACAAGAGATGGACATTCGAATGATCTTGCACGAGAAATGGGTAGAATTAAAGTTTCGCAAAGGACCATTCAAAAGCGTATTGCCTTTTTTCCCCAAATATAGTTATTGGTGGACTTATAAGTCTACACTATCTTGGAACAAGCATTGGATCCGTAAAAAATTACGTGATATTGGGATTTCTGCCTGCGATCCTAGTATCTGCGCTGCCTGGGATCAAAGAGTCGCTCCCTTGTCTCAGAGGATCAGAGTGAAGTGTTTTGTAGCTCATTGAGTTACATACATGCACACAACAATCCATCTCTGTCTGTCTGTCCCTCTCTATATATATATATATGAGAGATATCATTATTTTGTCGTTATTGATCAGTTTTGTGCAGCAATTGCGATCGACTGTCGACTGTTTATTGCCGCTTCCACCCTGATTTTATATACAATTAGTGTTGTTTTTTTTATTTCTAAATTTTCCAAAGCTTTGTTTGTTTATCTATTAGTATGTGTAGGGCTTGGAAGTCAGAAGTTGCGTTTGTTCCAGCCACTGCTTAATTCAGTTCCTGCTGGGATAGATGATAGAAGGTGATGTTTGTTGGACGTGATGTCCACGCTCAGTTTGTGTGGAGAAGTTATTTACATTTTGTTTTATCTTAAAGGGAAGATAGGTTGAGTGGTAGGATGGTTTTGTTCTAATTTGCAAGACGCTACCTTTGTGCAAGGTAATGGGAATATAAATGGAATTTGGAATAAAGTGATTTAGCCATTAAAAAACAGGTTATCATCACCGTGACAAAAAACAACGATACCAACAATGATGATAATAATAATAAGCACAGACACGATACATTAGCAACGATGATATGCTGGGAACTGAGTGAACGAATGGGATTCAACTATGCGGAAAAGTAGTATGGGCACAAACCAGAGGCAGCCCTGGAGAATGACAACCACAAACTACTCTGGGATTTTGATATCTAAACTGACCACCACATCCAGGCAAGAAGACCGGACTTGGTAATTGTAGACAAGAAAAGGAAGACCTGCCAAATAGTAGACGTGGCTGTACCTGCAGATCATAGAGTAAAGAGGAAGGAAATTGTGAAAAACGTGAAAAATACCAAAACATAGCGAGAGAACTGAAGAAGATGTGGAACATGAAAGCCAGGACAGTACCAGTCATAGTTGGCGCACTGGGAACTGTCCTCAAGAAACTGAGGGCGAGATTGGAGGAGACCGGGATAAAGGGGAAGTAGTGAGACTGTACAGACAACAGCACTACTGGGAACTGCGCAGATACTGAGGAAAGTGCTAGAAATATAAGGACTACAACGTTGATTGTTAAAAGTGACCCAACAGAGGAGGGGAAATGAAAGCGGAAAGGGTACCCTGCAGCACTGGCATGATAGGCGAAAGAGAGAAGAGATGTTGGCTGAAGACCTGAAGAAATTTATTGTCACACAGCCTTCAACAATGACCACTGGGTACCGGTGAGAAACTGTAAACTGCACTTTCACCGTGACCTATGAGTACCAGGAGAGAAGGGCTGGAGACATGCAGATACTTGCTGTCACTCAAACACCAGCGGTTATCACCAGGCAATTGGTGTGAGACTGCAAATGATAATAATAATAATAACTGGTGTGAGATTCCTAATAATAATAGTAATAATAATAATAATAATAATAATAATAGTAATGATGATGATGATAATGATGATGATGATGATGATGATGATGATGATGATGATGATGAAAAGTAAATGCAAAAAGTATAGGATACATTTTGAGAAAAAGTCCATTTTAACGCAAGCATCATTATTTGCAAAGTCCGGATGTCCAATTTCTCTATTCAGTACTTGATTTTTTTCATTGTTATATACGTTCCATGTTTCTATTAATTTTTATTGTTGTATATTAATTAATCATTCCTTGGTAAAAATTTCATTTTTGAAACTTGACTCTCTGTATTCACGGAATATAAATGAAGCAGATATTGGCTCATATGAATCTCTAATATTATTTAATATTTTAAATCAAATTTAGAATTAATTAAAAATAAGAGATGATAAAGTAATCTTTCAGATTCGACTGCTACCAGATTTTACCTTAAATCACATCTTGTAATCCAAGTCTTCTGCATAATATGAATTGGAATGAAAAATGCAATTATGACTGATCTTTCAAATTAAAGTTATTGGTTTGAATACAGGCTGTACCTAATTTTTATGGCTTTTGGTCTTATCTAGTGGGATTTCGATTGAGACGACATATTACAAGAAATTGGCGATTCTGAATTTTATCTCAGACTTCTGCTAGGCCGTGGACAAGCAATCATATATGAAAATTAATATTCTTTATTTTCTTCTTCTTTTCCAGCGTAAGTCGTTTACTCTATCTTGCCATAGTTCCTGCCTTCTTTCAGACCATGCCCTTTCCTTTTTGCATCAATGCATAACCAATATTCTTCATACTTTTTTTCTCCTTTTAATGAAAAGAACACCAGTAGTACGACGTTCTTGCTGCATGGAAATGGACGTCGATCAAAGAGGGGAAGAGTTTTAGGAAAACGTTCTGGTTCGCCCAGGAAGCGTGTGTGATTTAATTAAAGTTGGGTTCGGCCAAGGAATAAATGTTCACGACTTGTGCTCCCAGGGAAGGAGGCAACACGCTTCACTTATTATCAAGGTGAAATTGAATCGAGTAACCTGACCTTGATACAGGCGCTAAGAAATTCATCTTCATTAGAGTTTTGCAGAGGAGTTTTCGCTACTTTTTATACTTGGTATATTAGAATGAGGTAGAGCACACATCTGCTCTCCCTCACTCTTTTTCTCTCCCCTCTTTTTCTCTCTCTCTCTCTCTCTCTCTCTATATATATATATATATATATATGTATGTTTTTCTATCAAGAGAGGAAATATATTTTCTTTCTTGATAATCTCATTGAAACCAACCTGTCTAATCCTTTCTATGAGCTGAGAAAATATACTTATGGTCACAAATCCTATTTACTGAATATCCTGGAAATTAATTATAAGATAGACTTCAACCAATGTGGCTTTTGTTTACATCTTACATTTATTGGACCGTCTTGTGGAATAATTGTACGCACATATATAAATATATTCTCTCTCGATGCTTTGGTCATACACTTTTGACCCCTCTTTATAATGCTATGGGAGGGATGCGTCGCTGGGTTGGGATACTCAAGACTAGGTTCACCTCCTTAATGCTACGTCTCAAGGTGAGATCATGACTGATTGGATAGCACTTATTCTGTGAAGCTTACTACTCAGAGTTTGATATTCATTGAAGCAAGTTGCCCCGGATTGGAAGTTCCAGTATTATCAAGTAATCTTCAGAACCAAGAATTTGAAAGCTGATAAGAAACATTTTTCATCACAATTTCAGTAGATATATTCGCCTAAAACCAGTTTCCAGAGAGACTTTTGATGTTAGTAAGTTTAGCTTTGTCTCGAACAAGGCCACAATCATGTTGCATCTGTGAAAATCGATCTCGTTTCACTGTAAGTGCCTGTATAGCTTACTAATTGATACTTTAAGTTAGCCATCAAAAGATTGAGCATCATGGAGCTTATGTAAGACAGATAAGCGACATCAGATCAAATCTGGAAAAGCATTTCCCGAATATTGAGGAGTGAAAGATTATCGATGAAGCGAAAGATGCCGCTTCGGGGCTCCAAGTCTAATATAAAATATCACACATCATCATGACTTCAAAAATCATATGGACCAGCAACATTTGATGTCCACTAAATGGCAAAACAACATTAACTCATCATAGATATGGACAAATAACACGTCGGTATCACAACCCCCCCAAGAAACTAAAGTCAGTAAAATAGAGACGCTAATGTCAACGGACACGGAATACTCTATTCCTGATTCAATGACTCAAAATTAATTCAAGTGACGAAAGAATAGTTTAAAAAACAAAGCCCCGACGAAAAAGGATCGACCTCTCAATTAACAAAAGATGGACAAAACATTATTTCAAACTCGTCAACAATCAGTCCAAAAGACACTTTGGATTAGAAATAAATCAATTGTAAGACTAAATAGAGAAGATGCTGTAACAAAGTCGAAAGAAATATTTCATCATCATATGTGGAAATATAAATACTATTTAAACAAGAGAGTGTGAGAAAGATTGAGGAGTAAGAGATGGGATGCTCAGAAACCGTCAAATGACCAACATCTCTTTGCAGCAATCAGTGTTGGGATGGTCAATTAGAGAATCTGAATGAGGGGTGATCAATGATTTGGTTTCTTCCTTTGCTATTTTTGCTGGATCACTAAAACGTTAGAATTTAACAAAAAAAAAAGAAGAGGAATATGCAGATTAGTGAGCACTTTAACATAAACCTACGTTGTAATTCAAATCCCAATTTTAAAAAAAACCCTGTTGGGGGTATTTTGTTTTTAGCCATAATGATGATTAAATGTTGAAAAATTCAGCCTTCTTCATAAATATACACATAGCTAGTCAGCCGATCAGACTAATTTGAACATGAAGAAAACTATTCCAACATTCCCGTTGTCAATAAGGCTTTAGATGGACGGGTCCACTCCTAGAACCATCCCTCAGATGCAAGTATTCCTTTGATGAAAAGCAAAAATTTGGCATTGACAAATTGGAACGTCTTAATATTATATGGGTGTATACTCTAGAAACATCACGGTAGGATTTATCAAACAATACGTTTAGTCTTTCATTAACTCTAATGATATATATATATATATATATATATATATATATATATATATATATATATATATATATATATATATATATATATATATATATATATATATATATATATATATATATATATATATATATATATATATATACAAACCTTACAAATACTAATAACTGTTACAGGGAGCGGAAAGGTGTTATAGTTCCTATAATACAATATATGCGGGGTATGTAGCAAATAAAAGCTACTCTCTGTTGGGTCTAAGATACAGTTGCCATTTCTAAATACCTAAAGTTGATTAGATATTTCTATGTTGCCTTCAGAAGTGGGTACACTTATTTTTTTATCGTGTGATTGATCAATACGGGGTATAATAATTATGGTAATATCTGTTCAATATTAAAATATTTGCTGTTCCGATAATAATCTCTGGGTACATGTCCTAGGGGAAGCAAAGGGAGGCCTTCCAGAGTGAGTGGATGTTCAGGCTGGAAAACCCTAGAAGTAGATGCCTCGAGAAATACACCCTTTGGTGATTATTTATCATAGGTTCTTCATCGTTTTGTAGCATTGATGATTGACTTTTAAGTTATATTTCGTTTTCCTTGACAGAAAATATATTCCCTCTTTTGAACTTTTTTTTGAAAAAATCAGTAAAAAAAACTCCGCCTTCTTTGATATTTGATGTGTGATATTCGAATTCTGTTCCGTTCTTCTTTGCAGAACGTATCATTAACGTTTCCAAAACTGTGTCACATTTTAATTTCGACAAAGATATACACTCTACCGAAAATGCTAAATTTTAATAGATTAAATCATAATTGAAAAAATTCAGAACAGCGTTGTTTGTCTTCTATTTGTTCAATACGTTTCAAAAATATACCTACTTATTGGGGGGATTTCCATAGTTTTGGGAGCATATATGTATGGAATATTTCCAACTATACAGCTGTATGGAAATGATATTTGGCCAATCTTAGCAATTCTCAATGCTAGTGATTGAAACATTTGAGCAATTTCAGCTATCTCAAAGTATTTAAACAGAATAAATTTTAAATGATATAAATGATAATTTGGAAAAAAACAAAAACAAAACAAAACAAAAAAACTACACATCATCTAAAACTCATCCATATTTTGCTAGATAACTTGACTCCTCTGCTTATGAAGAACTGTTTCCATTCCCCTCCATGACAACCAAGCTATGTCAAACCAGTTAATCTCTATCATCCTTCCATGTTTGGTCTTTTCCCATTGAATGTACTATCCCATGAGTACCAATCTGCTAAATGACCAGCTCATCGTCATTTTAATGCCTAATTAATTGCATAATATAGTTCATCCGAGTCCTCCCTACTTTTCAGGGGGAAAATACATAGTAAGCAAAAGTGTCAGAAAGCGGCACTTATATTTGTGGCAAAGGACATACTCTCCTAGACAAAATTGCTGACATATTATTAAATAATCTCATTATTCTTTATGGGCACTATGCTAGTATATATGTAATATATAATAAATATACTATCTATGAGAAAAATTGAAGGGAAAAAAAATGAAATTTCAACTCACGATGAACGTCTCCCATGGTTGACAATTCATCATAAGTCCCTTGACGACCCATTAGGTTTTATAAAATATGGTATCATAACACAGAATAAGATATTGCTGATGAAATGCAATATTTACCTAATGGAAAACACAGAGTCCGGTTTTTATGACGTCCTGATCCGCTGGGAACGGAACATAAAAGACGGAACTGGCTGTATTGTAAATGTCGGGAAACAGACGATAATAATTTTTTCCCCAACTCGCTGAGATGTTTTAACCCTTTGACGGAACGAGTAGATTGCTGCATGTTCTGCACACACAATGTCACTTTTTATGACCACTTTAGGGCTGTTTAGTGTAATCGTCAGCTGGAAGAGAGGGACGATGGTCTTGCTCTAGATATCCCGCGGTCAGATTCGCCAGGCGGTAGTTGGATGATAATGGACGATACCTTTGTGAGATGTTCTCCAGGGAGTTTTACTACCCTTGTCCAGGGAGTTTTTTTCCTTTATAGAGAACCTCAAGTTCCCCTGAAAACATAAGAATGGAATCCTTATTACCGGATAGCCGTGTCAGTGAAAAAAACATCACGACTGTTTAATTAATTATAGAGGGCAAAACAAAAATAGTTTTACTTATCAACAAACAAATCTCTTATAAGAAATTTTAATCGTCCCTTTTCTCTTTATTAGAATTGACTGGATTTCTGGGTTACCATGATTCTCTTCCAATAAGTATCGCCATTCCTTTTCACTGTCTTCTGCTTGGTTAGGTTAGGATTATTGTGCTTGTTAAATGGGGTGGTCAGAAGTATCTGATCCACTGACAGCTACTCCACACTGCAATAACAGAGTCAAGACGACTTTATGTGCGCTCAAACAGACATTTCCCCTTTGAATAACAATGCTGGCAGTGAGACCAGATTTAGTGAGCATGTGTACTGTGTGCACATCAAAGTCATAATAACCGTGCCCATCTATCCTTTACATACAGCATCATCCATGTTTCCCTCCCCTGAGTCAACATTTGATTACATATGTCTAATTTTTCGCTTTTTATGAATGACGAATTTAAGGAGACCACGATGAAGCAACCAAGGGCAATTCAAATCATGACACTAGGATTGTTTTTAAAAGGCAGAAAAAAACTTCGGGGGGTAACCGTCTGACGCCCCGATTGGAATACTTTAAAGAAGTATAAGGCACCATTGCCTTCAGTGGGCCTCTTCTCGTTGAAATTAAATGGCTGAGCTTTCCATGGACAGACATTGTATTCTAACATAGATTTTCTTTCTAAAACTTTTTGTTCTTTTTTGAATTCTAAGAAGATGATTAATACTTAGAAAAACAGATCATATGAGATATTCGTTTTGGAAAGTATTTGGTGCATACAAATACACACACCTGAAAGTTAATTAAGTGAGGTATTCAAGTAAACCAGCCAACAACAAGTTAACTGATTATTTGTTAATGCTACACTTTTTAGGTTTGTTCGTTTTAATCTGAAAAGATCCTGTTAATCGTGTCTAAAACTGGCAAATCCCCGTGAAAGAATATAATTCATTCGAAAGTAGAGCACTCCCGTGAAGATTTTTGTAATCAGAGGTAGCGTGAACAGAAAAGGAAATCATTTCAAAAAGAGTTATGATCGTTTCTAGACTAAGAAAAAATGTTGATGTATGCAAGACTGGGTTATCGGAGTTTGTGGTGGTGGGAGGTACAGGAAACGAAAGAGAGAGAGAGAGAGAGAGAGAGAGAGAGAGAGAAAGGGAAGAAGGGATAGAGAGAAAAAACGCGATGCCTCTATAACGGCTTGCTGCAAGACAAAAGCAGAAAGCTACTTTTGCTTCTTGCTTTTCCCGCAAAGAAGTTGTGTGAAGCAAAATTTTGGAGAGTTCTGGCTATATGTATTAGAACTTAATTAAATAATTTCCTTCTAAGAGAGAGAGAGAGAGAGAAAGAGAAAGGCAGAGAGAGAGAGAGAGTCGAAGAGACAAAGGGTAAATTTGTTGTAGTAAAACTTGAAATAAGATGATATACCTTAGAACAATAAATTGCAATGAAATCATCAAAGGAAAAAGAAATTAAGTGAAGAATCACTCTAGGATGGCAAACTACCGGCAGAGCAAGTTAAACACCAAAGAATAAGAAAAATCTCTGACTGACCCTCAAACTGAGAAGCATGCAACGTGCACATGGAAGAATCATGCTCAACCTCTCATGGAGAGATCAGCAGGATATCGTATAGGAAAAAAGGAGTTTGAGTCATTATAAAATCTATTAGAAAACTGGAATTGCAATGGGCTGGTCATGTTGCAAGAATCGCAGACAACTGTTCGACATCATGACCCACAGAATTGATCCCTAGATCTCATGCATAACCACGGCCGGCAGAATACAAGACGAACTAGACAAGTTGATAAAGTATTAACCCCACAATGCCAACGATAGAGGGGTGTGGTGGTTTTTGGGGAAGGTCCATGTCCAACAACGGGCGATAAAAGACTGATAATGATGAAATGAGTTTCTTCTGGAAAACATGCTGAAAAACCTCGTTACAACGGAGAGTCCAATGTTTTCAATGATTGGTACTAGATATTTTGTTATCGGCAAACTTGTTACCTTCAGATGGAAGAGTTCATGTTTTTTGGACGGACCCCCCATCACCCTGTTCTTTATATACATATATACACCGTTTATGTTATGTTCTATGTAACTAATACGTCTAATTCCATGTTCAATAGATGGAAGGAAAGTAATTATCGATAACATGGCAATTCATTCAAATGCAGCTTCGGCAATTATTCTCTGCCAGTTATGGAGTCATTCCTCATACGCACACATAGGATCACTAAGGTTCAGTGATGGGGTGCTGGACTTCAGTTTGGTAGGCTGTAGTTCCATACACCACCGAGACATACCAATTACTTCAAATATGGCATCCAATATCAATTTATCTGCACTCAGCATAAGGACTCCAAATTTGGAACCTCTCTCCGAGGCTAAAATTTACAACCAAATCATGTTGGATTGATTGGTTCTCCAAAGTTGAGAAACGCAAGGTTTGGTCTCTATCTGAATGGCTGATCATAGGAGAATACCAGATTTGGTGAGTAGAATGGAACTCAGATATACCCAGCAAGTTGGAAGAAGGTCTAACAATTACAGATGTCTACCTCACCCTGTTACAACCTCAATAGGGCCATAAATTAAAAACTATGATATAGTGCTTTTCTTGCTTTGACAGCTCAAAAATTCAACATTTAGCGCTATTTCAATCAATTTACAACGCTATCCCCCAGCAATATTTAGTAATTCTTTAGACATTTTATACATGTTTAGCAATTTCCAACCATCAAAAATTGCCATATAAAGCTAATTTTTTCATAAGCACGTTTCGGAGATTTTTGTTTGTTCGAGGTCAATTTAGCACATTTTCTTTTGAGTTAACAACTCTGCACACTTTGAAGTAAATAGTTTTGATAACGCACAGATTTATCTATTGTTTTTATGATTGATTTGATGTGTATCCAAGTCAGTATTCAGTATCTAATGATTAAAGTCATGAATGCATTGCGAAATATGAGTCTTTATAGAAAATGCTTCAAAATCTACCGACATCAAAGAACAGTTCTACTGACTGAGGTTAATCACTGACAGTTGATGTATTTGGTCATTTTGAATCTATTGGATACTACACAACCCTTTGACCTGTTAGGTCAATCTTTTAGATAAATAAGTGCTATTTGACCGGAATGAACCCAGATTTATATGCATTTGCAGACAAATTTACAAATAACGACACGAGGGATACCATTGTATGATGAGCATCATAGAGTCAACTCGTTTGACGAATCGATCCTTATAATATAGATAGCGATGAGTGCGAACACAGGCCATACACTACTATTGCATCTCAACGGTACTTTAATCCAATACCTTTGATTACAACACCTTGTTTAGGCTACTTAACTGATGAACATATCCAGATTTATGGTATTGATTTAGCAGACTTTTTTGATAACAATCATTCAAACAAGATTTTAAAAAAAAAACCTATTTAAAAGACATCAATCACTGTGGCTGAGTAATAGAGTGCCCACCTCCACTTTTGTAAACTGTGATTAAATCTATCGAAGGCTTTCAAAATGGCACTCGATGTTTCTCCGCTAAGCTCTCGCCATTAGAGTTATGAATGAGGAACATCTCTCCGAAGCTAAGTAGTTACGATCAAATCATTTTGAATGAAAAGATCACCGGAATTAAGCAACGTTCAATCACGTCAGTACCTATGTAGGTGACCTGTGTGTGTGAGCAGAGCAAGGCTCCAATAGACCTTGGAAGCTGCAAAAGGCTCTCACTAACAATTGACCCTGTGTGCGTAAGCCAGCAACACCTATGTTGAGGGTATAAACACATAATTATAATACATACATAGTATGAATTGCTTTTTTACTACTACAGAATAAACTGGAAACCACTCAGAGTTCACATATCTCTGTTGATGCCATTCTTCAGTACCCTAGTGATCTCCCATTGACAAAATTTGATTGAAATTAATTTAGTACTTAATGTAGACGGATAGACGGGAAACTTCGTTCGTAGAAGTATTAATCATAATAATTGAATATTTCCTCTTTAGTTGACAGATATTTACATTCAAATGTCTGTTTTACCATTATGATTATATGGGTGAAGTGTTTCATCATCTCCGAGTCTCAGGAAGGCAACTTCTATGGGAACAGATACAGCAGAGAAAAAAAAAAGCCTGCGAGGAAAATATTATTTTATGCATCAAATACTTTTTTTCAACATAATTTCATTCCTTGTTGGAGCACTTGAACAAACGATCCTCCAATAATCACATACTGTGAACGAAATGCAGATGGAATTTCAGAATTGAGCTAAAAACTGTATAAAGTCACAGACATATTGATCCATTCTCAAACATATGCAATTTGACGTCGAAGGAGATGCAAAATGATATCAATACTGCCCTTTTGTTCATTCTTTTTATCAGATTCTGCTATTTAGATTGGTTTTGAATATTTTTCTTATCCACTGAAAGTATTCTTTTCTTACTTTCACTCTCATTTCTTCCCGTTTCATTGCGTCATATTCAAGAACTCTCAGGTATTTATATCCGTCCTGTATGATCAATACTCTGATTTTGTATTTGTCCGGTAATTCGATCCCTTCTTCTGATGTGAGCCTTCCTTTGTACATTATCTTTAATGCACATTTATTCGACTTCGAACCCCGTCTTACCATTATTCTTTCACTCTATTGAACATTATTTTGAGTTCTTCTCTGTTCTTTGCAAACATTTTATGCCGTCCCCATACATGAAGAGGTCGACTTTCCCTTTTGTTCTGGAGAATTGGTATACTTTTTCAGAGATTCTTCTTCTTCTTGAAATTATTTACATTTTCACACTAGTTGCCTGGTATCCGCTGGAGACAGAGCGACAAAAAGTTCTTTTTTGTCCGTTGGCTTTTTGTCAAGAAAACCATAGTTAGCAACCGTGCTGCAGTTTGGTGTTTTACACCAGTTGCTTGGTGGTTATCGCTAAAAACTGACAAGAAGTCTCTCTAGGTCAAAGAAAATCGCCTCTTTATTATTATTATAGAGTCTGAGTGACAGCCAGTCTCCTGCAATTTCCATTCGGCATCATTACGATTAGTAACAGTTTCACACCAATTGCCAAGGGGTTATTGCCTGAGGCTTTGTGAAGTAATCCTCCCTCTATCAAAGTAAGTTTCCTCATTATTATAATAATGATTTTCATTTTCACACCTGTTGTCTGATGGTCATCTCTGGTGACTGAGTGACAGCAAGACTCTTCGAGTCTCCATTGATAATAATCACAACAGCAATAATGATAATGTTAAAAATAATAATAATAATAATAATAATAATAATAATAATAATAATAATAATAATCAGCATAGAGGATTGTGTCCAGAGAGCTAAAACATATCTAGAAAAGTACGTGCAAGCAAACAGCGAAGACATCATAAAACAACGCAACGAACAACATAGTAAAAAAACAAAGGAACAGCACAACAAACAAGGAAATTAAAATGGGGAAAAAATAAATTTTATGGAGATTTCAAAAGACGGATACAAGATGTGGCAGACGAGAGATCACGAACATGGCTACGAAAAAGAAACCTGAAGAGAGAAACAGAATCGGTCATCATGGCAGCTCAAAACTGATGCATCAGGACAAACTATATCAAAACAAAAATCGACAAAATACAGACAAACAGAAAGTGCCACCTGTGTTGTCATAGAGATGAGACTGTAAACCACATAACTAGTAAATGTAGTCAACTCGCCCAGAAGGAGTATAAATACAGACACGATCGAGTAGCAACGGTGGTACACTAGGAACTGAGTAAACGAATGGAATACTACCATATAGAAAGTGGTACCAGCACAAACCAGAGACAGCCCTAGAGAATGGAAACCACAAATTACTCTGGGACTTTGACATCCAAACCGACCTACTCATCGAGGCAAGAAGACTGCACTATGTAATCGTAGAGAAGAAAAGGAAAACCTACCAAATAATAGACGTGGCTGTGCCTGCAGACTATAGGGTAAAGAGAAAGGAGAGTGAAAAACTGGAAAAATACCAAGAGCTAGTAAGAGAACTGAAGAAGATGTGGAACATGAAAGTCAGGGTAGTACCAGTAATAGTAGGCGCACTGGGAACTGTCTCAAAGACACTGAAGGTGAAAATGGAGGAGCTCTGGATGAAAGGAAGGATTGAGACTGTATAGACCACAGCGCTGCTAGGAACTGCATGGATACTGAGAAGAAATATTAGGACTGTAACACTAAATATTAGCAGTGGCCTAACAGAGGAAAGAAAATGAAGGCGGAGGTGTGAACCACAGCACTAGCATGACTGGCAAGGGAGAGAAAAGATATTTGCTGAAGAGAGAAACTGAATCACTCATAATGACAGTGCAAAACAAATGCATCAGGACAAACAAGAGGAGACTTATTTTCACTCAGCCTTCAGCAATGACCACCGGGTAATTGGTGTGAAACAGTGAACCACAGTATTACTGAGGTCTATGAGAATGAAATGAGGAGGGCTGGAGACTCGAGGAGACTTGCTGTCACTCAGCTTTCTGTGGTAATCACCAGGCAACTGGTGTGGGATTGCAAATGATAATAATAATAATGATGATACCCGATGTAGTAATAAAAGACCACGAAAAAGAAAGATATACTGCGTGAAGCTAAAGTAAATCGAATTCCTTAGTGTCCCCTTCTACATCAGCCATTATTTTATGTGGCTAACAAAAATATAATTTGTTCGTTATTATCAGAAGTGGTATCAGTGATGTTGTAAACAGCAAGAATTATTATTATTATTATTATTATTATTATTATTATTATTATTATTATTATTATTATTATTGTTATTATTATTATTATTATTATTATTAATAATAATAATAATGATGCCTTTCGTTCGTATTACATTCTTGTTCTTGTGTTGACGCTAATGAAAATAAATACCTATGGGACTGAACGATTGTAATATATCTGCAAGCGAACACTTTTGGGATGAAAGCCAATAACTGTTCATTGTTCAATTTATCACTTCTCTCGTTGTTTTTTTTCTTTTTTTTTCCCCCTTTTTCTTGTTTTGAATATGATTTTAATATTTTGAATTGTAATGTAAATGTATTGTGGTAACCTTACCTTCCATTCAAATCACACACACGCACTCTGAGGTGCGGGGGTAGTATTGCAGTTAGGAATATTGGGATCAATTAGCCAAGTTCAATCTCTGGCCGAGACTGTTTACGTTCACAGGTAGTTTGGGCAATCTCATCTTTTGGGGCAGCTGCTTCAGGAGAACGGCAACTAAATGAAATTCTGTGCCAACCAGAAGATATTGGCATCAGATAAGCTTAATAAGCCATTGACTTTCCAAAATTAATATGACTGCACAACTGTCATGGGAGTGTGTGATATGTTTGATAATGCACACACATACATTCATACAAAATGCGATCAAAAGCATTTCAAACTTTCCCAATGAAACGCTTTATTCGTACTTTTTAGAAAATTTAGGCCGCTATTCCCTCCGGAGTTACCACCTCGTTAAGTGATACACTGCTCCAAGCACCTCTTTCACGCTTAGTACGTCCACTGGAAGCCCCGCTCTCCAAGCATATAAAACACCATCTGCGATTCACGCTTGGTCTTCTCCACGATGACAAAAAGGCGACATCTCAGCTTGAACGTTATCTTAGGAAAGAGAGAACAATCACTGGTAGCTAAATCCGGGGAGTATGGAGCTATGGTCGTGCTGATGCAGAATGATCCAAATGATCAGTTGGCAATATTAGTAACTGCATTGATTACGATCCTACGATTCGGATGCACGATTTCTTCGATTTCTTCGACATTTTCGGGGGGGAGTGCTCATCTGTGCAGGAACAAATCGCAAGTAGGTCAGAATATTTACTGAATGATCCCACGCGAGACAATCACATGCAACGATAACAGAACTCTTCCTGCTGTGTAATATGAGTCAGTTTGCAACTGGGACGGTTTTCGAAACCTTTATGTTCGTGTCAGTGCATGGCAGTAGTAGTTTACTTTTTAGTGTACACACCTGATTTATGTACACGTACACGCACGCACACATACATTTATCGTGTTTGTTAGAGAGACAGAGAGAGAAAGAGAGGAAAAAGAGAGAGAGAGTCAGAGATAGATGGATAGGATGGTTTCAACGGGGCAAGACCTTTTTAAATATTCATATGCTAAAATCCTCCATACATAATTCACTGCATTTCCAAATCTGAACAAAACCACAGAGAGCACTTATATACGTGATTCATAATGAGCCTTGTGATGGATAAGTGCATCTACGCCAATAAAATGAACAGTCCGATTTTCTTGGATCTCTCTGTTCGTAACCATGGACTCTTCAACTTGAACATTGGTGTTAGAAATATCTCCTACCTTCCAGTCGTGCAGTTGATTCTTCCCCTTGAATTATTTTTTTCCTTTTTGTTTTGTTCCTAATACAGGTAGTCCTTGCCTTATGAAAATCCACTCAAGGCTACCTTTTCGCCCTTTAAAAAAAAGGTGAGAAGCGAAAAATGAGGGTCCTGTTTTTGTTTTGCTGCCAGCAGTGATAGAAATAACACACACCATCTCATTGCCTAATACTAAGTCTTATATACCTCCGGTTGCCGCGATGAATCGGTGTATTTTACGGCATACGAGACGTACTTTTTTCATAAGTTCTGTCTCGGGAGGCAAACGATTTATCAGATGTTCACTAGAGTTACTGTGCAATGCAAATAATGTAAACAGACAACCACAGTTAGGTTTAATATAGATTCAAATAGATAAGAGCATTAGGATAATCCGATAGTTTGGAGGGCTACACAGATGAGAGAAAAAGATGGAACTTTATTTTTATATTTATATTGAAATACACATACAGATAATTGGATGTGCCTTATATCATTATCAACATCATCATCATCAGTCTTTTATTGTCCATCGTTAAAAATACACATACAACAATATTCGCCACGTTTCTCTATCGTGGGCGTCGTGGAGCAGGTATTTTCTGAATTTGTCTAGTTTGCCTCTCTATCTTGCGTTCTGCTGGTCTCAGTTTTGCATTCGATCCTTGGGAATCCATGTTGTGCGTCGTGATGCAAATCAGTTGTCTGCCATTCTTGCAATATGACCGGCCCATTGCCATTTGAGTTTTTCAATGAGTTTTATGATATCGCTAACTCCTGTTTTCTTCCTGATGTATTGTGCTGTCTTGTGATTTCTCCAGGTAAGCATGAGTATGATTCTCTCATGCACATGCAGCATGCTTTTCAGCTTTGCACTTGCTGTCACTTGGTTGGGTTCCATGTTTCAGCTCCATAGATGACAATTGAGAGGATGCATTGATTGTTTACTCTCTTTTGAGGATTGATGGGATTGTCTTTGAAGGTTGATCTTACTCTGCCAAACACTTGCCATCCTAAAGTCTTTTTTTTGCTCTATTTCTTCTTTTGTTGGTTCCACAGAGATTTGTTTTCCAAGGTAGATGTACTGGTCTACTGTTTTTCATCTTTGATTTTGACAGTTGTTTTCTTATTCTCGATGTGGTGGTTGCTCATGATACCCGTTATACTAAAGTTGATGTGTAGGCCGACTTTCTTGCTTTTTCCATTCAGTTCATCTAGTATTTATTTGAGGTTGTGTAGGTTCTCCGCTAAAAAGACAATGTCGTCTACAAATCTCTGGTCGCTCAGATATTCGCCGTCTATTTTGATATCTCTATTCTCCCAGCCCAGGCTGTTTATGGAAGTTTTACATGCCCTGTAATATAGTAGTTCAAGTTACCATTCCAACCATTTTCTTTGCTTTTGGGACACTGAATTTTTACCTCCGCCTATATTCAAGGTAGATAGTTTCTTGATTTTACGATATTCCAGTATACGAGTGAAGTATATCTTGGAACCCCATTACAGAGATATCATGAAATCTGCTCATCTAAAAACTCAAATGGCAATAGGCTGGTCATGTTGAATGACGGACAGCAACTTGACATCATGGCTCACAACATTGATTCTAGTTATTCTGTGGCCCATGGAGAATGAGTATGAGAGACGAACTAGAAAGCTTAGGAAATACTCGCTCCGCGACACCCATGATAGAGTGGCCGGACAAATATTGGCTAGGATCCATCAAGAGTTGTTAAAAGACTGATGATGATTGAGATAAACTGGTTTACATTATCGTATACAAGCGTAGATCAGGACCAGGAGAAATATATCATTTCATTCTTCAAAGTCGCAATTTTCCATAAATCAATTCAGTCCTCGACGCTGTTTTCTTCCGTAGCAAGTCGCAGCGACGGTAATTCTCTCGACCAAGCTTATCAATAACAACCTATTCAGCTTAATGGCCTCCTCTTTTATTCCTTAGCCGCTGCAGCGGAGTCCCCAAGCCCCTCAGCTCATTCAGTGGGTGGCCCTGACCGACAACTTCTTGCTTCCGTTGACGCCATGGTCTTGAAGAAATGATCGCTGGGGAACCTGTCGAAAGGCCAAATATCAAGTTCTTGGCAGCTATTAACAAATAGTCGTCAGCATTCAAGGAAGATTTATTTACAAAGACGCACATAGAGGCGTCGTTGGCTCTATCACAAAAGTATAGCTTTTAAAATGAGACTGGTTGCATCAGATGGGATACTTTGTTAAGCATTGAAAAGAGAATTGTGTTTTTCTCTGATGCAGTATCATCTATAGTGCTTTTGAACATCACTGACTGACAGGCTGACACAGTGAAACAAAATATGCCAGTTTAGCTCTTTCCGAGCTGTATCTAGCGTATTTTATACATTTAGCTCCTATAAATCACCAGTTGACTTACAAATAAAACATTTTGAAGGACAGTTAGATGAAGGAGCTTCAGAGGGAAGTAGCTTCTGAAAAAATGAGCTTTTAAAGGAAGGATCTTTTAATGCCAGAGGATTTTAAATGGGAGGGTCTTTTAAAGAGAAAAATATACTTACAAAGGGAAAATTTTTTGATGGGAGTTTTTTTTTGTTGATTGAAAAAAGCTTTTAAAGGCACAAAATAGCCCCCCTAAAGGGCTTTCAAAGGGAATTCAAAAGTTTTTCAAATGATTTTTACATGGCTTTCAAAGACCTTATAAAACAGATTTTATAGGGTCTGTTAAACGAATTCAACGGTGGGTATTTAAAGTCTATGTAACAGATGTTTCAGCTCCAATAATCTTGGAATCTGTTGTTTGATTTGATATTTTTTGTGTGATCCTTCAAGTGCAACGACAAGTACATATTAAAAAAATATCTGCTTGGGCATCCACTCAATAGAACGTCGACCATCAACTTTGACCTTGAGGAATAACCATGACAACGAGAAAATCAAGTGACAGTTTAATCATTTGAGGACAGTCAAGATGATCCAGAAATATATTAGTCCAATTTATTTGCTAGATAATCAATGGAAACCGTGAACGTGGTTGGTTCTACTTGCCTCCAAGTGGAATGGTTTGATACATACATACACACACACACACACACACACACACACACATATATATATATATATATATATATATATATATATATACTGAGAGAGAGGTAGAGATAGAGAGAGAAGAAGAGAGGGTATAGATAAAAGTAGCCTAATCTATTTGCTAGTCAAGCAGTGAAAACTGTAACTCATAATTGGTGCTACCTAATCACTACGATTAATAAAATGCTGTTTCGATAGATGTTAACTCTCCGTGTGGATATAGTTGATGAAAGGAGAAAAAGAGTGGACTTCTTTTCGCATTTTTCGAACATTTTGGCTTTTTTTCTACTGTAATATTATTTGAAGTGCGTTGAAAAATTTTTGGAATATATTTTTTTTTAATGACATCACACTTTTTGATGAAATCACACCACTTTTCCCCTCCTATTTTTTCTATTTAACATAAGTGGGGTGCATATTATTTCATATATGTGGATAATAGAAATTTACATTACTGTCAGCTTAGAGAAGAGCTTTTTGTTGATCACAAACGGAAGTTTATTATATTTTGTTTTTGCTTGCATTACAATGTATTATTATCGACCACATTGAAAACGAGAACACAACGTAAAACTGGAGGAAGTAGACCACTGTATTTACCGAGGATAACGAATCTACATGACATCCTCAAAAAAGAAGAAATTAAGGAAAGAATCACCCTTGGATGGCAAGCCTTTGGCAGAACAAGCTCAACCAACAAAACAAAAAGATCTCAGAAGAGAATACAACCAATGCATCCTCCTGATGGTCATTTATTGAGCTGAAACATGGATGGTCATTTATTGGGCTGGAACATAGAACCTAACCAAGAGACTGACCGACAAACTGAGAAGCATGCAAAATTCACATGGATGAATCATGCTCAACCTCACATGGATAAATCCCAAGACAGCAAAGTATATCAGGGAGAAAACATAAGTCAGAGATATAATAGAATCCAAAAGGAAACTCAAAGGGCAATGGGTTGGTCATGTTGCAAAAATAGCAGACAACGGATGGACATCACAACTCACAACATGGATCTGAAGAGATCACATGCGCAACAGAGGCCGGCCGAATACATAATTGAGAGATGAACTAGACAAATTCGGAAAATATTGATTCCGTGACGTCCATGATAGGGAGATGTGGCAAATCTGTAGGAAGTTTTATGTCTGACGATGGGTGATAGAAATATTAAGAATCAAAATCCATACGAAAAAGTCTGTAATGACTGAAAAAAAAGATTCAAATTTGAAAACAAATAAACAAACGGGTTTGGTTAGTCACTCAATAGAAACCATCATGTTTTTTGGCAGCATGGCATGTTGGGTTGATCAATCAAAAAATTAGGATAAAAGTTCGTCAATGAACAAGTTACTTCTCTGGCCTATTGTTGGATCACTAAAGTGTTCCAAGAAAAACGGCAGACACACACAACTAAACAATTCAGCTAGAATCTATTTCGGGGAAAAATACTAAAACAAAACAAAAAAACAAACAGACGGAAAAACATATACATGAGTGTTTATTGAAGTTTCTAGCCCTGTAGCTCAATTGACCTTCAAGCGTGATACATAAATAGCCAGTCAGCCAGCTAACCAGCCGTCCAGATTGACAAGCTTAAAACTGAAGGAATTTTTTTTTACAGTTTAGGTGACAGAATCAATTGACGGGTTTTATGGGCACCTTATATTCGGTGGTTTGATTTTGCTTCAAGTGAAAACTTGAAATCACACAACTCTTTTGATTAGACTGTTGGATTTAATATGTCTTAATAGTTTGATTCAAGTTAAACTGCAATTCATATCCAACCATCTTGATTGGGATCTTTCGTTTCTTTTGCGAACGCACAAACTATTGTACTTGATATTTGATAACACTCATGCCTAAATCATCACCATCATTATCATCATCAGCAGTTATAATCCATTGTTGGACATACACCTTCTCAAAGATTTTACAGACCTCTTGACCGTGAGTATTCTTGGCAAATATACCCTGAGCGAGTCTAAAACGTCACTGTCTCTTTCCAGCCGGTCACAATGTCATATATGATAACTAGATATCCAAGTTGAGAGTCGTGATGTACAGCAGTTGTCTGACTATCTTACAACGAGGCTTGTCCATTGACAGTTGATCTTCCTAATGATTATCATATTATGCCTGGCCGTTGTTTTCTCACAGAATGTGCCGTCTTGCGCTACGTAATGAGCCAACAACGTAAATGATGAGATAGCTAAAAGGTAAGACCTACGATTTGCGTGTCTGCAGTAAAAACGAAAAGTAGTAGAGACGAAAAAAGAAAGAAAAATTCCCTAGTAACAATTTTTCTCCTTTTCTCAACCTTGCGTTCCAGGGCTCAAATAGAAAACGCAACACGGCCAATGCTGAGAACAAGGAGAGGAACTCTGATGGAGGACCGGTAAGTCGGCTGAGATGCGAGGGAAAGTAATGAAAGTAACGACTGCTAACCCGACTGTCGGTATCTTCTGTTGATCACGACTGTGAACGGCCTTTTTATGGAGAAGACCCCCAGATTACAATGTTGATAACATAATTCGGGTGACTAGCTTAAACTATGAAAATAAACATACGTTGTTTCCGGTGAGAAACACCACTCTAAGATAATCGTTTCATCAAGATTTTGTTATAATTCACAGTAGTACAGGTCTTCGTTGATAGATGTTTGAAATAACGCAGTTTGTTCAACGGTGACATACCACTTGGATTGTGCAGTCAGCAAAAACATTTATAATTCAATAAGGACCTGTGATCGTTGACCACCCTAAAACCACGCTTCACACAGCTGCATTTTCAAACTCAAGTGATATTAGGCACGATTTTTCTTGTGCTCAGTTTTCATTCTGAAAACAATTCTTTTCATCAGGTCTGACTATATGGAGGAAGAATTTGTAGTAGACCCCTCTTTTTGAATCTAAAGGTATCATCTTGTTCTTGTTGAATACTCTTGTTCTGTTGAAAAGTTTGCCAACCTAATCTAATTATTTTGAGTATTGCTTCTGAGTATTTCGTGATTTTTTGCGCCATATAGGTCTACTTTTTTTTCCCTTCCATACCTTCGATTCTATTCATTGTGTCGTTGTACATGACGCATTTGTTGCACAAGACATCAGTTTTTTAATGAAGTTCAATTCATGACAAACTTTCCTGCTTTCTCCATTTAGCTCGTTTTATAGTATTTGGAGCTCATTGACACAGAGAAAGATGTTGTCAGTAAATCTTAGCTTACTTATTTATCCATCATCAAATCTGATTCCTTCCTTTATCCAGACTTGGTTCCCGACAAACATTTCAAGGCAAGCTGTGAAGAGTTTGGGTGAGCTGGTGTTGCCTTGTGGCCCAGATAACTATGCATAATATAGAAAAACATCAATAAGATCACACCGGCTCCGTTAGACCCAAATGTTCCGAAAAGCTGAGAAATTCGCTTTTATGTATCACAAGTTTTATTTATTGTAAGTCGTAAAAACATTATTTAAATTTTATAGTTCTGCAAAGATCAAATAAATGCCACATCACAAAGCGATCGTAATCTCGTAAAACGTGGTGTAATCAATAATAAATAAAAACAAACAGACCCCGGCAAGCTTGTCATTTGCCAATTGAACGGCACATATATGTGGCAATATAAATTGGTGTACAAAAGCATTTCACCGACATATCATGGCAATATTATACACCTTTTATGTGGTGTAAAATGTTCTAAAAGGTTACTTGACTATTCTATCAAAGTTTAAAGTACAAGAATCTTCTGGTTTTGCAAAGTTTGCTACTTTTTCTTTCCACCTAAAAGAGGCAAAAAGCTAAAATAGCAGTCAGAGTCTGTTTTGCAAGGAGCCTTGGTACAGGCAGCGACCACCTTTTCCTCTCCCTACGAAAGAAAAGTATTCTTAACCTCCCACCATCAATATCTCACCTACGCAGCGTAACAAACCATCATTTTGTTGGGGACGGAAAAGTTGGAGAAATTTCCTATTTGAATTAATTGTATTTGCTTTTTTGTTTTTGCTTTTGTGCCTGTTATGTTTGATATTTCTTTTTTTATTAGAACAATCTAGTGTCGGATTACGGGGTAAATCTGGTATCATCGACTCCTTAAGAAAGTCTCTTTTTTTGTATTATAATTGTTAGGGTAAACCTTAACACTTCGGTTCTTAGATTTATCTCCATGTCTGTTAATCTATTCAAAATAACCACCGGGGTTTCTGACAACTGGTTTGTTGAAGGAGTCTTGCTTGCATTTCAGGCACTATTCAACAATATATGAAAGGAAGTAAGATGGAACAATAATACTTGAATCAGTTATTGCGTCAAAGAGGAAGGTGAAGTGGCCACTGATGAATGGGAGGGTTGAAATAAAGCAGAAAGGACAAAAAAAAAAGGTGCATCATTTAAATGGACAGACCATCCCAAATATTGAGGGTTAAGAGACAGTTGCCATGTGGGGGGAGAACACTTTTATCAATTGATTTTAATTTTTCTAATTAACAATTCTCTAAATTGTTCTTGAATAGAATACTAATAAAATAGAATGTGACTCACATTCGTTTTATTTCAAATTCCTATATAGAACGTATTTTGGGGGTACGTATCTCTATTTTCTACGTAGTGTTCTTTTTATTCTCTCTCTCTCCATATATATATATATATATATATATATATATATATATATATATATATATATATATATATATATATACATATATATATTGTCGACAAGCAATGACTGAGCACTATATACACATATATAACCGAAGGAAGACAACCAAGAAATATAGCCCTCGTCCAAATGTCCCAAATAAAAATCTAAAATAAACTGCATCATTCGCCTGAAGAAGCCCAAACAGGGCAGAAAGATAAACTTGTTTCTGTTGCTAATTCTTCCCCATATATATATATATATATATATATATATATATATATATATATATATATATATATATATATATATATGTGTGTGTGTGTGTGTGTGTGTGAGTGTCTGTGTGTCTCTGTGTGTGTGCGTGTCGGAGGAGGGTTTCATACGCATCTTTGTCGAAGTCAAGTAGGAATGAGCCTAAGCAGACAAAGCGTGATTAAGGAGCGTCTCAAAGTTCGTATTCTAGGCTCAAATCAAAGGCCAGCAAAGAATATGTAACATTTAACAACCCGACAGCTTTGGCCTTTAATTCGAATGAATGATTTTTTTTTGTGAGAAAGAGATGCATGGTTGTCACGTGACAAGTTCAACAAAAAAGTGGACATAGAAGACAAACCATTTTCCTCCAGCCACGATTCCCAAGGAATCTGTCTCTAAAAAAAGAGAATGCTATTCAACTGTTGTAATTAAGTTTTTCCCTAATAAGACGTAAAACGAAAGAAGGGAGATGAAGCCATTTGATATTACATCACATGGTTCAGTTATTTCAAGGTTACAGATCATTAAATGCATGTATTTCCTTAGCAACAGAAACATCACCATAGGATAACCACACTTCTAGCCAACCCATAAAAAGCTACCCTCTCTTTTTTATGGGCTCCATAGACTGCTAAATTTTGCCAACGTAAAACACGACAACAGATTCGGACAATCGTAACGAAAGAGTACGTAATACAATTTGATCTTCGAATATCGACTCGGGTTCGTCTTTGTCCTTCTATTTATGCATGTGCTTACTGAAGTACAGCTATTACTTATTAATAGTCTTACTAAGTCTTGACTAAATTTTTCCTATTGCCCACTTCGGCATCATTTCATGCCTCGAAAATAAGTCTCCCCCCTTCCTTATCTCTCACCTCACCCCTCTCTCTCTCAATCTATCAATCTATCTCGCTCACCCGATAGATATAATAGAGATATTTTTCTATGCATCGTGTTCTACTTTGCTGTTGTTGCGGAAATATAAAACGAGTCAGGTCTAAGGCTTCATAACGCTTTATCTGGTCGGTGGCCCTGTTACTCATCTGGACCCGTACCCCTTCACCCTGGAGGATCCAGATAACTCAATAACGTGTTAACGAAGCAGTCAATTGTAATTAGTATTAAATCTTCAACTCAAAATATCCATAGGTGCAAGAATACTACAGAAATAAGATATACATACCTAAAAAAACAGCAGTTAGCATGAGTCAATTTGGATAGTAGTACCACTTCCTTCCTATATGCAATTACCCAGGGGACCTAACAGACCGGTTGAATACTGGAGACATTCTTGAGAAACCACCGATAGGCATTGTTTAGAATTAATCACGACCTGAATCTAGGCGATGACACAACTATTAGACATTTATAAGTGGTTGATACATGCAATTTTGATTCGAAAAGGATTTAACTAATAAATTAAATATCTAAATGCAAGTAAATGTTTTGTTTCCAACTTCAAAATACATGCCACAAAATCTTATTAATCGTGGTGCAAAAAAAAAAAAAGACAAAGATGATAGACTATGTCGATATATTCAGTGGGGAGGGAAGATGTGTCTCACATAGGAGAATTGTCTCTGGTCACTATGCCATGGAACTAGATCACAGAAATGCTAAATACTCTGGAATTACCGGATTTTTCATCCGTTATTTCGGGAAAATCAAATTCACAGCTCCAGAATGTCTATCAATGGGATATTCTCATGTATTGTTAGTGGAAGAATGTGCCTATCAAAATCTGAACGTTGAAATCAAAGTAGACACTCTTGAACTTCTCAACGACAAGTATCGCTGAATGATGACATGAGGATATAAACAGGATAAAGAAATATATGCTGAAGTATTCAGGTAAAACAGAGATGAGGAAGAGGAAAAGTTGAGTGTAAACCAGACACAATGCAGACAATTCAATTGGAAATATATTTTGTTCGGCACCGGAATTAAGCGAGTTACAAATCAAACTGCCGATCACAAGTTGACGGTAGATCAGAGTACTTTATGGTAAATGCGGGTTCAGTCCTGCTCAGTGCATTTTTTTATCCATTTATTTGATCGGCTGTTCAATTTGCTAGTTGGATAATTCTGGCAAACGAACGAAATACGTTCAAGATAAATAATCCATACTATTACCTCCCCCATATATTTGTGTGTGTGTGTGTGTGTGTGTGTGTGTGTGTGTGTGTGTGTGTGTGTGTGTGTGTGTGTGTATTGAAAATTCAATGCTGTGACTTTGTCAGACCGTCTACTACACTCGCTGGGGTGCTTCTAATATATATGATTTAAAGATCTGGAGCAAGCAGAGGCTGATTGGATACGTGCAATGTTTCTCGTGAAAGTATTTGTGATCAATCTATTGCTTATTGTATCATTAGACTCTTTCAGTTCATAAGTGTTAAAAGAGAGTTATTCTTTTTAAATATTATTCAGTTGTTTTAAATTTAGGACTAATGACCCCTGAATTAATTTATGGAATGTTTGATTCAATTTTCTTTTTAAGGACAGTGATGTTTTTATTCATATTCTCAGGTTATTGCAATTCTTCTTCTTCTTCTTCTTCTTCTTCTTCTTCTTCTTCTTCTTCTTCTTCTTCTTCTTCTTCTCATTATTATTATTATTATTATTATTATTATTATTATTATTATTATTATTATTATTATTATTATTATTATTATTATTGCTGTTGTTGTTGTTGTTGTTGTTACTTAACGAAACGACATTTTTACCAAATAATGAAATTATCGTTTGAGGCCACATTTAATCTTCAGAATCATGGTGGGGTTTTAGAGGAAATTTGTTTTGTGTCGGCATTTTGATGTCAGCTTCGTTTTTTTTGCTAAGCAGTTTGTGTTGTTGGTGGGAGGGGATTATAGCAATTGTTTTCTTCAATGCAGAGTGTGCAGTGTTCTGAGATGTTTATTTAAGCTGGTGTTGATTTTGTTTATCCTGGTGTTACCTGGTCAGTTTCTTTGAGATCCCATATGTAATTTGAAAGTGTTGTGCTGTGCGCATATCTTTCGCTGTTAATGGCTACATTTTCTCAATACACCTATTTACATATGCTTTATCCCGATAAGGAACATTCTTCAACCTTAAAAAATCATATCAATATATATATATATATATATATATATATATATATATATATATATATATAAAGATAAAGAGAGAGAGAGAGAGAGAGAGAGAGAGAGAGAGAGAGAGAAAGAATAAATCAGAGAGTTAAGTATTCATAGGGAGTGATGGGGAAGACAAAGTGCCCAAAGTGTGTGTGTGTGTGTGTGCGTGTGTGTGTGTATGAGAGAGAGAGAGAGAGAGAGAGAGAGAGAGAGAGAGAGAGAGAGAGAGAGAGAGAGAGAGAGTGTGTGCATGAATGAGGAATGTAAAGTTCGATAAAGGAAGATGTGAAAGGCCGTAATAAAAAAACACACCTTAAACGTAAAACCAGATTTAATTAAGAAGAAAAATCCACACATATAAAAGGCACGCTTAGGGAACAGAACTCAAGCTCTGTAACCGATTTATGGCGAAAAACTGGAAGATGAATAGAAAAAATAACTTGCCATGCTCTGTGGGCATCGCCATGTTGAAGTTTTCACGAATAAAGTTTTCTTTATTCTTCATATCAATTGTTTCAAGTCAAATTAATAGCAATTGTTGAATCTCAATTTTGTAAACCCATAATGCAATGTAGTATACTTGTTCTTTGATTTTGTCCACTGTTTCACTCAAAAATAGTGTTTTTCTTGAATATCTTTTTTGCATTATTACTTTTGATAAGAGCTTTTTGTACATGAAGGATACACTATATATATATATACATATATATATACATATATATGTGTGTTTTTGTGTGTAAATGTGTGTGTGTGTGTGTGTGTGTGTGCGTGTGTGTGTGTAAATTTCAGCATCCTCTGGCAATTACTATGAATGAAAATTACATTTGGATCAACTGATCCATTATTTTGATGGGTGCTATATGTGTATATATGTGTTTGTATTGTGAATATGAAGTGATTTGAGCGGATAAGATTGACAATCGGAAGGTATAGACAAGAGATAGGTGTAACATTTCAATATGTTTCATTACTATGTGGAAGTTTATCGATGCATTCCGATGTTAGAAAGCCATTTTTTCTGAAAAAATAAGTATTACAGCGGTTCACAGAGGAAAAAAAGGTTCACGTGTTTGGTACTGCACTCGACTTTTTTAAAACTCTCTCCCCCTTCTGTCTCATTATATATGTATATACATATATGCATATATAGACACAAGTATACATGCTGACACACACACATATATATAAACATACGTATATATATATATATATATATATATATATATATATATATATATATATATATATATATATTCCTCTTTCCCACTCTCTTTCTATATATGCATATATACAGACACATACACATGCACGTGCAAATCTATATACATGTATATAGAGAGAAACACGTATATGTATATATGCATATGTATGTGTGGGTATGTACATATAAGCATATATAGACGGGCAATTGTACATGTGTGCACATGTCTATACACACATATATATATATATATATAGAGAGAGAGAGAGAGAGAGAATAAGAAAGAGGAAGAGTGGGAAAGAGTGAATGATAGAATAAGAGAGGGAGAAAGTGAGAAGGAGAGGGAAAATGATAAGATATGACGTGACGCAGAGAAAGACATACATATGTTGAATAAAATGATTCTGAATGGCTGCGAATATAAACGTGTTTGATGCAGGAAGAAAAAAGCCTTACAATATAACTGTGTATGTATTTGGTAACTAATACTGCGTACGAACAACATCGATATCAAATAATGAAATCCACCAAATCTTTTGTACCGAATCCCCGCTCTTATCTTGGATTTTGAAATGAAGCAATGGAGATAATAGAAGACTGTTAGATGGTGCAGTAAACTATGCATACAAAAGCCAATTACCAGATATATTATATATTCATCGATCTTATGGTGGTTATATATATATATATATATATATATATATATATATATATATATATATATATATATATATATATATATATATATATATAGTATTTATACAGCCATTCTTTTTCAGGCATGTTTCATTAAACCTTGTAAGTTTTCTCCGATTTTCCAATACTGTCCATGATATCTTGTTTGGAGGAGAGTAAAGATTTTCAAAAAATATTGCAGTATGCTTTGTTTCGTGTAATCCCGGTACTTTAACCATTGTTGGTCTTTTCAAAGGTTTGTTGCTTGTCCCAGTTTGCCTACGTCATTTCCGTTAGGAGCATATCAATCAATTATGACCTAAGAACAAATTCCATTAAAAAATTGGATACAACCATTTTAGTATGAATCGAAGTGACATGATTAACACCAGATAGTGAATAGTCAAAATTTGAAACTGGGACTAACGACAATCTTTGAAGAAAACCAGCGGTGGTGGAAAGTACCAGTATTACTCAAAGCAATACATACAAGGAAAAAGATCTACATCCGAATACATCCGAAAGAGCTTTGTGGGATAGTTGATTATGTCAAGAATGAAAAAGACTCTGGACTACTTTGTACGTGTCATTTCTATTTTAATCCAAATTTGTAATTTCTAACGTAGGTTCCACCAGTGCCTAGAGATCCCGTGTACGTATATAAAATAACCTTTCCCTCGAATATAAGATAATAACCCCTCCCCTTTTTTCACCTACACCGAACAATTTCCATATTCGAACTACCATGCGGGCATTTAAGTAGTTTTCACTGTTTTACTCGAACAAACTTTTGCTCTCAAGGCTGGCATTCCAAGGGTTAAACGAACACAAGTAATTACACATTTAATATGAAGATTGAGATGTATAAAGTAGTTTTAAGTCTTTTTTTCTTTTCTACGATGTCAACTTGTATATATATATATATATATATATATATATATATATATATATATATATATATATATATATATATATATATATATCATATAAATATATATATACAAATTATCCATTATAATTCATTTATGAAAGACAATTGCTAATAAGTGTATTATGAGGCTCAAAACCCACATTTGGGGGGGGGACTTAGCTTAACGTTAGCAAACGTGGCTATGTGACAACAGGTCAGAGGTAAAACAAGAAATGATGTCGTAAATTGACAGTGATCACTTCAGAAGTCAGAAAATCAAAGTAAAAATCATAGATATAACTAAAATATAATTTAACAATATAATAAAAAAATATAAAAGTATAAAAAATGATATTTTTCCATAAAGTCAGTACTTATGCCATTTTGTTACAGCTACTTTTTCCCCTTCCACTTCTTAGTTTGGACTGAAGCTGGCCAGCGATTCCCCTTCCCACACTGCAACTTTATTACTATTATTTTCACATCAGTTGCTAGGTTGGTATCGCTGAAGGCTGAGTGATTGGAAGTCTTTCCTCTTATCCCCAGTTTATCAAATCTCGCTTTGAGTATATTGGTTACGGTTCTGAGAGTACCTACCATTACTGGTACCACCCTGACTTTCATGTTCCACGTTTTGTTAAGTTCCCTACCTTCGTCCTGGTATTTTCCTAAATTTTTCACTCTCTTTAGTATTTACTGAGGCAGTCTATTATTTTATAGATGCTATTTTTCTTATCCACGATTACCAGGTCTTGTCTTCTAGTTTGGATGAGGTGGTCAGTTTGGATGTCAAAGTCCCAGGGTAATTTATGGCTTCCATTCTCCAGGGCTGTCCCCGGTTTGTGCTGGAAACATCTATCTGGATGACTGAATCCAATCCCCACTGTGTAACTGTGGTTACCCTATCGCGTTTGTTTTTATACTCCTTCTGTGCTAGTTGACTGCATCCAGTGGTTACGGGGTTTACAGTCTAATCCTTCTCTCAACATACAGGCTGTGTCTAAAAGCACCTTTTTCTGGATTTCACAGAGAGAAGGATCACCTGGGATTTCGGCAGGAAGTTTTTCGCTGAATTTCTCGATTGTCATAAGTTTCCCGACAGTAACTAGGATAGTTTGTGTTTTAATGTGCCACATCTTTTATATTTCGATATCAAACTCCTTATATTTGACTATTTTCACAAGTGTCTTCACTGATATGTTTAAGTTAGACGGCACACTCATGCAAATTAACTGGCAAGTTTCTTCTAATGATAGTCCTTCATACTATGTCGAATACAATTATTATCATTATTATCACTGTTATTATTGTCAATATTAGTATTGTTATTACCATCAATATTATTATCATAATCATCATTATTGTTGTTAATGTTAACAACAATATAGATGATGATAGTTTTCGAATTTCAAACTTTTTCACAACGAATTTTTTCTTTCGAGGTTGGGAAGCAGCTTTCTCTTTCCATTGATGGCAGTCATTAAATGAGTGTCTGCTCGAATGTCTTACCGGGGTCAGCGTTACTGATCTTTACTGATCAATCATAAACCGACATCTCCAAGGTACAATCTCAGAGAATCTTGTCTTATTCCAATCACTGATAAGAAATTTGAGTCAAGGACACCCAGTCAGACACTCGTGAGAAAGCACTGCGAAGTAAACGGACAACGTAACTCTTCAAGAATAATGAAATCTTATCCAGATACCGAAGACTAGGAAGAGTGAGTCCCTAATGAGAGGACGTTTTAGTCACGAATGCAATGTAATTGCAGTAATTAATCAAGCTTGATTATCAAGATAATAATTGTTTGATCCATTTCAGGTGGGGGGGTCACTCCTGATAGACCCCTTTGTCGTAGCTTGCAGTTGTTTTTATTATGTTTGATTACTTTATAAACCTATTTTCAAAAACGATTGGGACTTCGGTGGTAAAAAACATAAATCGTTTCCTAGCACAAAACTGAGTCATGTCAAGGCTTATCTCATTGATTCTTAATCATGCAATATCATTAATTATCAATTTACTATGGATTCAATGGGAACTTGTACTTCATTCATAAAGTTTGCAGGGTGTAAAACTTGCTGTTTCTAAATTTTGCACGGTAAAGAAATAACTAAAGTTTTAGCAGTTGTCCCACGGTTTATTCATTGAACGACCGTAGCCATCAAAGATAACTAATGGTTCCATCTTTTTAAAAATTCTTATACAAGTGCGTGTTTTTGTGTTTTATTATGTTCATTTGTCAAAGCGCTCCTGGCCCTACTTTTTTATCTACAGGTATGGAAATCTGTATTAGTACTTGATTGCTCTATGGACTTTTTGAGACCATATTTGGAAGGTTTTGAGTGTATTTTTTTTCCTTTCAAAACACTATTCTAGATGTTTTCCAGGTAGAATCACCCATGATCTAATAAATAGAATATTCATCCTCGATGAAGTTTTTTGTAATGACTTCAAATTCAAATGATAGCGTTCAATTATCGATGGCGTTCCAGTATTATTTTTGTTGCAAAGGAATGTGTTTCGTCACAGATATTTTCCTCGATTCAAAACAATAAATTTTGATAAATCTCTATCTTTAACATTATAGTAATATTGGCATCTACCCGTAAAAAATGATGGTATTATTCATCTATCCATTGGCAGCAAATATCCTGAAGCAATTCTGTAAGGTAATTCCTCTTTACTGATTTAAATAAGGTTATTTCATTAAAATTTCATAATATAAAAGCTCAAATCACCCTGTCCATTGATATATCTTTGGTTAGTGTACATTGCATATAGCAAACAAAAAAGGGGAGGTAAAGCAAAAGCTTGTGTATGTGTGTTTGCTTAAACTAAATCAAAAAGCTTTGTATCTGTGTGTTGGCGTCAACTTCACTACTGCTACCACAGCTACTACAGCAACAACCTCTATTACTATTACTATCACTGGTAATAATGCTGATGATATCTTAGTAGACAGAATGTAGACATCTCTGATTTTCACACATATAACAGATGTTTTTCTCATATTGAAAGAAAAAAACTTTTAATCTTATTGTCACCTTATTGTTTTGAAATTATCAGAAGACATTAAATTCGAAAAATTGTATAGCATTCACGGAAAAAAAAACTTCCTTTGCGGTGAATTTTTTTTTTGTTTGTAATTTATATGTTCATACTAAAATATGTATCTTAATGATTTATCTGCAAGTAAAAATTCCTGTCATTCTTGACAGGTTCTATCCTAGTCGGTTTATTGACTTAATTAAATCTTAATCATTAAAAAAAAAAATTCTGGTACGTTATCTAAATTCATGTTCAAGTGTATGATCTTCTTCTCAAATTCAATTTCTTTTCTTTAAAAATGATTACTTAAACTTTTCCTTTCACGTTTTTGTTATCTTTATTAACACCTACGGATAACCATTTGATGTTTATCTTATTCTAATTAACAATCTGATTCTTTGCTTTAAAATGAAAAGGATAAAATTAATGAGTCTTCTAAGTCGTGATTACAAAAGTGTTAGGAAAAACATCTCCCAGGCTTCAATGTACATCAATTGTTAAAGCGTTTACCGCCTATCGATCTATATCTACGCGGCTTGGGCTACAGTTAAACCCATTCTGGCTATTAATATACTTATCTTATTTCAGGCCATGATAGACGTGCGAAAAACTTATATCAATTAACAGTTTTTCTTCCGAATTATAAAACTAGTGTCCCTTTTGATATGTAAATGCAATCATAATCTTTCACACTTGTTTGCAGCACTTCATTCAATATGTATCAGAACACAAGAAGATTAGCTCAATTTATGTCACCAGTCAGAGAAAGAGTAAAATAAAAGCTCCATTTTGATATTGAAATTCATATGACCAGTCACAGTGGCCAAGTGTTTGAGTGCTCACCCGTGGTTCTGTGAACAGCGGTCTAATCATATCAAGGACTTTCCAAATGCTTCTCGATGCAAGTCTGCTGTGCACCAAGCCCAAGATCTCCTTGGGAGTGGTTACGGCTAAATCACGTTGGATACAGACGTCATTGTTGGACCGCTAATTTAAGAAACGTCCAGCCGGGTAATTATCGAGGAAGATGCCCAGTGGGGAATATTTGGTAATGTGAGCAGGAAGAGGTTGATCTTGTTAACGCTAACCCATGTGTACCTAACCCTGAGACACCCAGAGAGTGGGTGTACCTGGATGACGATGGTACGTACAGGAAGATAAGAGCAAAGAGAAAAGAAAATGATTTCATTTTACTGCGTTAATTCAAATGCCATATGCTCCCTCGGTAGACTATAGCAAGGTTGTTCGAACTTTTCACACCCATGGAACCCCTGTGACTAAGCTAAACAATCTTTGAGCCTTAAGTCATATATATATATATATATATATATATATATATATATATATATATATATATATATATATATATATATATATATATATATATATATATATATATACTTTCAACCTGATTTACCATCTCGCCCATTCTTGGTCTTTTCATCTTCCTTGATGCAACAGTTACGTATGAAAAAAACATGAACATATTTGGTCAGACAGAATGGATTATAAATTGCGTTATATCAAATAGAAACTTTTTTGAAATGATCTCCTGTCGTTACACGATTAATATATCACTCAAATTACACAACGTGAATAGAATGAACAATTACAGAAGATGAGGCTGCTGCAAGAATCGAACATACTGGCAATAGGGTAGCTGCTTTACCGGCGGTTGTTTAACACAATGGTATGAGCATTGCTACGTCGAAGCAGCCACTTATTGGTGGCATCTTTATTTTATACATATATATATATATATATATATATATATATATATATATATATATATATATATATATATATATATAATGTGTACTTTAGAGAGTGAGACAGACTCGGGAGTGAAGTTTTTGGTGGTAAGGTTTATTAATCCTTATATGTCAATAGTCCATACATGTTTCGGGATTTCTCCCATCATCAGTGGTGCGTGTTGTGTGAGTGTGAATTGAAATGTACCATGTGGAACCAGAGTCCACTGCCAGCGGCTATGCATTGTGGGTAAGTTTTGTTGTCAGGGCTACAAGAGGCCTCAGCTGAATGTAAGAATGACCAGCAGGTATTGGGATTTTGGTAAAGCAGCAGCAGTTGGATTTGGGGAGGGCAGAGTGTGTCAAGGTGGGGGGTAGTGTTGGGGAGGTGGGTTTTTTGGTATGTTTGGGATAGTGTAGAAGGAGGGGTGGTGGGGTCAAGGAGCTACATAGGTATCAACCTTAAAAGTTACTGAAAATGTTGCTGAAAGTGTTTTGGCTATGATTTAGACAGGGGTTATAACAGGCTAAGGTGAATTTTTTTCTTATGGGTCTAGGTGACTTTAAAGCTTCCATTATTGAGTGTGTCTAAGATGTGGGTGTGAGGATATTAATGGTAGGAGTTGTGTGTATTAGTGTTCTGTGTGGTGCGGGTTGTTCAGTTTAGTATTTAATCCATTAGGGTATAGGGTTTTAAGTTTGTTGATCCACATGTCTTCGTGTTTTTCTAGAACTTTAGTTATGTCAATTGGAGTAGTTTTTTCTATTTTTTCTATGATGGTGAAGCTAGCATCAGTGGCAAAATTGTGGTCAGGTGTGCGAAAGTGTAGTTCTACAGGGAGTGGGCTACGATTATTTTTTGACTTAATCCTATGTCTATAATTGTTGAGTCTAATATTAAATTGCCACTCGGACTTGCCAATGTACTGTAACTTACATCTATTGCACTCTAGAAGGTATATAATGTTCTTACTGCGGCAGTTGCTATTGTGGTAGAGAGAGAGAGAGAGAGAGAGAGAGAGAGAGAGAGAGAGAGAGAGAAAGAGAGAGGGAGAGAGAAAGAGCAATATTGCTTTAAATCCTGAGCATATTGAGAAAAATTATTTTGTGTCACTGTTTCCAAACATCTGTTAAGGTAATCCATATAATTTTTCTTTAGTGTTTCAATGTTTTACATACACTTTCTTTTATTGCACTATGTGTATTTTTCTCTTGTTGGGATTATCTGTTGTTGCCATGTAACAGTGTAGGGTTTTAAAAAAAAATACCCATTAATATTGGATCCCAACAATATTGATTAACCCCACCATTCAGTAATTATCCAAATATGTATACCGTACATAATTATTGTAGTTTGATATTCCATAGAGGTTTTATCGTAATGTATTGTACGTAGAAATTTCTTTATACTAAACATAATTTCTTTAATTTAAGCAAGGATTACTCACATAAGTCACCCAGAAAGCACATTTATCGATAAAGGACCAGTAAGTATGAAAACAGATGTAACTAGTTGATCATGTTACATCGATTGAATATTTAACCATGTAAATATTAAATACGCACACACACACACACACACACACACACACACACACACACACACACACACACACACACACATATATATAAAGACTCAAAGTCCCCCAGTTTTCAAACATAGAATTCTGAAGCTCCAAAGCCCTGAAGCCCTCAATGAATACCAACAACTTGAATCTCGAACAACAGTTGCATTTATATTTTTGCATCAATACCACATAAAATTTACATCCAATATGGAGAACAGTTCATTTTTGAAAGATGACCATGAAACCAAAGATATATGGTTTTAAAACCAAGTGTTCCAAAGGACCCATTTTGAGAAATTCTAGATTATTGAACAACACAGACAAGACTTCTCCAGGGTTCGAGAATAAGCGTAGCATACGGAGGTCCTAAGGTAGTTTTCTTAGCTTTGCTGATGTAAGTTAAAGGAAAGTGATTCATTTAAAATTAGCCTGACTGTGAAAGGTGCCAGATAGTAGTCAAAGTTGGCACCCATTTGCTTCAATTGGGCTCCACCCACTGGTTTGGATATAGAACTGTCCGTCTGCTAGATTGGTAGCCAATCATGGCAAAAGTCCAGTTTGTTCTCCTATTTTCCCGGAGTTGGGGAGTCCAGTCAGCGCTGTCATTTCCCATAGATTGGAATGATGCTTTTATCCATTAATGCAAAATCAATTCAAACTGTCTGAGTCGGAGTTTGAACTCAGTATGCAGAGTTCATTCTTCGTACTATTAACCACCATGCCACACGAATCTTTGAACGTTAAGATAACATTAAAGAGGAATAGATTTATCCTGGTTGTTTTGTTCTGCTTGTCCTTATCTAAGATCTGAGACTTGCGATTATTCCATCGTTGAAAATGTTTGTTTTAATCTCATCTTGAACATTTATTGTTTATCTTTGCTGAGTAAATCTGATAAAATTAAAATAATCTTTGAGTATTTACAGTAGATAATATAATCAATAAAGTTATTTTAATTTAAGCTCGTCTATCTTCCTCTCATTATTTTTCTGGTTTGTTTGTCTAGAATTCTACACTTAAACTAATATGGCCAGATAGTTTTGAGGACACTCACGTTGTCGAACAGTCAAGTAACCTCATTTGACGGCAGATCAAATGTACTTTAAAAAAATTGTTCTGCCTCCAAACTGCAAATTGGAGAACTTTTTAGGATAGCAATATAAGTTCAGAAGATATAAGTGTACATCTGAAATGACGATAAGTTTAGGATGCTATCCAATACAGGAATTACGAATATTTCCATATACTGATTGCATTCATTTTCCGATACGCCGATTGACGACTGTCCATTTGCTCAACGTTGATAAGTTGACTCGAAGGCTCTTCTTTCTTAATATATATTTACAAAAACACCGACTTACATTATACCTGAAAGTATTACAATAAAGGTTTGCTTTCAATTAAAAAAAAAAGATATATTCTAAAATTTGTGAATGTACTATTTACCTACGATATATACATATACATACATAAATTGATTATTTGATAATTATTTCATTCATGAATTCATTAATTATCTAATACTGCCTCAATGTACATTTTGTCCTGAGTTATTTCATTCTCAATTGTTCACACATGCACACACATACACACAAATACATACACACGCACCCCCCATATATATATATATATATATATATATATATATATATATATATATATATATATATATATATGTATAGTCTAGAAAGCTTTTGAGCTCCAAACACTAAACAATAAAAAAACCTTTTTCCAAAATGTTTTTGTGTCACTTCAATCAGCTATTTCTTATTAATTGTCGATGAATGAAGTTTATATAATTTTCTTCAGGCTTTTATTTTCCTTTTCCACATATATTTTGCTATTATGGTAAAATGTACAAATTGTTTCTAGAGAAGATTATCTGTTGTTTACCTAACAACTGTTTTGCGGATTTTGAAAAACAAAACAGTTATATTAACACGTCATCTTAACGTGTTGACCAAACAACATGGCCCTTTCTAATATAGTTTATGTCATACAAGAAGCTTGTAATTTCATATAAGGTTTTGTTTGTATTGTATCATTTATTGGATATCATTTTATACGACATATCTTTTATTTTTTGGAACAGGTCTTCCTTACTTAGGTTACTCAAAAGACCTTTTTAACGATGAAGGATCAGTTAGTATAACAGCAGACATGACTCACTGTTTGTGTGATTTCTATTGAATGTTCACCTGTGTTTCTATTAAATCTGTTGTGTCGGGTTTAATCTCAGACTACATGCAAAACTACTAATTGCATTGATAAACTTTTTCGAGTCGATTCATATTCAATCGGAGAATTTGACAATTTTCCCACTTAGCTTAAGGTTCATTTTCCCTTGTATAACATCAAGCATCCATCAAATGTTTCCATTTACACTTTTACTTATCAAATTCAATATCCTTATGTATAAAGTTGAAACGAAATCACTTACTAGAGGATAGTAATATCTCAATTTGGTGATTCCATTATTACAGCGAGACAATTTGGCATTTTACATTCGATATCCTACTCAGCCTAACAATCCATCAGTAAGACAAATGGACAAGAGCCAAATATTTCCCCTTTCCTGTCAATACAATGATCTTTCATGATGACAAAAACTGCATCCATCTCTTTCAGTTACATAATTTGCTCAAAATCAATACAAATCGTCTTATTTTATCATCCATTTATACTATTTACATAATCTTGTTGACATTCTTTAAATTTTGATATTATATCACTATAGTCAAGCTGATAAGTTTTTAAGGGGATCAGAATGTCTAATCATAACTTTATCAAATTGTCAAACAATCTTACCAATTTCACCACCTCAATTGACCAGTCTTACAAGTAAAGAAATAATTTCCTGTATAAAATCAATAGACAGTAGAGTTGCTTTCGCGATTCTCGAATATTCCAATAATATTGTTCCGTAATATTTATAAGCTGGAATATTACTTTTTCACATTCAATGCATTTGCACACACGCACACACACACACACACACACAAACACACACACACACACACACACTCTCTCTCTCTCTCCCTCACTCTCTCTCTCTCTCTATATATATATATATATATAAATGCATTATAAATTTTTGAATCTCTATTTGAAATGATCTCTCATTGACACTCAGTGAATGTATCACTCATTACACTCAGTGTAAATAGAATAAACAAATAATGCTTCAGGAACCGACTCTTCAATCGATGGGTAGTTACTTTAACCTAGCGCTGCCTTTTCCATCGAGCTGAACTGACCAATGGTACGGCAAAGGTTCAAATAACTGCATTATCTCAAAATTCTCACTTCGTTCACTCACTATCCATATCTACTCTATTGTTTCTCAACGATTTGCAATTTTGTTTTCGAGAAATGCACATATGAATCGACAGAAATAATTATAAACCCGTTATATTACTTGGAAACTCTGTTAGCGTTCACCTCCCGTATTATTTGACTTGGACAACGTAAATAGAATAAACATTTGAAGAAAATGAGCTACTTTAGTAATCAGACCTGTGACAGGTAGGTACTCACTTCAATGCTGGGTTGCTCTTTTCATAAAAAGATGTCGAAAAATAGAAAGATGACAGTTTTTTAGTGCTAAAAATCGAAAAGTAGTTGATAACACTGAGCCGGTCATGTGGTCTTTTTCATATTGAATCGTGCTTGGTAAAGCAAAAACCACGATTGTTGTCCATACAGGATCCGACTGAATTCAGTGGAAATGGTCAGTTACACTTGCTTGTTAACCTTTGCTTCAGTGACATCCAATATTGATTACATGATTTTGAACATCGACATCAGCAGTTTTCCTTTGGATTAATAAATCTAGAGAACCTTACATGAATATTTATGATTACTATTTACCTCCATCTTCATTTCGGTTTCTTTTTGTCGAAATTTTTTTCTCGAGTCGGCTTACTTCGGCAGTGAATACACGGTGCTGATCAGGAAAAAAGAATAATCTTCAACTGAGACTTATGAGATGCCTAGTTCACGCCTTGCACCTCTAACAAAGTATAACAATTCATATGATAGATATAAAGTATTTGAAGAAAAATATTTAAAATTTATATGACTACCGTTTATGAATATCAAAATTCTTTTCATTTCTTCCCCTCTAGCTGGCTTCTGTGAGTGAAAATCCTTCATTGGAAATAAAGGATAAGCTTCAGATGAGACTTGAACTCATATCCTTCGTAGAAGGTCAGGTTTACGCCCTGTTGCATTATCAATTTATAATACTTCATCTAATAAACATAAAATATTAAAAAAACCTGAAGAATTCAAAATATTTTAATCCTGAATAACAATCGTTCTACATCATCGCACCCAAGCCATTGTTCCTTGAAATCCTGTTTCTCAGATGACTACTTTCTACTGGTGTCATTTGCGTGTAGAGTTCTTTACTTCCATACGGTAAACAATAACAATATCGACGTCCCGAATACCTAATCTCTATGTTGGCCTTTTGATTCAAGGGACCGGCTCAGAGAACCAAACTGGGGATTGTGTAATCAGGCGGCACATGTTGTGTTTGTATCAAGAGTGGCATCAAGCGCGGTCAAGTTACATAACAGAAGAAACAATAGGAGACAATCAACCGAGTGTGAAACATAGGATTTGTTAAAAGTATATTCTGGTTATTAAAATAAGATAAAAAATCTCTTGATATAAAAGAAGTGAATTGTTAAAACTAAGCGGGGGATTGTTTAGTCAAGCGGTACATTTTGTAGTTGACAATTCGGATGCCTTCTTCCACGCAGTGAGTGTAGATTGTATTTCTAAAAGATAATTTTGATATCCCTATTCACTTCAACAGAAGTAGGACGAATAATTCCTGATTATTATACATAAATTTTCAATGTTAAATTCTGATTCAATATTTAACGAAAAAATTGTATCTTTTATAATTATGTCCAAATTCCGTATATCATAAAGCTACACAAAGAACTTGAAGGAATGTAAGTGGTAATTTTTTTAGGCATTGCACCAACATATCCCAGCCCTACACAGCACAAACACATAAGTGTAAGACATCCTGTAAAAACTGAATTCAGCATAGTATCGGACATCAATTTTTTCACCACTGTAGGACACTCAATTTGAATACTTATAAATACAATTATTTGCACGTTTAATGTTCCTTATCATCTAAAATATGTTGACATCTCAATGTGAAAAACAATGTTGATAGTGAGTGTGATAGTAATACTTCTGATATGATTATTGTGATGATATAATTTTTGCACATCTCGTATGTCTGTCTGTCAACACGATATCTATAAAAGTATTCAGAAAATTCCAAACCAATACATTTGCAAGCTGAGTACAAAATATAAACTTCTGAATTGGTTAAGTCATTTACCCGTCATTCAACTCTTTAGTAGAAAATAAGTTTAAATTTGCTTTATTCACGCTTTCATTAAACTGCGGACCTATTTTTCTGTCGTCTCTCCTTTTCCTTTCATCAAACTACCGATTCTTTTTCCTGTCATCTCTTTTCTTACCTTTTCATTAAACTACCGACCTTTTTTTTCTGATATCTCTCTTCTCATCCCTCACTCCTGCACCGAACTTCTTACTCTGTCTCTCACTCCAGTTATCAATAGATACCATCAGCTAAGCCATCCATTGTACACATGATAAATATCAGCGAAGCAAGCGGTCGAAGACAAATAATAAGAATAGGAATAACAGTGAAAGTATTGGATTTGGTGAAGATTCAAAGTTTGATCCACATATGATTTGGGTTAAAATCTAAACATTCAATTGACACCGATATTGTGCTTTTCTCATATGAAGTACCGGGTATACAAAAAGAACCGGTTTAAAGACTCTTTCTGCAGGTTTCTGTTGTGTATTTAGGATTACTGTCAGCGGAAAGATTGGTCTTGGGTTAGTTTGGTGTTAAAATACCGGATCAAAACAAACCATCAGCTCAAAACATTGGTTCTGCTATTTGTTGATCAGATTTTGAGACATGGGCGTGAGAAGAAACTTGCTGAAATAATTGTTCTCTCACCTCAAGCATACAGATAGAAACATATATCAGTTTTTGTAACAATCTTTCATTCACCACCATCAAAAAGAAGTATGTTTCGATCAGTTTCGTCCCATTTTCCATTATGAATCGATCTATACATAATTAATCATCCAGTCTCCTCTAAGAAGTTTTATTCCTGTAGATGTTGGTAATACACAGCTATTTTGAAAGGACAAAACCATAGGCAGACATTTGGAAAAAAAAACATGAATTTCCCAACTTTACTGCCCTTGATAATCTCTAATAGATTACAGAACAATTTACTAGCAATGTTTATGTTCCCCATTCTGAAGGACAATATGTACCGAGACCATCTGGTAGTTATTAGAAAAAGTGAAGTGAAAGTGGAATCATAAATTCGAATCCAAAGAAAAGTGCTTGCGTCGAAAAAATTAAAAAAACTGACTTACACTCTCCAAACATAGAAATCAGATGATCCTGTTTTGGATCCCGAGTCGTCAAAGCTTGTGATCCATGGAGCAAAGCAAACGAATCTAAATTAAGCTTCTCTAATGTGGTCTAATGTAGTTTGGAGCTAATTTAATGATTAGGAGAGACTAGTATCTTCTATGGCTCAGCGTAAAAATACAGTACAGACTGAATTATTGTGCTTTCCCCTCTAAAATTGACTTATTTCTTTTTTATAGCCTATCTAAACAACAAAAATGTGTTATTTTGCATTTTGAAAACTGCATTGTTTTAATGTCCTATAAAAGGAAATTTCAAACCATTATCGATCTCAAGTGACCCGAGATGGAATTCAAACAAACTTGGCTTATCTCGCACCATGATGGCGGCTGATATCAGGTCAAAGACTTCTTGTTTCGTATCACATCTCTGTTTAAACTCGACTATAGAAACACGTTTCAAATCAAACATTATAGTTTGATAGTAATGATGGCCGTCTAAGATCTCCCAATACTGCCATCACAGGAATGCCTCGGTGAAAATTTAAAAAAAAAAGTGTCCAAGTGGAAGTTAATCTGAAAAATGCGATTTATTGAATTGCAATATAATTGGAGAGAGAGGGAAATATCACGAAGTGTGTTCAACATTCTGACGAAACAAAAAAGCAAAAAAAAAAACCAAACTTGTCTCCTCAGCAGGTTGGGGAGGTGGATGAAAGAGTGTTTCAACCCAAAGTCAAAAGACGACCATCCAAAGACTGGGGAGGATATGTTTTTGATGTCTTATCTAAATCTCCAAGACAAACGATAAAATCCTGTGTGTACAGCTTCTTTTGTGGAAAACGTGCCACCTACACTGTAACGTAGTAAAGAATGAAATAAATAATACTTGGGAACGACGATTGAAAACTTGATATGACGGGTTGGGTTAATGGAGCAAACACATTCACTTTTCATACAATAAAACCATTACAAATGTGGTAACAGAGCAAATACCGGAAACTTTAGTAAGAAGATGTCATTCATATAGTACATTTTGCACATGGGAAGATACATCAAGTATGATTAATTCAATTTGTTTAGCGCCTGCATCTGTTTGGAATGTCAAAAAATGCTATTATTATCTTATTTCTTTCGTGGTGCCCCTATATTTTAGTCAAGAAATTAATACAGAAGCCTTCTTTAAGTTAATTATTTAAGATGTCACTTCCTACGATGACACCCTATAAAAGCCCTGGACACACATAGTCAAACTCTTATTGGCCCTGGCACTTCTAGCCATTTAAGATTATTCACTCCAGTCTTCGGGCTGGTTACCTTTTATCGTTCCTTCTCTTCCAATTTGCAAAGTTATCGTACGAAGTGACATTTTAGATATCTAGCTGAAAGAGTGATTTCGATTTAAACTCTCGACAAAAATATATGAGTAACCACACTTTATTCAATCAAAGCAAACCATTTACATCGTTCACTAGGCTATGAATGATTGTAAATCACGATAGAAACATTAATGAATAAAATTTAATGATTTAATTGGACAAGTTTTACCTTGAAATTTGTTCGAAGAAAAATATATTCTTGCATTGGAATTTACGAGGAAAAGGATGGTCAGTGGTCAGGAAATAAAGCAAACATTATTGCCAGAATTTGCCTATCATATTTATGATTTTCTGTGCATTTCTTTTAATGCACCATAATCCTCTATCTCTTTATTTTGTGATGGCATATTGTTATTAGAAGATCGTCCAAAAGACATGATTGCTTCAAATTGGTCATATTTCGATTAGATATATACTGTCTTCTGTTATTCATATCAACATTCATCTTACTATTCAGGAAACGACATTTCATATGTAGCAAACTTATGCACGAGCTGGTTGAATTGATAAATAAGAAATGACACTAACAGAAAAATGAAACTACTTGAAGTTCCAACGGTCCTTACAGTCTGTTGAATCATTGAAAATGTGTGCTGGATAGTTTGCAGAACCAATTTTTCTATTTTTTATATGGGCCTCAAATTGTTTTTAATGAACTCAAACACTAATATCATTTGATGGAGCCGAGACGAATTTAATGAAAACCTTTTGAATACGTCAAGATTAATAATTCAGGCTGAATCCTCCATGGACCTTTTTTTGGAAAACAATTGAAACAAACGTTTTTACGTTTCAATCTTAGACGTATAAACCCAAGTCAATATCAATTTGAAAAAATACGCCTCAGTCATGAATGGTTAGAAGAATCGATATAACAAAAAGATTCTCCCTATATTAGAAGCGTAATCGTTGATTATTCACTGGGACTAACGAAATTGTATCCAGTTTTATACGTCCTTCTCACTGTTAACTTCAATACAAGACTAGCGGAATTAGTATATCAAAATGGTTGACACCGAAAAAAAGCTATTATAGAACAAATTCGGAAACTTACTTTGATTTGTCACTCTCAAATTTACTAGTTTATCCCGGATTAATATCTAACATTTTTGTTCAGAAATTTACGTCCAAGCAAGCTGGCAAATTTAGGTTAACGATTCGTTTGAAGAGAGTTGTTTTACAAGTTTTCCCAAATGAATACTTCTTCCAGTATACATTGTTGCGGTAGAGACTTGATGTCACTAGAGGTACTGGGGACCAAAAAAAGCTACAGCACGTGTTATGGAATCAGTGAACCAGATTTGCTGACTATGACAGTTTGTTTTAACCACATCAATTCCCTAAAGGAGAGGCATGAGTCGATCTGTTCCTTCCCCAGCTATTTTTGCTTTGAAAGGAATAAAAAGTTCGGATATCGACCGTGAATTATCAAGTCTGGGAATTCAGAGTTAAAACTGTTTTGAGGGTATTTACATTACCAGCAGCTGTTTAGCAAAATGGTAAGAACAATGCTATGCTGGAATAGCTATTGTATTGCTCACTGGTTTGATTCCTGCAGCAGCCCTTTTCTTGAATTTTTGTTCAATTTATCTAAGCCAAATGGAAATTCTCTGTGCGATAACGGGAGAACATCCTAAACTTCAATTAAAAGTTTCAAGATTGTACAAATCAGTATACATACATACATATATATATATATATATATATATATATATATACGTATATATATATATGTGTGTATATATATAAATATATTGATATATTGTGTTTGAAATCACACAATACACTTATATATATCATTAGGAATGAGACAAAGTCGTAAGTAAAAAAGATAATTAATTAGTTTTTAATTAACTAGTTTATCTACTAATCATGTACAAGTTTCGAGATGAATTTTCATCCTAAGCAAGATAAATGTACTTTGCAATAGTTGCAAGGTTCATTCTTACCGGGAAAAAAAGTGCAGCAGATATGTTGTTCGAAAAAAAAAAAAAAAAAAAAACATTGTTAGGCGTCCAGTTGCCCTTTGATATTTATATAGATGAATCCAAATTGTTGTAATGTTCATATCATTCGTCTAATGTTATCGTCTGGACACACTTACGATTCCATACACATTTCTAAAAAATCTACAACAGCAGTACCTCAAATAAATCTTCTATCAGATCGATGTTTTGGGGCATAAAACACCGTGAAGCGAATTATGCTTTATCATTACATAATCACCAGAGATAACTGGCTTTCAGTGATAAAATGAAAATGCAGGATCCAAGTAAGTACAGTTTTCACTAGGTTTTTGAACCTTTCAATATACATTTCCAAAAATTAATTTTAATCATACTTCCAAATTGACAGGATTTGGAATAAAGATTTAAGAATAAAAAATTATAAACATTGAAATGGAAAGTTATGTACCAAATTCAGAACGCATTCGTCCGAATTCTATCATTTTTCTATGATTCATAAAGATGTTAAAACAACGTATTCAACCATGAATGCAAGAGTTGGCAATGAATCATCTTCGTTCACTTTCGACGGTTGATATATGTATTCTCCAGCCGGTTAGAGATCAAACTGACTAGAAAAATTACCCTTAACCCAACAATATGTATGCTTTTCAAATTGACCTACTGGATGACAATATCTGGACATTAATAAGTCAATATCATTGTTGCCTCTGCAGTTTCTGTCTTATCCTTATATCAGACAATGTTGCTTGTTACATTTTTTTTTAAAAGTATCTCACCTGTGTTTTCCGATTTATGGCAGTTTCAACATTTTTCTCCATGGCGACATCTCTAATACTTTTATAGGTTTTTCGTCGATTGCTGATACTGCTCCAACTGCACATCATATATAGGGTACTCCAAGCATTGCTTTTGGAAACTATTTTCTTCTTTTAAACTTAGTGCTATTACACCTCAGGGAAAGAAAACTAAGATATGTTTGACATCGGATAAGACTAATTTCCATCCACACTACGAAATATAAAGAGAGAGAGAGAGAGAGAGAGAGAGAGAGAGAAAGAGAAAGAGAAAGAGAGAGAGAGAGAGGGGGGAGAGAGAGAGAGAGATCAAAGGTATACATGGTGTGATAACATTAAATAATGTATTGGATTGCAGTAGAAATCCACGGTAAGAACAGCAATAGACAGGACAAGTGGGCGGCTTCTGTGTTACCCAACGTTGAATGACGCCCCCAGTTTCGCATAACTTGGTAAGAACATCTAGTATCTGTTTGTGTCTCTTTTGAAGCTTACATAATAATCGTAACTATTCAGTATGTGCTCGATGCTAACAGATTTTCTCCTTTTTATAGTTCAGATATCATTTTCCTATAATTCAGAATCTTATTCACTTGAAGTTCATTTGTTTGATGTCATACCATGACATTTCACCGCTTGGACTCTGCTCTTTGTTTTCAGTGCACTACTGCGGACGTCAGACGATTTCTCTTCTGAGGGCAGCGAATCTCTTAGAAATCCCTACATCAGCTGCTTCTTGATGTCTCACCAACAGATTCGACTTACAACATTGAACGTAACACATTCGCGTGAGGGCAGAATTAACATGGTCTTTTATCTTATAGGTTGTGGAAAGGAAACCTTTTGGATAAAAGAATAGAAGTGAATCATCCAAATGACATCACTTCGGTTGAGTCAAGATGTTGCCCTGTCATGCTACACGAGGATTTTATTCCTATTGCTCGAATGATCCAGTGAGAACCAATCATTGTTTGAGGAAACTATGAGTTTTCTTACGGAACAGAAATGGTAGCTCAACACCGATATGACTCGTACGGCCCCGTTTTTTTTACCCATAGTAGGTGGGAAAAGAGGATTCATGGCTTTCACAAGGGAATTAGTGCAATGTGAATGTGAATTCCATCAGATGTATTCTGAACTCGTCTCACCGATTGCATTTTTTATAGCCATTAACCATTAGGCCACCCAGACCTTTCTTGCTTTTTTTTTGCTTACCCATATCTGACATTAGTACGAATGTTAAAACTACAAATAATTCAAATATGGATAAAGAAGAACACACACACACAGGCATGCACACACACACACACACACACACACACACACACACACATATATATATATATATATATATATATATATATATTTATATATGTATATATATGGTGCGTTTAGGCAGCAGTTCATATGTTTCATTACACAGTTTTAACTTTTCTTGCCGGTTTGACCTTCTAGTGAGTTTTCCGAAACGTTCATGTCTTGTCCGTTGTTCGATGGAGTGTATGAATTTTCCAGAATTCTGTTTGTATGTGCTGTTTGGAGTGATCGTAGTACTTCCCACCATTGTTGTTTTTTTAAAGGTTTGTTATTAATCTCAGTTCCAAATGATGACTTTTTATTATCCGTCATTGTAGCAATGGTTGTATTCAATTTATCAATGGAATTTCGAAGATCGAGTTGTGATTGATATTTGCACTTTTATATTCGTTTTTAAGATGGCTCAGATTTCATATGACATTTCGTTTATCCGGGGTGGTTTGGATTTGATGCTTTTTAATGAAGCATACATACGTTAGATATACTTTCATTTCATATATATATATATATATATATATATACATACATACACACACACACTCTCTCTCTCTCTCTCTCTCACACACACACACACACACACACACACACACACACACTCACACATATATGTATATGTATGTATGATACCCACGTTATGCTAGTTGGGCTATTTGTTATGCAAAGGAGACAACTTTTATATTTTAGTAAAAAAAATTTGTCTTATTAGAAGACTTCTATAATTCTATTTTTGTAAAAGCAATTATGATAGTACAGAATGACATTTGAATTTTTGTAAGTATTTTCAACTGATGCAGAGTCACGTCTTATCATCATATCCAGAGCCTCCATGTATTTGCACATGTAAAATTATGAAAATGTTCGCTTTATTCTTGGACAGAACGGGTGAACTAATGTATATTCTCATATATATATATATATATATATATATATATATATATATATATATATATATATATATTGTTTAGATGAAAAAAAACAAGTTGTGTCAAGATCTGGAAAATTGCTGTGTGAGATTGCAGTAAAGAAATGCATTTGTAAACAAACCCTTGCAACACAAAACTTCATTAAATCAATTGAGAGCACTTTAGATTCTCAAGTGATTTTCTCAGCAAAACTCTGCTCGTCATACAGAAATCGATCCTTCAGCAAAACTAAACCGATCGTCTTGGCTCCTTATCTGAGTAACATTGATCAGCAAACCAGTAGACGTTAGATTATTATACAAGGTTATTTTGTACTCGGTTACGGTTAATATCTGTGGGCACATCTATAGTACGTTTACACCTCAAGTCTGTCAGTATTCTTTACCGCATTGGCCCTTAACAAAAGAGCCAAGGATTAGCACTGAGCTGTTACTTGCTGTTAGTAACCGACGAGATTCGGAAGTACTTTTTTGTGTGATATAAGCAAATCCATCTCTTCCGATCTTAACACTGAATTCACTCGTTAAAACCTTTCAGAAACAGAATTGAGTTTACCATCCATTTATAAGTGACGTGGTTGATTTATCACTTATATTCTGGTTTTGATTAGCAGTCTATTCTGTCCGCCAACCCACAAGGATATTATCAATATTGAACATGTCTCAGGTGTAAAAAAAGGTTTGATGCCCTTACAAGTACATCAAAATTGCACCTCGTGTAACCTTTTATTGAATTGATTGATAGTTACTTCTCTCTTGCCAAAACAAGAAGATCCAAACAAAATGACTACTGCCACTATCACCTTTCTTTCAACACGGCCCTTTGAAATGTTGCATTAACCCATCTCTCCTCCATTTTTCTCCTTCAATCTCTTATTTTCCATCTCAGCTTCGCAACCAAACGAATTCGTATTCCCGGTGTGAAAACGATTTGAACTCTCGCACTAACTGGACACTACCTGTTATTAAACTGCAAATGTTGTAGCCGATTGAAATTGAATGATTCTTTTTTTTTGAACATTTTGCATTGACTGCTAATTCACAACTCTTTACTGTAGTTTACTGAAAAGCTATTTTTTGGACATTCTTCTAAATGACGTGTTGATATGGGCGATGTCCGAGATTTCCCACCAGTTTCAACCGTTAATGCATTTACTGGCCAGAATTTTCTCTCGTTAAAGACTAACTACAGTCAGTAAATTTTGAAAAGTGTTGGAACTGATAAATCGATCCTGACTTTGTATGACTTAAAAGCTCCCCCGTAGCTCCTGTGTTGTACGAATGGAATGATGATGTTAGGGATGGAAGGGAAGGAATTTCTTGAAATTTCCCCCCCCCCCCCAATTTCTTTTTTCAAGACTGTGAGGTGAGGTAGATAGCCATCCATTCTGAGAGTCCTGGATAGATTTCTCATCTCTTCTTTATCCGTGTTCGGGTCAATGCTGATAACTCGACCTCGTAGCCGAGACAGAAAAATGTCGACTTAATCTATGTCGGACAAGTGAAGAGTTCAACCTGATGTGGCTCCTACAACTCAATAGGGAGCCTGAGCCCCACGGAAAAGGAGGAAGAAATCGACATCACTCAAGCCCACGTTGTAGCGTAGCAACAATTGGAATATTCTGTTTACAATGACCATTGCATTCAGGTATTATACCTGAAAAAGGCTGTGGAGCTGATCACCCGAAACATCGTGTTATAACGAAAACAACGGGAAGGCGTTCAATTTTTCAGAAAACTCTTTTTAACCTACCTGATATCGAGAATGTTATCGTAACCACTCAACATGGCTACATTGTCTGTTACGCTAAGAAAAGAAGATAAGATAGATCCCTATCTCCTCACCTCTGATCTTTTTCAAGTATAGCAAAAAAATCCGTTTTCCAAACTAACTTACATCCTAAACATGCACGATAACACACGTATAAGCATCGATAGAACTCACATCTTGACACCTTAGTTGTAAACAACCGAATACCTCGTGTAGATAATCATGGCAGCCAAGCTAAGATGAGTTGAGCTCAACAATGAATTGTCATTTTCAGTTGCATACTTTGTAGGGCATAAACCTCCCCCAAGATTCGTCAGATCCCTCTATCATGCAGTTCGCAGAGCCAATGTTCTCTCATCTTGTCTAGTTTGTCACACCATTTCATATATTGTCCTCAGATCTGCATGTGATCTCTGGTGATCCACATTGTGAGCGTTTGTCTGCCATGTTTTCCAACATGATCAGCCCATTGCCATTTGAGTTTTCTTATAGTTTGTAAGATATCTCTGATTCATTTTCTTCTCTGATATACTATGCTGTCTGGTGATTCTTTCTTGTGCATTCTGCATGCTCTGTCTGAGGGCCAGTCTTTTGGTTAGGTTCTGTGCCTCAGCTCCACAGGTAATTATCTGGAGAACGTATGTTTGCATACTTTCTTTTTAGGACTAAGATGAATTTCCTGTCTTTAGAAGTTTAGCATGCTCTTTCGAGATAATTCTAACCTAGAGTGACCCTTTGCTTGATTTCCTACAAAAAGGGTGAGAAAATTGAAGTAAACCCAGGATCGCAAAAAGTAACGGAACCTTGGATTCTGTGAACCACTGGTGTTAACTGGAATAGATGAAGGTCTGTTTCATTTGTCATCTCCCCGTTGTTAATCCAGTACAAACATCCTACCCTAACTTTTTATAGTCTGCTGCTTTGTTTTAAGATCAAGGGTAATTCATTAATTCATTCGGTCTCTTTGACTTTAACCTCGTTTTCTGCTGGAACAACCACTTTTTAGATAGGACAGAATCTCTTTCCGTCCTTAACTACAAACACATACAGCATTATTTCTTGTAATTGTTAACTTCTCACATTAGAATATACTTGGGACTGAGTGACATGAAGACTGCAGCTCTCTTCTCGTTATTCTGAACGACTATAGTAATGCCATTATCTTGATGTTTCCAAATCTCTGATGGATTTCAGTTATCATCGTTTTTTGGGGAAAACAAAATTTTCATAAGGCATTACAAAACTGTTTTCTCCTCACTCCCATATACATGGCACCACCACCCTTATTTATTAGCCATGCCGTTTCCATCTGCTATAATCGTTTCAGCACTTCATGCTATATTCACTCAACGGTAAACGATAATCAACTTATTTTTATTTATTGACGTATCATATCGACTTAAAAGTTTCGATATACAACTCAGCCCACGAAACTTCCAGGCCTAACTCCGGCTACACCCTCCTCCTAGGAGCCCCGCTCTTGGCTGATACAAGTATCTATGCAGAAAACATTCGGCATATAATCAGTGCCTAAAACTAAGCTTAAGATTCGTTTGTCGATCTATGCGAATCCAGAAAAGGGGAGGGATTTGAACAACCCTCTTAGTTGATGGATAAACGTAGTATCAATCGTCAGCACGACAGCAACCAAGATACATACATTCATACATGAAAAATCACAAGCGCAATTACATCGATCATTCATAAATATACTGTAGGTATCATCAATTATCAAAAAAACAACAAACTAAGAAAAAAAAAACAACACAAAATCCCAAAAACAAAAGTGAAACATTTTTATACGACATCATTCAAAAAGATATGTGGCCACTTCTTGCCGATTCAGTTCACTGGGATTTAACGGTAGGATTCATCAGAAATTAATCTTATTCCAAAAAGTAGGGAGTAAATCCACCTCCTGTAATGCTTCTTCTTTATTCTCCTTCCCCTGGCGATCATCAAATTTTGCTTGGTTATCGTAATGACAGATTGCTCATGTCAAAATCGGTCATATCATCCATCGCCTATTTCCATGGGCGAGATATCTTTTCCTTATCTTTTGACATAGTGTTATTACTTCAACAACTATCACCACCTCTACGGCTAACATTGGCAATAGCAACATTTTATGACTGTCGATAGATACATCAGAATGCAGTGGTGTAGCTAGAAATAAGCTTTGGGGTAGGGTTTCTCCAAGCTTCTGGGATGAAAAACAAAACTTGGGAACAATGAATAGATGTACGATATCGCTCAATTGGTGAAAAAAAAAAAAAAACAACAGCAAAGACTGAATTATCGTCTATGAAATTCATGTACGTACAAATATATACTTGTCATTAACTAATGTCGTCAAAAATGCAATGAGTTAACAATAATTTATAAAGCTTCCGTGGACTCACTTCATTTGGGGTAATTCCCCAAAAGCTTTTCTGCTCCCTTACCTTAAACCACGTTTATGTCAGAACTAGCAATGCTTTTTAATATGTTTTTTTGAACAAATGCTATCAATTTTTTCGTTGGTCTTGTTATTGCTTTGCTTTGGTCGAACGAAGATGGCAAAATCTGAAGGAGTCTTATCTCGAAAATCGAAAGGGAAGAATTGACATTGGATAAAGTATGGATTATCAACCTGTATAACTGCATTCGATAGCAATTGGTATGAAAAGGAATGCACTAATGCAAAGTCTACTAATCAAACAAGTGTATAATTGATATTCATCTGGTTATATTAATTACTGCCTTTTCTAAAAAACAATGCACCTCGTTATTTTTGCACCAATGTTGCCAGATGGGAATTATAGATTAGATAACTTGCAGTTATAAACTGCAAACATCAACAAGTGCACCTTACTCTATGCAAACTATTTACATTTACAGGGTCAAAATCCCAAATCTATTATAATTGTTGATATCATTTTCAAAGCATAAAAGCATCCGCATCGATTCTTTCAAATTCTTTCTTTTTCCTTCATTTCCCCTTCCCCGCCCTACTTCACTTAGCCAATCGGAGGACGACTGACCCGTCTGGCGGGGAAATTACAAATGTCTTTCTTCACTAACTATAATCTTACCAATCAAACTGCAAAAACTTAACCAATCAAAGGACAGGGTTCTGTATCCAATACATTTCAAACTAACTGATCTTTTACCTTTCAATCTTCCCTTTTTACAACGTTCTTATTGTAGTTTGATCAAACAGCAGTGTAAATGCACCTATATTTATGAGAACCATCTTATCTTTCATATCCATGCCTCCATTAACTTCTGCACACAGTCTTGGTATTTTTCCAATTTCTCATTTTCCTGTCAAATTTTTTCTCGGGTTCGGTGGCACATGACCAAAATGGTCTTTTTAGCTTTATTCACAATGATTTGATTTGTTGTAATTTTTTTTGACGGTCTGACTGTCAAAATTCCTGAGTATTTCATGATTCTTACTTTCCAGATTCAAAACAGCCATGTATCCACCATATTTCTTTCACTTTGAAATTGGCACAAATAATCCATCCATATGAAAGCCATACGCACAAATTATGTTTAAATCGTATGATTGATTGGTTATATGTTATGAACTGATTCTTTCAGTGGATTGGTCCTTGTGAAACAGCTGAACATAGCCAATAGAAAAAATGAGGTCGGAAAATAAGATCAGCTGTTATGACATGAAAATAAATAATGCGCCATCGAAACGCTGGGCGCTTGGAACTAAAATAAAAGAAGATGTATGAAGTGCATGAACATTTTTTTTCAGAAAATTTCAGATTTGTCAAATTCATTCCTACTTTTCAATGGATTTTAATAAAATGATATTAGTTTTTTTGTAATGAAATAATACATATTTTGATGAAATATGTTTCTTCTTGACCTTTTGGAACAATTTGCGTTGATTTGAGACATAAAAGAAATGAAACATTCATTGAATTAGCGTTATGCTCTTCGGTGTCAATCATTTTGAACGGTTATATACTATTATATTAATTATCATTGAAATATAAAATCTTCATAATTCTGTATGATTTTCGGTATTTTCTATCCTTCCAATTTCTTGATTCAGGGTGTGCCGGGGTTATTATTTCGCTGCTTGTATTACGATGATTTTTTTATCATCTATAATTTTATTAAGATTTTTATAATTCTATTCCTATTGATTCAATATCTTATTGCCGAATTTCAGCTTTGGGAAATATCATTCGGCTTTTTTTCTCACTATTGTGTTATTGATTGCATACTTCTACTCCAATGTGAGAGGAAAAAAATGAAACACTTCGAGATTTTTACAACCATATTCATTGCACAGTGCCATGTTTCGTTTTACAATTCAATCTTCGATTCAACTTCACTAATATATATATATACATATATATATATATATATATATATATATATATATATGTGTGTGTGTGTGTGTGTGTGTGTTTGACTGTGAATTTGTATATTGCACCTTAACGAAACGAGACGAAAGACTAAAATAGCATCCAGCATATATTTGAAGCGAACAGTTATAAAGGCAGCGCTCTTCCTTACTTACTTTTTGTCTTACACCTCAGTCTACTGAACATCAGATTTTTCCACCTACCATCATTACAATTTTTGTAAGTAAGAAGGCATTTCTGCTGATATAAATTGATGCTAACTGTTCATTGTATTTGCAAGCTTATATTACACATTTTATCTTAATAAGAGCGTGAATATTACACTGTGCTGGATACGCAGTATTTTACATGGGGCTAACGAAAAGTAACTGGTACGGTCTTCGATGTGTGAACCAGACAGAGCTGGCATGTCAATATATCACTGGCGATTTTAGATAATCATTTTTGCCATCGACGTAAATCCAGGTTATCCCCGTGCCAAAACGAAAAAGAAATTAACATTAAGCTGTATGAGAGAATTTTTTGAGCACCACGAATATCCAACAATAGCACTCTTTAATCCATACCAGTTTTTGGCTACGTGTAACCCTACACAAACAGTTTTTGATTTATTATGATAATTATCACTAATTGATGCATATGTACATTGGAATAAAGCTCAGATGCTCACGAACCCAATGGATATACCTTTTTACGTGTTATCAATAGTTACGTCCTTGCAGGACATACAAATCACAACCAACAAGTTCGGGTTATCTGACCTTTTGAAAATCATTTACCCTAAGAGCGCAACCTATCGATTTCTCTGCTGTTTTCACAATGACTCACGAAGCATATCGTTCTAAAAGAGTGGCGGTAAAAATTGTGCAGCATGATCTTCAAATGTACCGTTCGAATCTCCCCAACGTCTGTGTGGCACCTCTAGCAGGTTTATATTCTTATCATCAGTCTTTTATCGTCCATCATAGAACATAAACTTTCCCAATTATTCTCCACACGTTTCGGGAGTCACCGACACAGATTTTCTCAACCTCTCCAGTCCGTCTAGCCCTCTCATATTCTTCCAGCCTCGGTTCTGCATTTAATATCTGGGGATCGATGTTGTGAGTCGTGATGTCCATCGGTTGTCTGACATTATAGCAACATGACCTGCCCAGTGCCATTCAAGTTTTCTATGAGGTCTTGGACTCCTGTTTCCCCTGATAAACTGTGCCATCATGTGAGGTTGAGTATTATTCTTTCATGTGCACGTTACACGATTTTCAGTTTGAGGGTCAGTCTTTCGGTTAGGTTCCATGTTTCAGTATCATATCTCACTATCAAGAGGATGCATTGATAATATCATGATACGATACAATATCTGGAAGTGACGCTGCAACGGTACATACATGCACGTGAAATCATACCACAATTATTGCTGCTACTGCAACAAAAGGACAAATACTTTCCGATTTTCCTTGGAGGTATATTCCAATAATTTCCAAAAAATGTTATGAAATGATCATCAAAAAAGTTATACAGGGTCTACAAATGTATACAGCAATCTCTTCTATTTTAGATATTCATTTCAAAGATCTTATAAATCTATTTGATTTCTTCAATAAATTATCACATAAAGGGAGAAAATCTGTTGGCACAAATTGCATTGGGGTATGGGAACCCCAGTCCATCATTTTGAGAGAACTCTGCATTTGCACATTTCTTATGATGTTTGTCCTTCCGACCCAACTCGTTCATCTGTACACTGTCAGTGCGCCATATCGTCAGCTGTTTCTGACTTTTAAATTTGCCATGTCTCCTTGCTTCATTATCAAGTACCACTTAATTCTTCTTGGTCAATAGCGTTACCAATCGTCTCCATCAGTCTCTATGAATGATTGTCTAGTCCATCTACACGATAGGCTTCTTGGGTAAATTTCGTAATTACAAGTTGACATCCCTGTTGATTTCCTGTTGACGACATCAGTTTATTAGTTTGATTCAAGTCTTGTGATAATATTTGACGCATAAGACAACATGTTGATGAATCGGCACGATGATAGATAAATACATGACGGATAAAAACAGTCCGTACTATCCTATACTCCCAAAATCACAACAGGGTTTTCTGTCCACTGTAACGTGTCCTTGGGGTACCCAGCATGGTTGTGTCTTGAGCAAGGTAGATTGATTGAGCCAACCCCCTTCAGGTCCTCTCAATCCTGCTTTTTGTGCTGAGTTTTCAACAGAGAAGCATTTTTAAAGTCTTCGGCATATTTAGACCATGGATTGATCCCACAACCTATGATCGGTATAAATAAGAATACTGTAATGTAAACAGTCAAATAAAGTAGATCCAATCGGAGGAAGATCACAGGGATTTTTGAACCATCTCAAAAAATTGGATTGATCTGATCTGCGATTTTATAATATTTTCCCGGTTATCACCCGCCAGTAAACATGATCATAACTTATCACTTGCTTGCATTGTTATGACCATAGATTTATGATCAAAACTGATTTAGAAACTGAGTAGGATGTCTTTTCACACTAAGAGCCATGCTATGCGCACAGGAAGGGAACATACTTAAAATCATGAGATTACAAAAGAAGTCAAGTTACATCAAAGAAAAAACAGATGTAAGAGATATTATAACAACCATTAGAAAAACCCAAATGGCATTGGCCAGCCTATGTTGCAAGAACTTTAGACAAAAACTGGGGGTATTGCAACTCTGGATCTTTGGAGATAATATGCGAAATTGTGGCCAACAAAAAATAAGATTGCGCGAGAATCTAGAATATTATAGCAGTGCAACGCTCACAATCAGAAGATGGAGCAAATCTTGGGGAAAGTCAATGTTTGATAGCAGATAATAAAAGACTGCTGCTGTTGAAACTGATGTCTCACAAGTCTTCTCTTAGTTTAAAAATGTTATTGTTAATAATTGCATCTCGACTTCCCGTTACGAGTAATCTCCCCCTAACGAATGTTGTTTTCAGTGTCTATGTATTGCTACTCAAGAGAGGATGAGATGATCTATTCATATGTTGTGTAAAGACTTAAATGTCCTGTTTTCATTCTAATATTCTCGTACAGTTCGTTTGAATAAAAGTCTCATTGATCTTTATTGATAGCAATCGTTAAATTACAGTTTCAATTTCCGGAACACATCAATCATCTGGCAAAATAGATTACAATATTAGCGAAATAATGAATCACTTCCACTTTGACACCTGAGAAATCGTCCATCAGAAAATCAAGAACCATAAGTTCAACGATCATACCTGTGATATCCAATTTCAAAATGGAATTTGAATAGATTAGCAGTTGAATACTAATCGTGGCTGTAGTGGCAGGAAAGAGAGGGAAAGGGAACTGAGGATGGTTCTCCTGGAAATCAGGTTTTCAGAAAAACAATTTAGGTATATGTGTATATTTAACATGCTTATCCTTGAAGTTAATTCGAAATAGTGTCAACAAACCGACCGACTGACCAACCGACCAACCAAAGTGCATCTAATATAGAAACCGAAATCTTTTTCAATTTTTCATAAAGAGTAGGCATTCCATGATTTTCGCTTCTTCCATCTTATCTGTTTAATAGCTACAAATATCCTAGTTAACGAGATTTCGTGCCTGTTGAAGATTTTTGTCTAGCGTAGAGATTAACTAATTCAAGTATTTCCAAGATCTTATTCTTCATTTTTCATAATTCCAATCGGCACCGCTCTTTTGGCGTCACAGACTTTTCGTTTTGGTAGGTTGCGAAGGGAGAGCAACTAGGAAAAATCCAGATGGAAAAAATATTTGCAATTAATTGATATAGTTATACATCAGAGTATTCAACTGAAAAATCTCAGATGCACGCAAGTTCGTACAATAAAAGAGTGAATAATCAAATCAACCGATTCGTAGTTTTGGAACGGTACGGAAAACATTATGAATACTAAAAGAAATTATAGTAATAACATACAAATTTCATATCGCTAATATTCCTTTTTATCGAAGTAAATTACACAATAAATTACTCGATGTGACTACAGTTTCTACTTATTTGATTTGATGATTTATTTAGAGTTGAAACAAGATACGTGGGCGTTAAATATATATATATATATATATATATATATATATATGTGTGTGTGTGTGTGTGTGTGTGTATGTGTGTGTGTGTTTGCGTGTCTGTGTGTGTGTGTATTGTAGATATACGTATAAGTCAGTGTGTAAGAGTGTGTGTAAGTGTATACACACACACGCACACACTTATACACACACTGATATATATATACATCCATATGTGTATCTACCATCTTACAGTCTCTCCTTAGAGGGAGCTCCTGGACACTCCCCGGCCCATTCTCGAATCGCCGAGAATTAGTGTTTTATGACACCCATGGACTCAAATCAAGATTATCAACGTATGCAAATTATCTGAGACTCCACAAGATAGGGGGCGCTGACACCTTTTACTTGCTTCCTGAAGACATGTTTCGAAACTGGTTAAGTTTTGTTTTAATAGTTTCCACACAAGATAACTAATTTCGGGTTAAACTAATGAAAGAATTGACTAACCTTTATTTCTGATCTTATGATTTTTTGAGGGGAAGGGAAGGGGCTATGTGATAAATATAAGAAGCGTCACCTGTCCAAGTGCGGTTGATATCTTGTTAAGAGTATTTTTTATCATTATAATGGCTTCAATACGAAGAATTTTTTCTTTGCAATCGGAATCTTAGAATATTTGAATGTTGTTGACAGAAGTCTGTCGAATTGGTGTTCCAAATGAAAATTGCCCAATTCAATAGAACATGCTTGTAAAAATCTTTACTATCACACATCCACTTTCGAGGAAATGGCCGACCAAAAATAACATTATGTCAATTTGTTGATCAGTTGGACTCAAACATTCGTTATTTTATGATAAAACAAGACGAACTACTGAAAAAATTGTATATATATATGTATATATATATATATATATATATATATATATATATATATATATATATATATATTATTGTTTCATCCACGGACAGCTGTTTCGATGTATTACAGCTTTAGTGTGGCTATAGACTTTCCATTAACCCATCCAGTACCGCAAGGCAGAATTGAAACCTTCACTTCAGACCCACAGGCCGATACCAGAGTGTTCTATTCCTATGGAAGAGCATTGCGTAAGCTAATAGTGGATGAATTACCTCACTTAAAGAATGCTCAACCCTGAATAGAGGAGCATTAATTATTGTTGTGTATCCACGGACAGCTGTTTCGATTTATTACATCTTTTCAGTGTGGCTATAGACTTTCCATTATCCAATCCAGTACTGTCAGGTAGAATTGAAACCTTCACTTCAGACCCCATGTCTTACCTCTCGACTACGGAACTTGACAGTCAGTAAGGCTGAATTTAAGCGATATATTAATTTACACGAGAATCACCCATCCACCAGAATGCTCTCTCTCTCCCTCTTTCTCTCTCCCTCTCTCTCTCTCTCTCTCTCTATATATATATATATATATATATATTGCATGCAAAATCAAAATATGACGAAAGATATTAAAATATTTGATAAAATGATAATCATATCATATACTTTATGTGTACAATACTTTTTACTCGAGTTGCAGATGCACTAGACGTCTTGGATATAATTGTTTATGAAAAGATATCTGAAACCCATTAAAAACAATCAAGAGATAGAATATTTAAAATACATGTGAAACGATGAATCATCTTAGTTGGCAATGCTGACTATAATGACTTTTACGGTTACACCACATTGAGGTCAGGAAAAGAAAAATAGACCACGTGCATGAATACATTAGCATTCCTGCGTTTTGGGTTCGTGCAACCAAAAATCTATTTTAGGTGTTTCATGGAAATTCAAATACATTCCTGAATATTTTAGTAAATATTCATATTCTCTAAAGTTACTTGTTACCCAGTATGCTTTTATAAACAATGCAAAATAGATTCGTAGGAAGTGTTTCAGACCCAATAACATCTCTCTCTCTCTCTTTCTCTCTCTCTCTCATTATATATATATATAAATATATATATATATATATATATATATATATATATATATATATATATATATATATATATATATATGGAGAGAGTACGCATAAATTGAGTGTACGCATGTAAATACGTATATTTATCTGTATGCATGATTATACAAGATTGTTTATATACATACATACATACATATATATATACATATATATATATGTATATATATATATACATATATGTATATACATGATGTACATTGATAGTGTATATGATTTTCTTACATACATATATACAAATATATGTATATATAAATTCAATTAGAAATTGACAATTAAATTCAATCGGAAATTGATATTCACATATGCATAAACACACATCACCTCATAAACAGCTTCATTCATATATATATATATATATATATATATATATATATATATATATATATATATGTATGTATATATATATATATATACATACATATATATATATATATATATATATATATATATGTATGTATATATATATATATATATATATATATATATATATATATATATATATATATATGTCTGCAATGGGCTAATATATTGTCTGTAGTAACTACTGTGCTGTATACAAAAATATCATTGATGGCTATTACGCCAAATGTTGGAAAGAAATATCCCAAAGAAAAGAATTGAGTTGAAAGTAAGAGATACAAAATTAAACAGCATAAGAGAGGAGAGAAAAAAAGTGAATATTGAGAAGATATGAATTTACAGTAAAACGTTCGTGAAGAAAAAAAATAAAGTGAAAAGTTACGACATCAGAATTATGAGAATAACACGAAAAGATTAAGGAACTGGCTTGGCTGGTTACTCAATAGAAACCATCACATGGCCAACGTCTTCCAGTTGAATGCCACGTTGGGTATGATGAATTAAAAAAAAAAGGAATGAAAAACGGTTGGTCTATGAATAAGTTACTTTTCTCATCTTTTGTTTGAGGGGGGATCTCTCATAAATCTATTTATGGGGTAAGGCAAAAAGTAGAAGTAAGTTTTGCATAAACTTTGAATTGCACCTCTCACTAAAGAGTCGAATTTTTGGTAGATATGATAATCTGTTCAGCGCTTTAGCTCGATCGGTACTGCCTCTGTTCGTGATACGTACATAAATACGTATATAGATATATGCATATCCAGCTAGCCAGTCATGCAGCCAGCCAACTGGTATCAACTTGGCAATTGATGAAAACTATTCCGACAGTTTGGTGATAGTTTTAGTCCAAAGATGTATGATAAAGAAAGAAGAAATATATATATATATATATATATATATATATATATATATATATATATATATTTATTTATTTATATACGAGGAAACAGGAATAGAATTTCATGTATGAATGTAAAATCCTCATCGATGGTGTTGCTGGGTTAATCACGCACGGGAAATCAATGGTAAAACCCACTTCAGGCTTGCAAGACCCGTTGGAGTTTTGTTCTACTCATTGTGCCGGGTGTTCCCCAATGGTAACTCATCTAGATACTGACCAGGTTCAGCTTTGCTTAAATATTGGTGTATCACTCGGCCATAATATTTGGTGAACGGTTATATAACAAAGGTTCAAAATATAAATGTGAAAAGAAGTACTGAAGAACAGGTCTGGTTAGTCACTTTTTGACGGTTGGGCATTTTAGGGGTGATCAATTAAAACATTGGGAGAAGTGATCAATAAATGAGTAACTCCTGTTCCCTGAACCTTATTTTTTGAAAAAGCCTGCAGACGTAAAATTATTTAGCATAAACACATATAGCAATGTGAACTCTCTCTAAAAAAAGAAATATCAAGGGAAAATGCGTTCGAATTTTCAGCTGTTTAGTTCCATTTGTTCGACCCGTAGGCATGATACATACATATGTAACCAGCCAGACGGACTTTAAAACTGAAGAAACCTGTTTTGATAATTTTGGTGACGGCTTGGGTTTACAGTTTCTATCATATTAACAGGGATATTCAGTACCCATCACATAGAGTGAATGTCAAAATTATCAGCCTTCTAGCTCCAATGTTGTTGTCTGTACGTGTGGTACATACATATTTGCATACTCATATTTCCAGCAGGACTGACTCGAAAACGTACGAAACCTATTTCGACAGCTTCTGATTTACAGTTTCTATGATATAAACATGAATAGGAAGTCGTAAAAAAGTACAATATGAACGCTCAATCCTTTAAAAAGAAATAACAAAATCTGTAAAATTCATTCTCTGTAAAAACGTTCCTTTTTACTGCAACGACAAAACCATACTTTGTTCTAATTTGCAAATATACACCATAAAAAAGGAACTAAAATTTGTTCTTTTTTTCTGTAAATTGTCTACACGTATCAGTGAAAACATCCGACAAGACATAATGAGGGGAGAATGGAACTGTTCAACTTGCTTGGCCTTTTCGAGGAAGCGGTAAAATTGTTCAGTGAACCACGTTTGAGCCAGACGTTAGTCAATTAACGATATGGTATTTTCTCCGTCGATATTCGTGGGGAGCAATGAATAAAAATGAGGAAATGTAGCATTCAGATTTCGATTGGATGAGCACAGAATTTCATTTTTATACGATTGTAAACATTCATAAGATCAATGCTGTCATACACATACATACGTAAATGTAACCATACATATATACATTTATGTATATAACATCATGCATTCAAAATTAGTGTCTCTCACTTGCTCTCTCTCTCTCTTTCTCTCTCTCTCTCTCTCTCTCTCTCTCTCTATATATATATATATATATATATATATAGGTGTGTGTGTATAAAGTTTTGGTGTACGCTTGTTTATACATTTATAACCGGAGCACTATGCATTTCAAAACAAAACGAAAGAGGTATTTGGAATCAGTACATCGGAATCTACATACATGACTCATTCTTAGGTGGAATCTTGCAGATAAAATCCCTCTATTTTTGTCTGATCTTTATTTCTTCCCGCTGGGAAAAAGTTGACTCAATCAGGTTATATTTCTGGGAATTCGATTTTATTTGTTGTCAACTCAACTAACATTTAATGCAGTTCTCGTCATGTGACATGATCGTTTCGATACATAACTATCTATTGATCAATGCATAGAATACTTGTGATTTTCAACATCCATACATAGAGAAGTAGACTGAAACATAAACAAATAGACATAATCAGATTGTGATTGATTAACTGAAAGGTACATAAGCCAACGGAGAAGATTATCGATAGGAATCGACATTTTCATGCGAATGGCTAATCGTTTTTGATTGCTGGGAATTCTAATAGTATCTAGTAAAGGACATAAGTATGTATTATTGATCTCTGCTTATATATATCCTCATCAAGTTGGCGTATGGTTAGGTACACTTGGGACATTGTTGATAAGACACATTAGCTAGGACTGTCGAGATTTCATTCTTACAGCATCTGTTATTCTTCGATGGTCACTCATCCAACTACTGAACATGCTCAATGTTGGTCAACTTCGAGGATCTATGTTTCCACCTTAATGTGGCCTTAGCCCCAGTAGTTTCAGTTGAGAGGTTCCTCAATTCCAGGTTTTGAGCTGAGTGTTTTGAGGAGAGACACTGAGTACCATTTCCTGAAGTCTTTGGTATGATTCAGCGGTAGAATGAACCAAGATCTACCAAACCTGGAAGCAAGCAACGTACCACTTGGTCACAGTGATCGATTTGATAATGAGAGTAGGCCCCTCATTATTGTATTACGGATAAGATATCCTGACCAAAGTTCACCAGATCATATAGTTTGCTAGAATAAAAAAGCATCTGGTTAGACGTAACACTCAGACCAACAACAACAAAAAAGACGACGATACTTATCTGAAAGTTTCTGTAATACTTATTTAGTCATGATCTTAAGCAACAAAAGCCATCGCAAACCCACAGCTGGACAGAACCCTTTCCCAACTCCATCCATTCAATTTTGCTACCGTCTTTCATGTTACACTGGCATACTTTACTATCTCATCTGCATCAACTTGCACCCGGTCTCTTTCTACTACGTTTACTGTTTAATTGGAACCAATCAATTCGCCTTTAAGCTCCATCTGTCCAGCCAATCGTCATTTTCTGGCCTAATTATCTACATTGATATTAGTTATTGATTCCCAAACAAGATGAATACATACTTAACTATGTCTACTTTACAAACTACATTTACTAATAATGTATATCACATCGACTTGGAATCCAAGTTTCATACAGGGAAGGAGAATGGCTCGAAGAAGGAACTTAGAGAAACCAGAGTGCGTAGCGACTGACATGCAATCAGAGGGCTGTGAGGTGAATATTACAGCTTGAATTAGAATTGGTTGGCTTCAACGACTTTGCCTCTCCTTTTAACTAAATCATTCAGTTACCTCAATGACCCACGGATATAGTTTCAGTTTGTTATTGTTGAGAAGTCTGCTTAATCATGGATAGATTTACAATAAATGCAATTTAGCACTTCTGGTCCCGGCCAGACACACTTAGAGAGAAAATGGAGGCTATTTATACAAATAAATAATCAAATAAGTAGTTCCCCTCGCGCTGGCTACGACTGAAGCCCTTCCTGCTGTGATTCAACACATCGTGATACGATGTATGAATTAGACTTGGAGGCTACCAGCGCTCGAAGTGGCGTTACTATCTTTACACTGCACCATCTTACCCATAATTTCGGGAAGAAGTGGATTCATGCCTTTCCAAATAGCTGTTTGAACTTTTGGCGTTACCCGATCGGCCACTGTGAACAATGATTTGTATCAATATATCATCATCATCCGTTACAAGACCACAGCTGGACAGGAGCTTTTTCTATTTCCTTCCATGAAGGAAGTGATCGTGCTAATGTCCGTCATGTCTCACTGTTAACTTGTTCCTCCATTTTGTGGCCGTTTTTCCCCTTTGCGTTCAACAATCGATTAGCTTATTGCTCCATCTGTTGTCCCTTGTTACGCTGTGAGTCCTGCTCATCTCCATTTTGTGGCTTAATTATTTGTTCAATATCCCTCACCAAGATCCTCTCCGTGATCTGTGGTTTCTATTGCTTCTACCCTCTTGCTATTATAAGTTTGCTTTCGAGTAGTTTTGGAAGTTTAAAGATTTTGCATCTGCGTGTCATAGCTGGTATTATGCATTGATTATATAGTTTTATGTTTTAAGCTAATTGGTAATTTGCTTTTCAGTGAGTATCTATTAGTACCAAATGCTTTTAAGTTAATCATAATGCGTCATTCTATTTCATTATCGTGTTCTTCTACCTTTCTAGTCTGACGTATGTTAATTAAGTCGTTGACTTCTTTCGGTGATTCACTGTCTATTCTTAAAGGCGTTGATTTTTATTGGCATATTTCATTACTACGCAACATTTGCAAAGTATCGTCAAAAATATTTACGAATAGATCAACAATGCTTGATGGAAACCGACTACAGGAATAAATAGGCTTCAGGATTGACTATTTGACAATATAACTCCAACAAACATTAAACCAGATATACATCAGAATCCAATAAACCATTTAGTTTGGCCTACGTAGACTATGAAAAAGCTTTTGACTCAATTGATTACACGAAGGTCTTCAAATAAATACGAGAATAAAGTAATCATGAGAATTATATAAAAGTAATTGAAATTATATACGAGAATAGCGCAGCAATAATAAGACCTCGTAAAGATACCAAAAAGATAAAGATTTCAAAAGGAGTGAAACACAGACTATACTATATCACCAAAGCTCTTTATAGCAAACCTTGGAAGCATCTTCAGAAAAACAGACTGGAAAAACATGGGAGTGAACATGGATTAATCATATTTGAACAAATCAAGAGTCTATGTTGATAATGCCTTGATAGAAACTGCGGAGAATCTACACAACCTGTCATGTGACAGGAAGAAGGAAGCTAAAAAATCAGAAAGCTAGGGGATTATGGGAGCTAGATAGTAAGGAAGCTAAAAAACAAAAAAAAAATTTAAAAAATTGGGGTGCAAAAAAATGAGGCAAAGTAAAAAAAACGGAAAGTAGAAAACAAGGAGGCTAAAAATATATTGAAGCTGAAAAGACAAGGAAACTAAAAAATTGGGAAGCTAAAAGATAGTGATGCTAAATAATAGGCATGCTAAATAATACGGAAGCTAAAAAAAAGGAGCGCAAGAAAAGAAAATCTAAAGAATAAGGAAGGTAAAAAATAGGGGAGGTAAAAAATAAAGAAGTTAGAAGCAAGGAGAAAAGGGAGCTAAAAATAGCAACACAACAAATTAGGGAGGCAAAAAATAAGGAAGCTAAAAAAGAGGGCTACAAGAAATAAACTTAAAAATTGGGAAGCTAAAAGATTGGAGAGATAAAAAGATATGTGAGACAAAAATAGGGAAGCAAAGCAAATTAGGGAGTTATAAATGAGGGAGCTAAAATAATGGGGGAGTTAAAAGATAAGGATATACAAAAAAGTACCAATTCAGTCAATAGTTTTCCAATATATCGATGTGATTCAAGTAATCTTCTTGAGTGTGGTCATGCTTTACACATGATTAAATATGGTGTGTGGATTTGTGATTTTTTTTTGTTAGGGGTGTGTTGACATGGTTCCAAAGTAGTGTTGATCAGAAATCACTTCGTTTTACGATATGATCTTAATATAAGGCTCTATCTTATTGTTACGTTCGTTGTTTCATATTTTATATAGAGTTTATAATATATTGTATATTGATATTAATTTATGCTACATATCATTTTTCACAAACACAAGGCTTTCTTGATTATCTTCTCCTGGAAAAAACGTATTTGACAACGGAAGATCAATAATTATAACAACTGACATGGCTTGTTTTATGCGTCACTTCTATTGAGGGTTAACCCATGTGAATATTAAATCTGATGTATTGGTTTTAATCTCGGATTGTTTGAAAACCAGCTTCTGATATCATCTTTGAGAATGAAAAACCTCTCCGGGTTATTTTCTATCAATACTTATATATATATTTTATGCATTATTCCCAAGTTCTAGGTGTCAAATGTTCGAGAAAATGCTCAATTTCACCTTGCAAGAAACAATTTCTAATGAGTAAGTGTTTCCTGTGTGATTTTAAAATGGATCAAGATGAAATGGATCTATACAACGACTCAACGAAGTTACTCTCGTTCATTCGACAGCTTGTAATTTATTCCCAAACTCACAGTGTCTTGATAAATATCAGGACTAGAACAGAAAGTGTTATGTTACGGAAAAAATCGTGTTGGATACACTGCTGTCCGGGCAATCACCAGATTTAAACCATGTTGAGTCTGGTAAGCACTAAGATAATCGAGAAGTAGTGCCCTCACGCTGGCCACGGCTTAAGCCATTCCTGCATTTACGACTCACTTTGCAAGTTTCCTATTAGTGAATTTGTGGTGTCCATATCTCCACCATGGCTTTGGGAAGACATAAGCTTTTGCTTTTCCCAAGTGCGTTAGTGCAAAATGAACAGCCTGAATCGGGCTTGATGAGTCCACCCTGCATTCAATGGGATTCAGGTGCCGTAGTAGCTGGAGATCTGTAGAGATCCCGTTGTTCATCTTAAAGAGGATACCAATCAGTGCAATATGACGAATTTCCCCTTCCCTACAACCTGAGCCCTCTTGCTGTGAGCAACGAGGAATTAAAATGAATGAAAAGTTTTGCACCAGATGGTTGTCACCAGTCAAAAGTTGACCAGCGGAAAATTGAATTATCTGTTAACACCCGAAAATTCTCTCAAAAACTGAGCGCTATAGTCACTAACATATGACAACCCAAATCACTGTTGGGTCATACGTCTGTGTAGCACGCTGCTGTACCCAAGTCCGGTCAGATTTCTATTAAAAAAAAAAGAAAAGATTGTTCCGTTCCTAAACGGGCAAGACGTGATCCACTTATAACTGTATGAGTCAAACAAGACAATGGCTGCCAAAGTGTGTTGCATGTCACGGCAAAATATGGTTGTTATAACGGCAATACATTTTACCTATTGCCTGATGATCGACCATGGCACACCATAACACACGTGGTTGATCCGTAAAAAAACAGTTGCATTTGGTTATAGAATTTAGCCCCACGTACAGATAACGACTGAAAAAATGGAGTCAGCTAGATGAGTTCCAAGTTTTACCATTGGAAAAGGGATCAATCATTCTTTATCATAGCTCTAATCTTTTTAATGTTTTGTCAGCAAAATTTTCTATCCTACCAACAATAATTACATCTAAAAAAAACAGAATTACTCATGAATATTTGATCAAATTCAATATCTGTTTTTATTCCCTAAAATTTCACAGGCATGTTAGAAGAGGTGGGGATCAGAATAAGCATACTAGTTTGGCGACTGTTCCTTAAGAAATGCGAGGTCCATTTTCTAATTTTCTTAGTTCTGAGATTATAGAAGCATAGGAACAGGACAATTGTTTTTTTTTCATTTCACAATTCAATTCTATGGGAAAAAAAATCAAGAAATGTATTACTCAGAATCCCAATACATGACTAAATGCTTGCCTTGTTATGCTAATTGCAAAAAATTGGTTCTCTTGCGTAATGTTCCTGTTTTCAACCCTTAAAACCAAGCGATTAGAAATAAAAATATCTGTTTATCCAAATTCTTAAGGTAGGTTGTGAACATTTTATACATATCAGCAAATATAAAGGCGTGTGGAGAGAACTTTCAATAACCTTTATTTCTGGATCACGAAAACCCTAACACACACACATGCACAAACACACACAAACACACACATATATATATATGTATATATATATACATATATATGTATGTATGATAATTTGTAGAGACAGCATATTGCATTCGTCACCAAAATTAACTGAGCTGCAAAACAAACAGCAGACCAATTTAATGAATGACAGGAATGCAGGACTCGAACCTGCATCCACTGTGAAGCAGTCTTATCACAACTGTGTTGTAGCGACTGAGTGAACGGTGCCTTCGGCAAGCAGGAGTTCAAAATAGCACACTTAAACTGTCAATCTCAAAATCCTTCGGTGGTAGCCATGAATATATGATAGACTCACTGTAAAGGATTTTAGTGATATTATAAACCTTGATCTTCCTCTTATACCCATCTTTATATTCTTAGTATCTAAACAATTTTTGGTATCAAAATCGGTCAGTTTGAATTACTCTATAAAGAATGAATTAAAAAATACGAAGGAAACTGAATCTCATACTCATTTCTTCGCATATAAAATTTTTATAACCATAAATTAAATGACATTACAATAAATCAATAACTAAGGATGTAAATTGATAACTATGGGTGTTAATTGTACCCAATACTATCAATCATTTATTGTTATCTGAAAGATTTCCTCCGTTCGTATGAGAAAACTGTTCTCAGAAACCATGCACTTTCGTAACTGACCAGTTTTCGTCTTTGAAAAACATGCAGTAATTCCATCGTTCGGTTTAAATCCTAACATAGAACAAATCTTTAGTATTGAGGATATTCTTGGAAACAACATTGCAAAGCATTGTGGATTTAAAACCACTTTAGATATTGAATATACACTTATAGAGTCGCTGTCTATTCCAGTTGATGGCAGTACAAACCATCGGCAATGGTAGCGGTTTGAGATCGGAGAGGGAGAGGACAATGCCGCTCCCAAAAGAGAAATGACAAATCTGAAATACCCATTGTTTCTTTCAAGTCACATTTGTGATGCAGAAATTGTCCGGGACAAGACGGTGAATGATATAAATATAAAATAACACCAAAAGTTAAGAATAAAGTTTGATAGATATACAAATAAATTCCACTAGTCAATGGGGTAAATATAATTGAGCATATTCTGATCTTATCATAACACTTATTTTTAGGTGCTAAATTTTCACTCCTACCTCTGCTTATTAATTTCGGAAAAAAAGATGCCACCTCCACTTTATTAGGACCCCTGCCTCAACTAATTGATTTTGGTGAATCCATCTCTAATCTTTCGTCCCGAATAGATGGGTAAGGGGACAATTTTTCCTATCAAATGATGTTTATTAAACGACGCCTTACGGAGAACTTGGCTCATCAATTTTAATTGCAATTGCTCCTTTCAGCGATTTTAATAAGTTTTTTTTTACCAAATGATATTTCAGTCCGATTTTCCTTTGAAATCGAAAAAAAGTCCTTTCTTTCCATCAATACTGTACGTTTTTACTTTCCAAGTGCCTATCCGACTTTTACAATAAATCTCTCTAAATAAATTCGTTTTGATTCTTCTAAATTATGTTGGTGACCATAGTTTCCGACCCCTGGCTTATTCCCCAACTCACCTAATCCCCACCCTCTTCATTCCGACCCCTGATGATTAAATTGTGACAGATTTTCTATCCCTTGTTTTTCTGGCCCCCTCCCACTGATTAAATTGTGACAGATTCTGTACCCATCGCCATATTCTGACTACTTGCTTATTAAATTATGACATATTTCCCATACATCCCCGTTTATCTTGACCTCCCGAAATAAAGCACCTAAGAATACTGGTTAAATTAGGTGCTGAAATTATTCAATAAATATACATCGTTATCCTCACCTCCAAAAATTATTTTCGAGGTTTGTTAAGAAAATATTGGGCAATTACCGAGAAAACAACCTACCTCGCTTGATTGTGCCTTAGTCCCCTTCATAGTACTCCTTGAGGACTTATACATATATTTCAGGGTCTTCATTCTGGATCACCATTAACGGCCTTATTATGTTCTATTCTATCATATCCACAGTATTTAATTTAGATTCAGGGAGTAAAAGTTTATTTGGGGTCTGAAAGACCCAGGAAAAAAAAACAACCTGCACGTGATGTGAGGAATGATTTGCTCAGTCATTGTAAATGCAACGATCACATGGTACACAAGTTCAGTAAATGCTGTTTCATTGCCACAGAAAAAGGCATTTACATGTGCACAGTAAGGTCCCGTTTTATTGGCTACAAAGTCAAATTAAAGCTGTACACCCGTTTTCGAGATTTCCAAATGAGTTGGTCTTTTTTCCGGAAAGATCTTGTATCATAGTGCAGTGTGTCTGTACCAGGAATTAGAATTTAGATATTTTGATATGTCAGTTTTATACAATCAGATACCGGAGTTTACGTGTATAGATGAAACGACACGTAAACAGTTGCATGAGCAGTTACTGCCCGTTTATAGGTCCAAATATTCATCAGTTCCGATCAATTTCAATCCACACTTATCATCTCTATATTTCTTTTTCCGTCCCAGTATCTGGTCTCGCAAAGTCTATACATCTACCGATTCTATTTTGTTAGTATATATCTATATAGATATGACTCATCAAAGAGCTATGCGAGACAAAAGCTGAGGGAGTCACTTGAAATTGTTTCAATTAAATGATGTTGATTATTTAATGTTATAGTCGCTTACAAAAAAAATCCCATAACACACGTGTTTTTGTACCAACCTTCAGCATTCTTTATTTCAATATTCTGTGAACTTCATTATAATCATCCATTTATTATTTAATCTTTCTAACGTTTCATAACTCACGTTGATCGTCACGTCATCATATATATTTGCCAGTCTCAATTTTGCATAGGATATTCCTTTTTGTAAGTGTTGATGTTTAGCATTTTTTTTTATCAAAACGTCCACACGCTGCCATTTCTAAATTTAAAGCCAGAAAATTGTATATCTTCATGACTAAAATTGATCTGAAAAGAAATCACATGACAAAACAACCACAAAATTCAAACACACTGTTATTTAGCAAACAGAGTCACTTACAGATAGAATTTATATGGTAGCATAAACTGTAGGCTCGATGAGCGATATCGCCTACACAATGATAAGGTTTCAATTCAATACACTGATATTTATTGAGATGGTCCAAATAAAAATCAAAATATCAACTCTTTCTTTACTCCTACATTCGTATATCCTGAACTATTTTCTAATGTACCTTACAGACATACCACAGGCTTGCACCTGCACAGGAGCACACAAAAATGCATACATATACTCGCAGGCATATTGATACATAAATACACCTTTGAACATGCAAACACAAAACTCACATATGTATTTGTTAAATGCTCGATGTAGAAAAGAAGGTACAGTATACTTGCTAGCCATTCTTAGTTCTATCTTGCACTGGGTCTTATTTTCTATTACGACCGTGGGACAGGCTAGGCTAAGCTTAATCCCCCTTTCTATCTATCTGTCCATCTATGAGAGCGCTTTGAAATTGCTAATGTATGTGATCGGCAAAACCCCAAAAAATAAGTTGAAAAGGTTAATTTTCATATTATTATAGCTAAAGATATGAACTTGGTGTACGTAAAAATGCCATTTATCAAGAAGTATCCACTGCTTTAAGTATGATCATACGTTTGGTTATATTACATATAGACTCCGTCATGAGATGGTAAATGTACCATTTTGCTTAGGCAGCATGAATACAATACATAATCAAAGAAAATTTAGCAACTACTGAAATCGAACTTGCGACCGATAGGTTAGCTGCTTCAACATACCGTTGTTCATAGCATTGAGCTAAACAGCCACCGGTAATAAATCGGGCCATAAAACTTTCTGACTTCAATTTCTCATCTTGTTTATTCACAGTCTATATCTGCTGTACTTGTTCCTGTCAACGCTACAATTATGTAATTAGGAATGGATTTAGATATGTAACAGCAAAACGCCTGTATAGCATAAACATATTTCAAGTTATAATTGTAATAGTTTGAAATACACGGTATTTAGATGTGATTTCAGTCTCTTTGCCCTAAGCAAGATGGAGAACACATTGAAAATTTAAAATGTAAATTGAAGGATTGCAAGTATTAATTATAATGACACTTGAATTTGAATCCATGATAAAGTAACTCAATAATAAGAAGTGTGAATTCTGATAGTCTTTTCAGAGAAGTTTGAAATCTCATTGCAAATTAAATAAAGACCAATAACTTAGAAATGCAGAACATGTCTGAAACTAAGTAATTACCGCACCATCACTGCAACAAAGATAGATATGAAAAAATGAAACCTGATTCCAAATATTGGCATTTGAATTATGTCTGGTAAACACTTTAATTAAAAATCGAAGTCCGTTTACATTGAAAAATTCAGAACAGAACAGCTTCTCTGTTTCATTTCATTCAGGAAGATGCTGTTGACTAATATGAATTTGTGTTTTAGATGAAATTCATTAATACAATCACATACACATACACACCTGCGTAAAAACTTATACAATCACATATATTTATATGCTTGAAGAGAGGGTGTGAGAGGGTAGTCAAAGATGGAGAGAGAAAGAGAGATATAGTAAAATTCAACCTTACAAATTCTAATTCATCAATATTTATTTATTGAAATACATAGCATGCATGGTTTTAGATAGAGACAATTCTTATGTGTATATGAGTCATTTAATATGTGCAAATAGAGAATTATCAGTGCATAAAGACACATATGCATTTATATTCATGTCTGTGACTGAACATGTATGTGTATACTAGGATGGTAAAACATATGAAATTAACAACAATCTCATCCACATAGGCAAACACATATATAGATATGTACATACAGAACATGAGCTTAAAATTTAATTGCAAATTGAATAATGACCAATAGATTAAAAATGCATAACATGTCCAAAATTAAGTTTTAGTGCGGCACCATAGCAGCCTAGATGGATAGATGAAAGATGAAACGTGGTTTAGACTCTCAGATTTATTGAACCAAACATAAAACATGAATGAAAGATTGAAGGCAGCTCAAGCAAAAACAATAGATTGTTCAATATTTATGAACTTTTCTTTTATGCTTATTGAGTAGATTTTTGTCTTCGAGGTTTCTTATCGAACAGAACAGAACCCTGGTTACCATTTTATTATTATCTCTATCAATATGAACATTTAAATACATGTGGACATCACCTGTAGGTAGCAGCTTCGTAAAAAAAATGCAAGTGCAGCTGGCCGATCGCTTAAAAGTGCGAGAAAGGGAATCGCTTCAAAATTCGAATGTAGCGGTGACCTTTGGAAAGTCATAAATTTGACGTTTTCTCCCGGCTATGGGTAAAATAGTGTACGGTGAAATGAGTGACACCATCTTGGGTGTTTGACACCTCTACGTCTATTTCACATGTAACAAAAACCTCGACGAAGAGGTCTGGTGAAACTTGACGAAGGTTTATGTCCAAAATCACCGATTAAAATACTGATTATGATGATGAAATGTGTACATAAATGTTTCTATGAAAGGCACATTAAAAAAGTGCACAAAACGGTATACTAATATCCTCTCCAGACGTTTACTGTTATATTCTATGTATAGCACTGTTTTGACAGAGTTGTATTTAATGTATGGTAGATTTGCATTTATGTAATTTTCCCATCAAATGGCGAGCCATAGTCATAGGTATTTAGACTTAGTTGGGAGTTGGGACTTATTTCCCAGAAACGGGATTTGCCCAACAAAACTGGAGGTTGAATGTATTTCATCTTTTTTATTTACCTTTATCTTATTTCATTCAGGTGTTTTTTTTCTTTTAGGCTAAAATTCGTTTTACCAGTGGAAGCTGAGTAATTTTTCTCCTGAATAAATTTAGGATGCTTTCAATCAATTAGACCTCAATGACTATATCTATCTATCTATCCATCTATCTATCTATCTATGTATCTATCTATCTATCTATCTATATATATATATATATATATATATATATATATATATATATATATATATATATATGTATATATATATATATATATATATATATATATATATATATATATATATATATATATATATATATATATATATATATATATATATATATACACACACACATGTAAGAAATGGGCATGTTTGGTCTGACAGAATGAACTATAAATTGCTTTACATTATACAGAAATTCATTTTGGAACGATCCAGTCATTACTCAGTTGATACATGACCCATTTTAAACTACGTAAATAAAATAAACGATTAAAGAAGAAATGGAGCTACTGCAGGAATCGAACCTGCCACCGATAGATAGCCGCCCCAACATAGTGATGCACTTATTGTGCTATACAGCTGACAGGTGATGCAAAGGCCAAATAGCTGCCTTCGATCGAAAATCTCGTCTTGTTTAATCTCGTTTCTTTTCACCGTTTTCAATGCAACGGTATGTTTGGTCCGACAAAATGAATTATGAATTGCGTAATATACAGACACTTATTTGAAATAATCTTTCTTTACCAGGTTAATTGGGCTTTAGCATTACCCATAACTCTTCCGCTCAACGGCAAGAGCATCGCTACGTTGAGGCAGCTACCTTATTGGTGGTAGTTTCGATTCCTACAGCGACCCAATTTTTTAATCGTTCACGTTGTCTAGGGTTGGTAATACATCAATTGTGCAATGACGGGAGATCATTCCGAATAGATTTCTATATGTTATAACGCAATTTATTGTCATTCAGTTCTTCATTTCTTAATATACATACATACATATATATATATATATATATATATATGTATATATATATATATATATATATATATATATGGATGTTCGTTTATTGGCATTCAACTACGATCTTTCATCTACCTGATCTTGCATATATACTCCTAGATTTGTGTGTGCATATATCTACATCTATATGTATCTATGTCGTTAAATATTGTCTTGTAATCCCACATGTACATACTCATATACGCAAACCTAGACACACATGCACTTACACTCGTATACATACATGCATATATATATATATATATATATATATATATATATATATATATATGGGTGTGTGTCTGTGTGTGTGTATTTCTTGCAATCATAACAATTATTCGCAATATATACATATGTGTATCTACAAGCCTGTATGTGTTCATATGTGCATGATTCGTGTGTCTACATGTTTCTCCATTCATGTCTTTCTTTTTTTTATTTAGGCACCTGTTCAAAGTGGATAGTGCTATATTTCCCCTGAGAGTCTACCTCTCCGATCCACAAATAAGTTCAATACAATAGACTAGAGAAAGCAGCAATCTCTTGGGAAATACCAGATGAATCTCCAATTTCCTCTGTCTCGTTCTTTCGCAATCTCTTCCCATTCGTTTGAATCTATATCACGATTCAGTTTCAATTTTATAATTAAACAAATTACAAAGTTGAAATAAAAATAAAAATAGAACCAAATCTATAAAAAAAAAACACTATAAAGCATTTTTCGTTTTCAATTGTTCAAAGTTTTTTTTCCAAGATCGAAAATAAAAACTGATTGAGAAAATAAAGCTGATCTGTATTGTGAATACTTCTTAGCTTATGGAAAAGAAAAGTTTATTTAATTAATGTATTCTGCTTCTGAAGGAAAAAAGTAGGAAAAAGCAGCATATAACGGGCGAAAAATCTTCGAAGTATTTTTTTTTCTTTTTCAGTAAGTATGTTATTAGATTGTCAATGTGAACGGGGACAAGATCTCACATCGTGATTTTCTCTCAATTGAATAACCAAAGCCACCAAAGGTGGAGAAGGGTTCTATCCCTTTTTATATGTTTGTGTGTTTGTATGTTTGTGTGCACCTGCGCTCCTGGCCATACCGTTTTGTCTACAGACTTGAAAATTAGCATCAATACTCTAATAGACCTCTATCAAGAATGCATCTTCTTTTATTAAAAAATCATTCTGAATTACAAGCATTTTCTTAGGTCACGTTTTATCAATTTGAGAATCGATATGAAAAATAATATGATGTACCATTCAGTAAAAAAATAGAGAATCTATTCTTTACCATTCCTTTTTTTCCTAGATGCTCTCAAATTTACTCTGGAAGAAAGTGATTTTGAGCTATATAGACCTGTGAACTTTTGTTGCAGGCAATAAAAAATAGAAAAAAAAATCAGTATATAACCGGTAAAATACTTTGAGTATTCATCGAGCGAAAAAGTTTTTTTTGTTGGTGCTGGTTTCCCAGTAAGTATATTATTTGATTGTCAGTGTGAACAAGGACAAGATTTCACATCACGATTTTCCTCTCAATTTAGATAGGTTTTTCATATATATTTTTGGTACCAAATTTAGTCAATGGCCCTGAGTTACAATACGCAGAACAGCTATCCTAAATTACGACTGGAGAAAAAAACGGACTCAGTTTGAAAGCTGTGTCAGTTTTTTTTAGAATTCTTGACGGTGTTCAGCAATAGTTTTTAATAGTCTTTAATGTAAATCTAGGTAAAAAGTTTAAAGAAAACTCACTAGAAAAGGATAATCCCTTTCTTGGGCCTTGTTACATTTTCGTTTGTATACAAGTATTCATCTATTTATGTCCCCCATTGCTTTACACATACAATGTGAAATTCATTGAAAACTCTCATACTTTCTTGAAATACGAATGCTTTTCTCGTCATATTTTGTCGAGAATCAATTTAAAAAGGAACAATATGACATAGTGTCACGTAGAAAAAAATCATCATCCTTCTTTGTCCACCCTCATGTGGGTGATTTCAATCTTTTTTCAATTTTGATCCGAAAGAAAGTGATTTCGGCTTTCATAGACTTTTAGACATCTATTGCAGGTGATAATAGGGATGTTCTCAATGACTTCCTCTTGACGATTGCCATGAAACGGTGAAATTTCAGAGCAGGTTGTTTCTCGAATAAGTGGTATTTTTCATTCGTATCATTTATTTATGAGTTCATTCATATTTGTTCACATAATATCCCCAGAGATCATCGATTATTATCAATGAAACTTTGTGGATGAGTGGGCCTGGAGCTCAAAGAGAATTAATCAAATTTCTGGGCTGATCCAGGATCTCACTCCGATTGAGAGATATCTCCCATATATCAGAAAGGGTTGCACAATAGTCAATAGTATCAAAAATCAAAACACAGTTACAACACCTTCATCGTAGCTATAAAATGAATTCAATCATCTTTTTTAGCTTGTATAGGATGTCAGCAGAGCTACAGTTTGCTGTTGAAGATTTCAAAAAGTACATTTTAACGTCCAAGAATACAAATTCAAAGTTTGTGGAATTAAAACCAAAGATTTTTTATTATTGTAAATAATTGTTCATTCTTGTTTCAATATTTCTCTATAATTCCTGTATTTTTCGACATTTGTTCCAAAGTCTTTGATTTTCAAAACAGTATATGGATGTTGAAATTACCCTTTTGAAATATATCGGATACTTTTTGCACTCACTGTATGAACTGCCTGAGTTTAGTTTCAATTACACTCATGTATCGGACAAGACCAATCTTATAGACTAATCTCCAATTCCAAAGAGACGGGAACGTTATAGTTAAAAATAAGTAAAAAGAGCGCAGATCAAAATGCAGTGACGAAAAAATTTAAAAAGAAGACAAAATTATGTAATGATTATGGTTCATGGTGGCAGTTTTTTGTTGGTTTGTCTCAAGATTTATTGATTTTAAATAATGGGCTTGTTGTCACACTAACCTGCTGAAATTTTGGCAGTCTAAGTTGCAGTTTCTCTTCACTATATATATATATATATATATATATATATATATATATATATATATATATATATATATATATATATATATATATATATTTGTGTTCGATTATTCAAGACTTGTGAGTATACTGGATACGGAATTACATCGTTGGCTTTTGCTTAGAAATACATAAAAAAACAGTCATTAGTACTAAGAAAGCATGTAACTCAAGTGGAGAACTTTTTTTGTCTACACAACATCTGTCTCGATCTCTTTATTCTAAAAGTGCTAGAATGCAATTGCCGTTTTATTTACGAATACATCGGCGGAGAACCATGAACCTGAAAACGACACCAAAAGCTTTGCACACTTTTGGGGGTTTTTTTTGTTCTCCTTTTCCTTATTATTTCCCATCCCAAACTTTTTGGGTTATATCAGTTCTTAGTTTTCACTGAACTCCACTTGGATCTTGTAACAATGTCTCCGTAGTTGCGTATGCAAAAGTATAGCTGCTATGTAACTGTATCCAAAACTGATGGATTTTATGAAAATACTGAGCTATAAACTCAACCTCAAAATTATCATCATTGTTCCTAGGATACCATTTTCAGTTTAATACCTGTTAATATATCAATCGAACGAATAAAAAAAGGCAATCAATTGAATAACTGTTGTCTTATCAATTTCATCTGAGGTTTTATAACCAAAGACCTTTAAGTGTAAGAATAAATCAAACTGTAGATTTCAGATATTCTTTCATGCAAATGCAAGTAGACAGAGAAAAAGCAAATCTCACTCTTTCGCACCCAAGGATATATTTGTGTGAGAAAATTACTGGACATCAAAGCAATGTATTGCTTATGAGAAAAAAGCTCGTATATAAATGTTAGGCAACAGGAGAATCGGTTTCCTCAAGACCCTACAAGAACTACAAGCTGACCATCAAAACCATTTCTAGTACAGGCATATATGTATGAATGTGTGTATACATATGTCAGTGGTTAGAGCAGAAGTGTATCAGGCATGTGAATGAGATGACACCAAGGTACAGTTATTAGCTGGGACTCTTTGAAAAGACATTTTAGAGGTCAGGGGCTGCCAGTTCGTCTCTAGTCAGCTAAGACTGTGTTGTTCAATATATTTTTTTTCAGGATCTTTGGATTTGGGGGTACGTCAATTCAATTAAATCGAACAAATGGAGTCACATAAAGGTTTGTCGCAAGATAATCAACATAAGAGTCGACAGGTTTGAAGGATTTTAAAGAAACAATCGGAAAATAAACGTCGTTTGGGGAAGATGTGTCTTGAGCTATTCAACTGGAAATATTTTGAATGCAGCTCGATGACAGTTACCGAGAGAGAGAAAGAGAGAGAGAGAGACTTTGGTTACAGAAGAATATTGTCAAATAGTAAATATAATCTGGAAGTTGTCAATCATCTTTCATTAAGTTGGAAAATCAAATTTCAAGAGTTTTTGTAGCACCTTCGTTGTTGACAAAGCTCTTTATTGAGAGAAACGCTAAAACAAAAATCGTTCACTTCAGCAATATATACATAGTCTGCAAAACTTTACAATTTTAAACACTGAATGTATATATAAAAACCTTTTGTATATATGTAATATATATATATATATATATATATATATATATATATATATATATATATATATATACGCATGGCAACCATAAAGAGAAGATGATATCTCTGTATCAGGTAATTAACAATAACCCTAATCATAGAGAAATATTGAAATTAATTTAATGCTTGAGAGAATATTCAGTCACACTCTCAAGTCAGTGAAGATAGTCGTTGACTGAACAAATGTATAATCAGTATAAACCATACCTCAGTAGAAAACAGCATAAATGCACAACATGTGTTGAATGCTGCAAGCATTTGCTATTATGTATTTTCGAACTATATTTATGAAATATTTTGTATTCAAAGATATGATTTTAGCTTTTGAAACAAGAATCACTGCTGTTGTCTTAGTTGAAAAAAACTTCTCCAAATAAAAATCTGAAACAATATATATATATATATATATATATATATATATATATATATATATATATATATATATATATAAAGCAGTAATTTTTTTAAAAATTCAACGGAAATGTTTGAGAACACGAACTCATGTTTGGAACAGGAAGCGATAGTCTGTTAGCACAATAGGTCAGGATTAGATACAAAAAGACATTCAACTTTTGAACGATTTATTTTTCTCCTTATTTGTTATGGAATTCTGTGTTTTGTCGACGATAGAAAAGTTAATCCCACTTCCGGCTTCGAGTGAGAGCATGTCTTGTGACTCTTGAATTTTTAATGGCAAGAGTAATATTACTGCCAATAATGGTAATAAAACAAGACTGATTGCCACGGGATCAAACCCGACCTTGCTTTCCTTCCCTATTGAAAATGATTCGTACAACTTTTGGATTGCATGTATTACAAATGGAAAATTTGTAAAGAAATTAAAATATTTTGTACAGATGTATATATTTATTTGAATGAAATAAGCCCGTATGACGAATTTCCGTTATCTTATAAAACTTGTCAATTCAGTTTATTCAGTGAGGGAGCATCCTGGCAATTGTTAGTTCAAATCAAAGTCGGGGATGTGGGTTTTGAAAATCAGTTTACACCCTTGAGTATGGTGAAGATTGTTCTTCTTATTATTCTTGTAGAAAATTAAAATCAACTGCCCTTTCAGAATTTGACGAGAAACAATCAAAAGCAAGTGAATACAGAAATGTTTTAATGGTGATAGTAATATTGCTGGCAAAAATCATATCAACTGCAAAGTTGAGCAACTGGCAATATTCATGTGACACAAGTCAACGATTCAATGATGAAAATAGTGAAAAATGAGTGCGAGTGATGCAATGCTTAACGAGCCAGGTAATGGAATCGACAAGCCAAGTTCAAACACTGATGGAAGCTGATCACGTTCATATCGCAGTGATACCATTTGAATCCATCACTTCTCTTTGCAATGGATGAAATGGCATAGGGAACAAAACTTTCTTTAAGAGAGCAAACACAGTACCATCTTCCAAGCAGCGAAGCTGATACCGAATTTCTCGCACTCTTTTTTCGACTAGATCAGCGTGGCCAAAAAGGGGGTTCTGTTAGTCTTGCATCCCACGATATCCATACGAATTGCCCGGTTTTGCATCCCAGTTATATCGATGTTGTTAAATAGTCCATCAGGACGAAGGGGGACCTTATTAGAGACCGTCAATTAAAGCCATTAGAATGGGTTTCTTCAGTTTTCAAGTCAATTTCGCATGCGATGTATGTGTGTATCGCACCTACAGACTGCCTTAATAGAACTAGAGGGCTGGAAATTTAAACATGTACTCCTCTTTATGTCCACAAACATAAAAAAGTCTTCTACTTTCGCCCAAAGGATTTTTTGGAGGTGATTTATACCACTTATTTGGGGAAAATTCAGACTTTTTATCAATTACTAATCCACAAAAGTGGGAAATATCTATTCAATATTTCACTTGATCACCGGTAATAAGGCCTGCTGCCAAAAGATGTTGGTTCTGTGGTAGTTTATATAGTGACTAACCAGAGCTGTCCTTCTCCACTTCATTCGCCACATGCCTATATATCATTTTTTAAATGTGCGTCCTCCAAAGAATACAAACAAAAAATAGCGATATACATACGAAAAATAAAACTATGAAATGCAAACAAGAAGCGTGTATTGATCCTAAAAGTGTAATTCATTTCATTCACTCATCTATTTTTTTTATTTCTATTTTTGTCACATCTTTACCCGAGATGAATATTTGAGAAACACCCAAAAGAACATATTTTTCTCTTATCTTTCTTGCTCAGAATCAGTTTCAATCTCTCTTTTTCTATCTTTTTTTGGTTCGCTATTATTGATTTGGTGTTTATTGTAAAACTTGTTTGTGCAAAATTCTGATCGTATCTCTTTAGTACCCACCCCAGGGAACATCCACTTAGAGGAGGTTCTTCTTGATTTATTAAATTCTCTAACGTTTGTTTTCTTCTTTTGTAATTCTTTTAAAAATGTTAATCATAGCCAAAAACATTATTTTACAATGGCCACTTTTGGCAAGTTATTATATCGTTGTTTAGAGTACCCCCAGGGAATCGTAAGGTCAAAAACTACGCCAAAGTCGTATCAGCCAATATTGTTCTAATACAATGTACTTTAGACCGATAGTCTGGCCCACTGGCAGAGTGCTTGTCTTAGTTCGAAAAGATTTTTGTAAAAATCTACCACCGTATCATACCTGAAACTTCGGAAAAGGTACCCAGTGACATTTCCGCTAGCAATGGATGTCAAAGGGGTTTATGGGCAAATCACGTCCAATACATCAGTTCTTGTGAGATGATCGTAGTTGAGCAATGTTGCACCTGGTCAATACCAAGCTGGTTGACCATTTGGCAACGTGGAGTGCACTTTAACATTCCTTGTTTAGGGGAGAATCAATGTTGCACAAATATTCACACACTGTGCAAATCATAATACACATACATACACCTATTAACTCTCAACAAAAGACCGTACTTATCAGTCTGTCGCTTATGATTAACTCATACAGCCAGTCTGCGACATCCCAACTCTCAAAAGCAGCAGTAAAAGCATGATTAATTTCGAAAAAGTTCACTCCCTTGACTCAGGCTTTTCTCCGTTTTCATTAAAAAAGTGAAAATAATGGAAGAAAACGATATAAAACACATAAATATTTCCACATAGACACTTGGCCATGGATGCATCCATTCTCAAACACGCGCACACATACGCACACATCTAAAATATGTAAATAGTTGTTTATATCTTTAAAGAGCGTGACAGGAGCTCCAAATTACTGGTCTTATACCTTTCATTAGCATTTCAGAACAATGTGTTACGTTATACTCTGCTCCTTGCTAAGTCAGGAGAATTGTGACCAGTTATTAGAGCAAAAATGGCTGGCTGACAGAAAACGAAAGAAAGGAGACAGAGGTCAAGCTGAGAGGGAGAAGTGAAGAACTGACACATTACTCACGGGAATAGTATGACTGTTTTAGTTTATTTCAGAAGTTGAGAGGTCTTGTTCAACGCTTTCTTCTTCAAGAAGATTGGAAGTCAACTGAATGAAGAGATTTGTTCACACAACACCTGTCTTTCAAAAGTACAAGTATGCAAATTACTGTGAAGATATAGTAATTTTTTCGTCATCCTTAACAGATTTGTGATACATATTCTTATTAGGCATCAAACGAACACATCGTATTTAGTCCAATGAGATTATTTAATCAAGTGGCAACTTATTACATTCAGTCTGATGTGATAACCATTGAATCGTTCCCACACAGTAAGACCTAATCATGTCAGTCCAATTTTATGATCATTGTGCTATCCCCATACAGTAAAACCTCACATTTTCAGTCAGATGTTATCCCCATTGAGCTATTTCAAAGCAGTAAGACCTCATCATTTTCAGTCTGATGTTATGACGATTACAAGAGAGGCAACTATAAATATATGATGACGTAGTTTCTTAGTTATGATATTTTGTGAAACACAGGTGCACATGCATACACATACATACCTACTGGGTATATATATATATATATATATATATATATATATATATATATATATATATATCTCGTTGAGTCATGTGTTCAATGTCAATTCGCAGGGTTCCATGTTTGGGGTGAACAATTAAAAATTGGAACAAGGGTTGATCAATGCATTAGTTTTTTCTCCTTCGTAAAATCACCAAAAAGTATGAATTTTTTTAGAATAAGCATGGACGCTACTAGACACAGAATAAAAAGCAAGTATGCATAAGTTTACTTTGTGACTTGAAGATCCTACTAGAAAAGTATTGAGTGGAACGAGTTTTTGTACTTCATAAAATGTGAATATTTGGAATTTTAAACACTCTCACTCCATTGAAGCGGCCTATAAAATCTTTTCGAAAAACTGAGGGAACCTATGTTGACAGTGTTAGTAGAGAGTTAGTAGAGAGTTCCTGATATATATATATATATATATATATATATATATATATATATATATATATATATATATATATTATCATTATGTCATCCACTGACAGCTGTTTCCATGTATTACATCTCTTCAGTGTGGCTATAGACTTTTCCATTAACGCATCCAAGCAAGATTGAAACCTTGGCTCCCGTCCTGGAGACTGATATCCTACATCTGGGCTACAAAACTGGACGGTCACTATGGCTGAATTTTAGCGATATAATTATTCACGCAGAATTTCCCCATCCAACAGAGTGCTCTACTCCTATGGAAAAGCATTGCATATATATATATATATATATATATATATATATACCCCATTATATTTATAAGATATATCTGTGTAATACAAAAGAACCTCTTGAAATATTGAAGTCAGCGTAAAATACAAAACGTGATATCGGAAGTAGGAGAAGCAGAGTATTAATCAATGAGCGATATCTTCTTTTGTTTCTTTCTTGTATTTTCAGTGTCGACAAATGTTCGGTTTCCGACTGAGAAGTATCTGAAAGGTATCATTTGGCAAACATGGAACGAAGAAAAAAAGAAAACAGAAACGAGTTTCTGATAAATCATCAAGATAATTTCGCGTGTAGACTGAACAAAATCATTCCACCATTATGAAGTCCTGGAAATATCGAAAGAAACAACTGCCAGAGAATTTTTAGAAAACAATTCATCAACTGCGCGATTCTCTCATATAAGTAGATAGAGCGTACGGACAGAATTGAAATGTTGTCATTATAGAATATCCTGGACATTAATAATAAGTAAGATATATGTAAATAAAGACTACAATTATGCATAGTCATGAATATTTGTTCGGTAAGCGGAGGGATATGGGGCATTTGCCCCCTCCTCGATCAGGCTTTCTCACCAAGAGCAAGCAGGGTTGAATATTTGAACCTGATAGTCAATTATGGATTATGGTGTAGTATAATTGCTTATGTAACACCAACGTGATGATCCCATATATAAAGACTGTATCATTATCCACTGGTTCCTGTTTAATCATGTTGTCTCAGGATCAGGCCATGCGCCTCTGCCAACTCTGAAGTTCATCATCTTATATTTGGATCATATCGTGTTGTACGTCTTTGTACTACATATGGTGGCAAATGCATTGCCTTCTTCACAAAATAAATGCTTTTACGATACAGGATATGATAAGATGGATTAGTATTAACATATACAATAGGACAAGATTGATTGGTGCTAAGATATAATTTGAATATATCCTTCTACACACCCACTTGAAATATGCTTTTATCATACATATTGAACTTGAAATAAACTTTGACGACGTCTGCTTTCACTATTATCTAAAAGGCTTTGCCGACTCATCGTGGGGTAGTAACGTAGCAGTTGACATGGGTCCCTGGTAATGCCTCTCTCATTTCCTCTGAATTCATCTAGTAATTACACTAATCAGGTTCCGCAGCAACCCTTGTATATGTATATGAATCACATGGTGTTGTGTTCGTCTGCATTTTTCGTTATTGAATTTTCGACTCAAAATTTACATTTCAATCATTGAATTAAATCATATCTAACATCTCTGTTGAGGAAATTTTTTGCTCGAAATTTGATGAAATCAAATTTCTTCCATTCTTTTTTTCATCGGGTGATGCTGGCTTCATCTATTGTCAAAATAAACATGAATCGTTCATTTTAGTCTGCTGATTTTTACACTGTCAGTCTGGTTGAGTTTATGTACTTATCAGAGTTACAACATGTTTTTAAAGTATGCAATACCACGAACACTTCCAAAGATCGAACATTTCCCAGACCCCACCTTGGAAGAGTGGTTTGCTCATCTGCACAGTACGTGATTCTTCTTATTTTTGCATTATATCTCTCTTTGGATTTTTTTCATCTCATGGTTTCGGTCGATATGACTTTCTAAATTCTTGTCGTATCCAGATTTCTTGATACTATGAATTTGCTTGCATTTTTGATAATATAAGGATGAAATATTGATTCTGTGTTCGGATGGAAAAAAAGTTTTTAAGTTCCTGGTGCTGGTATGGGAGAATAATTTGAATTGCTAAATGCTACTGGTTGCACTGTGTATCTGAGGAAGGACGGAGTATGCTTAGGCTGAGCAATCGTGATAGAAAAGGTGGATGTATCATTAAAAGAATATGGAGATGATAATAAAAAGTCTGATCAAATACACTGGAAAACAGATTTTGATCAATACATATTCCTTATCGCATAACTGAGTGTATAAGTTGGCAAGCTTTTGGTAGAATAAGTCCGACTTTCAAAAACAAGAAAATCCCACTATTCCTAAAAAAGGGTATACAGCCAATGTATCCTACCGATGGTCACCTATGGAGCTAGAACATGGAACTTAACCATCAGATTGACCCTCAAACTGAGAAGCACGCAACGTGTAAATCATAAAATCATGCTCAATCTCAGATGGAGATCACAAGACAGTATAGTATATCTGATAAAAGAAAACAGTTCGAAACATCATGAAAAATGTTAGAAAACACAAATGACGATGAGCTGGTTAAGTGGCAAGTGTGTTAGACAACTGCTGGACATCACATCTCACAACCTAGATCCTCAAAGATCAGGTGCAAGGGTGTGGTTGACTGATAGTAAGATGGAGTGACGAGCCAGATGAATTCAGGAAGTACTGGCTCTGCCATGTCCATGATAGTGAGGCCTGGCGAATCTCAAAGAAGTTGTATGTCCCACGACGGACGCTAACAGATTGATGATGATGATGATGACGACGAAGAAAAAATTTGCGTAACCATGTGTACTTTATATCTAATATACTAACAGAGATATCCAGCGTGGAACAGGGGAAAAATCCAATGTAATAGCACAGAAAAGCAGATGAAATACTATTTGAACATTAAAAATTGAATAAGGGTTGTGGTTGCGCACATGCACTGCTAGTATGGACTGCACACGTTCCCATGCCGATTTGCCAAAATTTGAACTGATTACCGATTTCATTTTCGTGCCTTCACTTGCTTGGTCATCAATATGGCCACTAATTCTCTTGAGAGTAAATAGATATTTCAATCGAAACGTACAAACATAGGTGGAAAAGGGATATGGAACCAATACATCCTCCTGATAGTCACCTGTAGAGCTTAAACATTGATCATAAGCAAGGAACAGACCCACACATTGACAACCATGCAATGTGCACATTGAAGAATAAAATTCGACATTTTATGGAGAGGACAATATATTAGGTAAAAAAACAAGAGTTCAAGAAATCATAGAGTCCATTAGAAAACTAGAATGGCAAGGGCTGGTAACGTTGAAAGAATGTCAGACAACCACTGGACATCACGACTGAGAAATTGAAACCCAGAGATTACTTGCAAGACCATTGGCTAGCAGAATGTAAGTTTGTGAGACGAACTAGACTAGTCCAGAATGTATTGGCTCTGCAACTCCCATGAAGGAGATGTCCAAAGGAAGGTCTATGTCCAACGACGGACAATGAAAGGGTGTTGCTGCTGCTGATGGCGAACCCAGCTGCTATTATATGTTCATATTAGGATCAAATTACATTCATAGTTAAATATCCAGTACTCAGGGTCAGTTGTTTGAGAAGCTCTAAGACTTACACGCAATGACAAACCAACAAGCATTGTTAACCTTTCTGGTAGTGGATGTATCTAAATTCAAAAACAGTGATAAATACTTTATTGCATCCAACAAGCACACAAACAATGGAAACAAATAGAAATGTTTGAAATTTCATAAAGAAAATCCAAATGAAAACTTGAAAAACATTTTATGATATATCACGTGATTTATATAGGGATCAAATGGGTTTTTAGGGGGTTCCATCCTCTTTCTATCATTCAAAAAAGTATTTGTGTACATGTATAAAGATCTTTCCTGATAGAGACGAATGATTTCTATAAAAAAAATGTTTCATGTGGTAAGCTCAAAACAATTCATGGCATTAACAGTTTTTCTTATATACATATACATTCATGGATTCATACGTGAATAGAAAATTATATATATATATATATATATATATATATATATATATATATATATATACATACATATGTGTATATGTATATATATATATATATATATATATATATATGTATATATATATATATATATATGTATGTGTGTGTGTGTGTTTGTGTGTGTGTGTGTGTGTGTGTGTGTGTGTGTGCAAACTGAGAGGGGGTAAAAGAGTGAGAGATAGGGATCCTGCGATTACTGCGATTCAGATTAGCATTTTTTTTTTATTCACATGCTTATATTTTTCATGGAAATGGCATGGAATAACGTATTTTATTATGTTTTCAAAAAGTTTCGATCATTTTATAAATCGATTAACGTGGTATATTTTGAAGATTCATTTACTGTGTTAATTAGGGGCTCATATATATATATATATATATATATATATATATATATATATATATATATATAGTGCATGCATGTATGCATATATGTACATTTAAATAGATAGATACCCTGCTATACATGATATATAGTTTTGTTACATAGTGAGAAATAAGCTGTCATGAGAAAACAAAAAAGAATAATGCATGATCAAGGTATGCACCATTTGAGGTTAACATCATTTCAAAAAGGGCCCTTGGTGTTAATATGCCATTTATAAAATATTTGTTAGCTTTAGCAGTCGTAGATTAAATAAGAGTTTGAATCATTGACTTTGTAACTTCTATTTTGGATATAAACTTCAATATAAAAAAAAGGGAAAGATTCAATGCGCGGAAGAAATGTCAAGTGAATATGAAAGATGTTGCAGCACTTCATATCCTAATTAGCTTAGCTTAGAAAACCCTTAGCTGAGAGGTGTGGTGTTTACACTGTCATATTTCTGTTTATGTTAGACTCTTTTTCTCAACTTTTAACCTTTCCTATTGCCTTAAGATTGTGTGAAAATGTCACTGTTGAAGTCTTGAAGTCTCTAGAAAGTTGAAGAAAAATCTCTAGAAAGTTTCACCGTTTTTTCATTTCACTATTTATTTCGAATGCTTCGTTGATGATATCAGTAATCTGACTTTATAAGGGTATAAGCAGGACCAGTGATACGTACATGCATACAACCTAAGATGAACAATCTCTTTGTTTTCTACTTTGGATTTATTTAGATGTCTAGTTCTTTATATCCTCTTCTTATCATTTCTTTGATTTCTATATCCATGCCAACAACCTCTTCTTTGCCGTCTCTCTCTCTGTTCCTGTCGACTGTTACATTCTTCTCCGTCTCTTCCAATCTCATCATTTCGGGATACTAAAGCCAATGCATTAACAATTAATCCATTTAATTATTTAATCATTGTTGCTCACCGTCACACCATACCGACGGGTACAGGGATAGGGTGCCTTCTGCTTGCATTAGAGAGCGTAGAATAGAGATCAGTCTTTTCCTTGAAAGGTCAACAGGATTTTCACAAGAGGCTCCATCCATGTTTTCGAGCTGCTTACAGCCTCTTGTATACCCATATGGTTACCCATGTAGGTACTTACCAAGCTCAGCGATGATCATACGAAAACAGGTGTATTCAAAGTATCTAGACGTAGATTTTGCTCGGCAGAAATTTTGTTACTCCACATTGTATACCGATGTTGTCACCCATGTTTGTAAACATTGGGTTGGCTTCGTCTTACTTTTGGGATTGTACAAGAACAGGTGTATCGAACGTGAGTTACCGCTAACTACATAGACGGCCAACGGTAGTCCCACCCCTTGTGATCAAATTTTCAGCGCACCTACATAACACACAACTGTGATCCTGAGTAATTTTAAATACTATCCAATCGTATCAACTGCATAGAAATTCAGAGTGAATATCACACACAGACCTCAGGAAAGGAGCCTAAACAATCCCAGGCATCAGCATTTAGCCTTACTGTCGACCTCCTTTTTTAGTGGCCTACTTTTTTGTTATCATTCAGTCCAAGCCTAGGGTTCAGTTCATTTTTCTAACTTGACCAGAACAACAAAAACGATCTTTACCAAACTTAGGAAGCAAAAATTAACATTTGAAATAACAACCACCTGATAGGCAGACCAGTGACTCGCCGACTGAGCCAAACAGGCAAGTCTTAAATACCAACGACACTTATGTTAGAACTATACAATGGCTTAATTCGTTGTAATATGTAACTACATCTATGAATCAACATTTCCCTACGATGATTGGTAATCGCTACTAGCAGATGAGTAGGCTGGTGTTTTACTAATTTTGCTCACTGACAGGTGCTATATATCAACATTATTCACGTCGGAAATGTGCAAAGGCGTCTTCCATCCTGATAAATAAATAGATCTATAGAATTAGCATTTCTCCTCCCTGGTTTAAAATAACAACCGACAGGTAGATAGGCTGGGGTCTTACCAACTGATATAAACTGACAAATATAATCAATCAACGCAATTTTGTCAGGCATAACAACAGAAAATTATGCAAAGGTTTATCTAATTCCAATAGATACATTTATTTAAAGAACCGACATTCCCCGTCCGTGATTTGAAATCACAACCAGCGGATATGTAGGCTGGTTTCCCACCGATCTAATCATATCGGCTGTATCGGAATCGACGGCGGATTTCATAGGCAGACTTCGGAGAAGGGACCTAAATAACCCCAGACATAAACATTCAGATTTTTACCATCGGTTTCTACTTCTTTCCGTTGGCGCTTTTATCTTTTGAGGTTCTAAGTTACAAGTAAGTCAGATCCATTTATCTATCCATCAATCTTTACACGAAAAAACACGCATTTGTTCTTATCCAGTATTATCTGATTAGCGTGTCTCGGAGCGAGATCTCTCCTGTACTTTTCATTCATTCATCGTAGCTCGCAACTAGGCCAGTCAGAGAGTTGGGACATTATACATTGCTCAGAGATCGATCTTGTCATTGGGAGAATTGACAGGATTATCGCAGTGGCCTCACCGAATGACGTCAAGCTGTTAATCGCGCCTAATATGCTCAAACCATACCGGCGCTGACCAGGTTCGACGTTGCTTCACTTCGGTGATCGTACGAGAACCGATGTATCCTAAGCAGTTTGGCCGTAGCATGTGCCTGGCATAAAAACCTGTTAGAGTAAATATTCCAGTAGGTTATTCGGTGCATCTGAAAGCCTAAATAGGCTGGGGGAAAGGATGATGGTTGTAAAGTCAATACATGTGCATAAGCCGGAGTGGATGGGAATTACGAATGTTTGCCAGAAATGATTTTGATTTGGTTCTGCTAATGCCAACATCCACTTATCTCTCTTTGCTATTTCCTCCTATTCCCTATGTATCTAGTTCAGTCTCACGCTCCCCCTCTCTCCCTCTCTCACAGACACACAAACACACACACACATACACACATACACACACACACACACACACACACACACATATATATATATATATATATGTATATATATATTTGTATATATATATATTTATATATATATTATCTAGTTTGTCTATCCATTTTGTATTCTGCTGGCCTCTCCTCTGCATGTGATATGTGGGGGCCCATGTTTCGAGTGGTGATGTCCATTGACTGTCTGTCATTTTTGCAATATTGCCAGACCATTGTAGTTTGAGTTTTCTAATGGATTATATAATGTTTCGGATTCCTGTTTCCTTCCCAGATATATAGTGTTGTGATCTCTCCATATGAGGTTGTCCATTATTTCTTTATGTGCACGTTGCATGCTTCTAAGATCGTGGGGGAATCTGTTGGTCAGTTTGCATGTTCCAGCTCCTCACTACTTGTAACAGAAATATTTTCAATGTCTTATCATCTTATCAATCAAGTGAGCGTCAACAAATCAGACATCTATTCTTTTCCGATTTATTATCAATTAATTCGCTAGAATATTTTCAACATATATTTTCCAAACACACACTCACACAAATATATATGTGTGCGTGTAGGGTCAGCGTGATATTAGGAATCGATAAATAATCCGATGGAATATGTATGAATGCGTTGTTTTATTTTAAACTCGCTCTGTATCTTTTCTTCTTGCTCCTTTCAATGCTGACAATTATATTTTTAAGGAATGTATGATCCGACTAAATGATTATAAATCATATTGTACCTCATTTTTTCTGTAGGATCACTATAATTCTTTCATTATAACATTACTATTTTCCCCATCGTGACAAAGTCTATCCAAAATGACTTCCTACTGTTACACAGAGAATGAGTCACATAGCCTAACCAGTTAAAGAAAAATTGGCCGCTGCAGAAATTGGACCTGCCACCGATGTGGTCGCCGCTCCAATGTACCTCCAACGTTCATCCATCATCTTTTGCGGGGAGGTCTTGATAACTAAATCTGATCTCTTGGTTGATCAATTTGGGGATTTTCCTCTGTATGTTCTCTGGGGAAGCTTCTGGTTCTTCCTACGATAAAATTTTAATGATTCATTTGTATAACTAATCATAATATCACACACACCATAACTACCATTTCACATTGAGATCTACTCTAAGCCCTTTTTGATGGATATTAAAAACAAAATCAAAATGATCTTTACCTATTTAAACCTATATTAACTAAAATATATTTATGAAAATTGGATAGAATTTATTCAATGCAAGGGGAAACAACTGCTTATTGCGTTTGGCATGATATTTCTCTTGAAATTAGCAACAGTCAAACTCTCTATTTTTTCGCGGAATATTTCGTGACAATTTCTCAAATATTGTTTCATGGAGTGATGACAGCTTCTCCGTTCGTGCTCAACTCTGTGTTTTTCCCACTTAGCAGTTCATGCTGTTTTCCATTTGAATGTGTTTTCCTTTCTCTTGAATCTTCCTGACTGCATTTCACTTTTTGAAAGTGGGATTTTGTTCTCCCTAATTCCTCTATTGATGTCTAGTCTGTTTCGGTGTTCTGAACAGATGCAAATGTCACCTTCAATTGACGTGAAAAAAAGATGGAAACAAAGTACTCAATTATTGGGAAATAGCATTTTAAAGCATCATGAAAAGATCTTAGAAGTATAATGAAAACTCTAGGGATTTCAGATATAATGGGAGTTGATTAAAAATGTCAATTTATGGTAATTCAAAGAATCAGTCATAGCCTAGAATTAAGTGTGCAGTTAGGTAATTAGACTCAAGATCACGACATCCAAGATTCAATACGCTTTAACAGTGATTCCTAAAAGCTATGCTAACTTTCCTTTCGGGGCACTTCAAGACTCAGAAGCGAAAGGGCGGTAAGGGGCATTTGAAGACAAAAGCGTTGTGATTAAGTCAAAGGGAAAAAAAACAAATCGATACTTCTAACGCTCCCAAAGTCGTATTTTTGAAAAGCTATTTTTACTGTACATGCTATCTGAAGTTCAAGTTTTTTTTTCGTTTCTCTGTTTTTAAAATTCCAATAACTTAAGCTCATTCTTCACATTGATTATTCTGATAATCGTTATTATATTTATAATACTATGCTCTTAATTTAGGACTATATTTATTGGGTACTATTGTCCGCGTTAATAGTAGGCGATTCCTTCCAATCCTTCCTTGTACCCAACACAGTCTTGTTTAAATGAAGATCCACTTTTGGCATGGTCCACCATGACTCATTTTGCTTGCTCCACATTTTCTTGCGTTCCTTGTTGATGTAATTTATTCTGTCACGATTTATTCATTATCCAAATTTCGTTTAAAAGACTTTGCAAACCATTTTGACACGTTTGGTCATCCATAGTACTTTGTCCATGACAATTTTTTTTCTTTGCGTTTAAGTTGCATTCCAACATTGTCTTCAAATAAACAGCACCTTTAAATGAAAATAGTCACGATAAAAGAGATGTTTTTCAACGATTTTTTTTCAAACTAAAAGCATCCGATGCCATATAACGACAACAACAGATGTAATATTTTGGCCAACTTAAGTTTTGAGTAAAACCAACGTTTCTGGTGAAATCTATTGAAGCCCAACTACTGTATCTCTCATATATATTTTGCCAACCAGTTTGCCCATCTGATATGGTAGGCATTATCCAGGACGTAACAAGAATTCTCATCGGCCAAAAACCAATAAAATGAAGTGCTTTTAGTGCAATTGAATTAACACGGTTTTTCGACTGCAGTATCTCTCAGTAGATTATCACTAAGTCAAATGTTTTCGAATGTATGTCGTTTGAGCCTTTTGATCAACTTCAAAAGTGGTGTCTCGTGTTGACACGGAGTGACAACCTTTCATTTCAGTTATCTGATGTGATTTACTGATCACTATACATCAGTCTGATTTGCATTTAAAGATAGAAGATATTTGACAGACAGCCGAATTCATCGTTGAGTATTCAGCTAGTTTTTATTTTCATTTTATCAAATTAAAGACGTCAAATATAGATGTGCCTTACTTATCAATTTTACTGTAAAGTAATGCTGGAAAAATACGTATTTTTGTCATCTGATGATTTATTTCATAAAATCCCGAGTCCACGTAGCTCTTATTTGGAAGACTTGTTTTTATTTTTCTGTGACTAAACATGGAAAAAGGTTAATTGGTTCAGTAGCAGTTTTTTTTTCTTTTTTCGCCTGGGATAAAATATAAGAATGAATGGACAGCAACGAAGAGCAATTTTGATGTATTGTCAAGTATTCTTATAAAGATTTTAGGTGATTATTCAAAGGAGTTAGGATAGGGTTTAGGGCTATTTATTGATTCGAGCAGATGTAATAATGATAATAATGATGGCAGTAACAACGCATTTGCTTTGCTTCCCATTGCTTATCGTACTTTAACACAACCCCTCCTTTGGAAGAGAACGAGTGCGCCAAACTTGCTTCTTAAGCTTCACAAATAATGCGTACCCCATCAAAATATACAGTGTGATTGTGACTTCTAATAATTTATATACAGTAAACTTCATGTATAGATCTATAAGTAGGTAGTGTTAAGTAGAAATAAAAACTTACATCTTAAGGTTTCCATAATTTCCATAACGATTTGTTTACAATTATGAATCATGAAACACTTGATATCGTTCAGTGTGAAGCTAATGTGCAGTGTACATTGATTTGAAAGTCAATGATATCTCAATATTTTGCTTTTGACATATTCGTCAATAGGATAAGCGAGTAATGTGGTTGAGTATTTGTCATAGTATGTCCAAGTTACGTAACATCGTCATGTTCATTAGATGTTTATTAAAAGTCTTGTTAAGGCTCAAAATGTCTGGAACCAAAGCAATTGAATCACGAATAAAGACGTTAGCAATAAAGATGAAAAGACTTAGGAAATATAATCGCCTCTTATATCAAGTTTCCCCGCTTTTTGATATTGTGCAACGACTGATATAAAAGGAACGAATACCATGAATTACTTGAGTTCAAACTATTGGACATTAATGAACACTCGGCCACCTGATAGTTCAACGTCAATCTCAAAGTTCATGTCTGGAATGATAATTTGAAAACGTAACCACCAAAAGAGGGGAATACCTGTAGTCACCAAATATGACGGAAATTTTATTTGTTTTTTGTGTATCTTCGTTTTCCCCCGTGTTACTGGCCACACAGTTTTGTCCATAGACGTGAAAATGAATATCACCGCTTCAAAATAATGTTTTTTTGAAAAAATGTTTTTTTTGAAATGTCAGTGATGCAATCGGTATAATTGATTTTATTACACTCATTCTTTGATAAAACTTATATTTTTACATGACTTCAAATGTTGACGTTGAAGTCGTTCAATTATGGACTGTGAAAGTGAGCCTTATCAATTCTATATCATCACAGATTTTATGTGTCCTTTCATTTTTCATGATACACGATTTGTGGAAAGATTCTGATTTTTTTCCCCACATCATCATCATCATCATCGTCGTCGTCATCATCATCATCATCATCATCAGCTTTTTTTAGTATCCGATTTCGGACATAGAACTCTCCAAGGATTCGCCCCTCTTTCATGAGAGACCCAGGGCCAATACCTTCTGATCTAGCCCAGTTTGTCTCGCCATCTTATATTGTACTGGCAACTTTCTCGCAAATGATATCAGGGAATCGACGTTGTGAGTCATGATGTTCAGCATTTGCCCGACATTCATACAGCGTGACCAACCCATTGCCATTTCAATGAGCAGGTATAACGTTTTCTTACTCTTTTTTATTTTTAGCTTCAAAAATTCCGGAAATGGACACATTTATGGATATAATCGTTTGTTGAAGTCATCAAATTATATTATTTTCATAATTAACCGATAGAGAATTCACTTGTTTATTCAAATTTCTATGAGAAGAAACTGTCATACGATTTCAAAGATGTAAAGATAAAGTAAGATAAATTTTGAAAGCATTTCAATTAGGATTATTGAGAACAATCATCCCTCTTTTCACATCACTCTCGTAAATATTTCAAGGAAGGTTGGGTGTCTCACATGGAAACAGTGAAAATTCTCTTTTAATTTACGAGTATGAGTCGTTGTTTATTTACTTTAGGAAAATTCGTTTTTGAAAACTCTAATACATCTCTTTAGGGGGTTGGCGTCAGTCTGAATGGATTCACTTTTAAAATGTGACATACATTTTGAATCCAGCTGTCATAGACTTCATCAGTGTGACTAACAAAGCACATTTATTTTATCAGAAGATCAGTGTCCATGTCTTGGTGGTTGTGAGGAGATTTGCCATTTGACTACGAGCATCTCTTTAGTTAATCTTCACCAAATGCTAACGTCTATGGTTTCAAAGTATGGAAAGCCTGAAATTGGAAATGGGAAATTAAGTAGACTTCTCTTTTTTCGTTGAAAACTACTGTACATGTTGATTTTTCCTTAGAAGATTTAAAAGTGGCTCCTTGATTTCTTTGTTAAAATTAAATACGAAAATAAATCAGTATCGCTTTTAAATAATAAACCTTGAATCATATATGCAAAATGTCCTTTTTATTGTCCTCGAAAGCCCTTAATGGACTCGTCTATTCGAAGCAAAGCTTTCTTAGTCGGTCATTTCCCCCTTTGGCAATCCCCATTTCTTTTTCTGTAGGATCGGTATAATTCTTTCATTATAAGATTACTATTTTCCCCACCGTGACAAGTCAATGTTATAAACGTTGTAAATTTCCTTTCACATATATTGATTCATCTCTTATACGCTCAGCTACTCAATTGCGTCCTCTTCTCTCGCTCAAAAACGCGTATTCACGTATCCATCTTCAATGAATGAAATGACAATGCTTTTACTATACATCAGTCACGATCATCTGTCTTATAATTCCCTTTATTGTAGGACGTGCACATAGATTGAACCTGATGTATTTTCTTTATTGAGAATAGTCTTTCCATCCTGTGCTTTTTAACGTCTGAGAATGGTCCTCAAGTTGCCCTCAACTAGGCATTCAGTCATACAATTGATTCCTGGTCTTGATAATCAATTCTTTGTCTGCCAAAATACCAAGCATTATGAATTGAAAGCATCTCAGTTACTCCCCTATCTCCACTCTTCCGCTTTTACGTTGTTACAATTCTGTCATGGATCAAGTCCTATTCTTTAATAACGTAATAATTAATCTTCTCCTTCTGTATAAAAATGCTACATAGTAATCTAATCTGAACAAGCTTCATCCATCACAAACGATTTCATTGATATTTGAATGTATTTTTCAGCTTTGTATGTATTCTTATAAATGTCTCTTTATCAAATACACACTGTATTTATTTGTCTCATCATCTGATCTAATTTCAATCAGATGGGGAATAACAAAAACCGACAAAAATGCTATATACTAAATCGTTTTTTTTTTTTATTTCAAAATCTTGACAGCATCGGGCTCTTCTTAAAGCAAAGTTGCAAAAATGTGACGATTTGAATGATCTTAAATCATACTAAAAAGATGTGAAATATTAATTGTTAGAGAGAAAAGTTGAAATGTTTCTTTTCTCCAAGATCTGCTTGCTGCTAAAATCTATCGTCCAAATAACTAATAAATAATCGGGTTTATGATCGTTAAAAATACATACAATTTGATGTTTTTTTTTTTTTTGGTTTCCGTAGCTTACAATTATGGGCGTTAGCTTACGATGAGTTGAAACGAAAAACGATATCTGAAGACTGGCTGCAAGTGCCTAATTCAATCCGGCCATCGACTTGCCAACGGAATTATATCCAATATAGAATGTCGATTTCATGCGTGGGATTATTCGTAAGGTGACCTCTTGTATAAGCTGAACACTCACAAGTGAAAGGTTACGTAACGCTTGATATATAAAAGGTATATATCTGATAAATGAACTTGAATGAATATCATTGATGTAAATCTTGATTGAGACTTCTCTTTGATCAGGGTTATGAGTATATTCAATAAAAATGGAACTGATAGCAGATATTATTTTCAGTTTAGAACACATAATCCAATAATTAAGTTGCGACAAAGCTGATAGTAGCGGTAGTTGAACCCTGGTCAAGCCGAGGCCGATTGCTTTTCTCATGTCGACATTATCGATTCAGTATCATGTTTTATCTCTACCAACAAAGTTGGAAGGGTATTCGTATCACCATGTCTCTTTCAGTCTGTATGTCTTTCCATCTGTCTATCCATCCAAACACTATCTACAAAAGTTCTTAACGTCTTTGGATGAAATGTTTTGGAAGCGTGGGCCATGGGCTACAAAAAAAAATGATTGCATTTCGGGATGGAACCATGTACAATTACTTCCTTTGTAGTTAAGCTCTAGGGCAAGAACACACAATGTATTTAAACATTTTTTGTCGTCCACACGATATCTCCAAAAAATTCTAATTGCATTTCAACGGTATTGTGTGTACCGGGTGTGCTACTAAAATCTTCACAGGGTATCTAGGAATATATTTTTGATTGAGAGATATTTCCCCTTTTCTCATACCTTTTTGTGTCTGCGCATATCTTTTCTACAAATGTTGTTCATGTAATTTTGTTGAAGCATACGTTATGACCAAAGAAAGAAGTGATTGAATATTTTAAATCCTGCTATCTATTTCCATTCATTTCTTGTTATTATTCGGCATATGCAGGGCTAAGCAATCTTTGAGCTCCTCCTAGATCTAATAAAACCCAAGACCCATTTAATTTGACTGTTTTTTTATTTAAAATCCTATATGCTCATTTTTAAGTAAAAGGAAAAAAACTCGCCATCAGTGATTGAATAACGGTGGGTTCAAAGTTCGAAATCATGTATGAAAATTCTACCAAAAAACGTTTATGACACCGGTGGCGTCTTCCACTAGGAAACATCTAAAATAGGTTTAAACCATCTAGAAACATTGATATTTTGGAAAGAAAGAAAAAAAAACGTTTCAAAAGGGGGCTACTGAAATCTTGATACCAATTTTCAAGTTTATAAACACTACAGTATGGCCAATAGCGCCGAGAGATACACAAATACATATGAAAAAAGGTAAGAAACCCTTCAACAACTTTAGAGGCTATGGTTGTTTATCTACCTGTTACTTCAATCCCATTTTTCAAGGAAATAAAGTGTCTTTTGCGTTACAATTTTTTCTTTTTTTTTTTCAATTTGATCTTGTTCAGTTTATATTACTCGAAGCTCATTGTTTCGATGAAAAAATCATTAACCGTTCTATTTTAATCTGCCCTGTGACTTACCTATGTTTCCTTGGGTAGTACATTTCATTTACAATACAGTATTTTCCTTAAGTGCATACATTTCTGGTATTTTTCGTATGTCCCAACCACACTATATAATTATACCAATTACAGGTCATCATATATTTGCTAGATAAATGTAAATAAGTAAGAATTGGGATATTTCGGCAACTCAGTTATAATTAAATTATAGAGATCAATAGCTAAGTCTATTGTAAGTCGACCAACCAGGTCAGGGGATGAATTTTGCTGGAGACTGATACTTTTTTTTTTATTATCATTCATTCAGGAAACAAATAGACGGTGAACTGTAATAGTTATGATTATTCAGTGTGTTGAGTAATAACAAAGACCACTCCATATTTAGTCTATTCCTCTACTTGTTCGTCTTCAGCAACGGAAATAACATTAGACACATTGACTACATCAGAAGTAGCAACACCAACCACCAAGTTTACACTGAATTCAAAAATTATCCGATTGGTTCAAAAAGTTTCCTTCAATATCCTTATACATCTTCACAATTGATAGAATTTGGATCAAATATTTCTCTCCCTTTTCTTTTTACATGAATTCCCAACTTATCTAAGAAAGAATTCAACATGTAGATTTTTAAGTCTCATGAGGATGTTGAAAAAACTGTTTTCAATGTAATGAAAACTTTCACTCTTACTATAAGTTCATTTTATCATTTGAGTCTCTGTATATACGTTTGTATTAGTTTTCGAAATTTAATGAGTTGACTTGCTCCTATAAATGTGATCATGAGTTAGCTGTCTTCAAAATACAAAAAGGTACGTATTTCACATTACAAGACACGGTTCAAGTCAAAGTAAAAGCCTGCATTTAGAATGCTCAATTCCATGGCAGACCATTCCAACATGGAAGATAGGTATAATGCAATATTCATCGTAGCTTTTTTGACTCTGTCCTTCAATGTTACCATTGTACGTCCTCATTCGGAGTTTGTCAGTGCTGTGTGGTTACCGTGATACTCAAATAACAAAGATCTGATTGGAAAGCTACAAAATTAGTACCAGGACTGTCAGACAACTCGCATGAAAAGCTATGAGTAAGAATTATGACTCTAGCATGCAGTACTAGAGAGGCGAAAGAGATATGCTCTCGATATCAAAAGATATTCATGGGTTCTGCAGCATTGAAACACCATTGGAATAAAAAAGTACCACTCGGGATCATACATCAAATGCAGAGAAAATCAGAGGGAACACAAGTCATTGGCAGAATATCTTTTTATAATAGATTCACGGAAGAGTCTCCCAGGTTCAGTGTTTGATGACTGTTCATTCCAAGTTTTCAAAATTTGACCGGCATCGGGCTGGTAGAAAGTTTCAGTCCCACTATGTATCTCTAACATCACTTGTGTCAAAAACGTTTTGTAGAAATCGTAAGGATGAACATGATTGAGAAACCAGATCAAAAGCCATCGTCCTAATCTGATATTTGTCTCTATCATATTTCTAGCTAAGCTTTGAAAAAATCGTAAATATGACCAAGTCAACTAAAATTAAAAGTAATGAGGAAAAACCGACTTTTGAAAATAGGTTGATACTTTGATACATTATTTATTTGAGTTTCTTCCGATTCTATTTCTATGTCAAGTGATGCATCATCATCAACCTGGTAGCGTCCATTGTTGAACATAAATCGTCCTCAAGATTCACCAGGCTTCACTATCATGTTCGTCACGGAGCCAATGCTCTCTGGAATTGTATTGTTCAATCTTATATTTTGTTGTCTACGGTTTTTTGCATGTGCTCTTTGGAGAAATATATTGTGAGCCGTTATGTCAATTCTTGCAACATGACCAGCCCATTGCCATTGGAGTATTCTAATGGAGCATACGATATCACTGACTCCTATATCACTCTAATATATTTGGCTCTCTCCATGTGAAGCTGAAAATGATAGTATCATGTTTAGTTGGGAAAAAAACTATTCATTCTGATATTGTAAAATATCCAATAATTGTCGAATAAAACATATATCCAAGAACTGAGAAGTTATAGATTGAAATGCTGAAATGAAATGCCAAACTTGAAAATCGAATGATCCAACTAATGATCATTAGATTGTTTCAGACGATATCCAATGTGCTGAAATAGAGTTATTAAACTGAATTACTTCTTCAGAATTACCTTATGTACTCACATAAACCTTTGAACCATTTAGACCTGGTAAGTGACAGGTTAGTGAAAATGCTGAATCACAGAGGGATTCCTCTAAAAATAGCCAACCACCTATTATAGATACCATGTCATTCAGTTCAAGTTAGATGATAATGGAGTAGAAACTTTAAAGGAAATGCAAGCAAAATTTCAATGAAGTAATGTATCGTATACATGCGGAGATAACCCTTAATTGATATTGTGCAGAGTTTCCGCTTCACAGCACAGAAAGCCTTCCCTCCATTCTCTTGGGCCATAACCCTGGGTTAAATAAGAGCAAATGATATTATTAAATGCAGGAAAGCAAGCAGGAATCGCCTGTCTGTATTTAAAAGCACTTGTTAACGGGAGAATAGAATTAGTCCAACAAAAATATACGTCGCACGTTGGTGCCGCAGTAAATTTGGAAAACAGTGACCCTTGAAAATTGATATTGCTGATTTAATGAAGAGCCGGTTTATCGGTAGTCGGATTAGTGGATGTCTAGTGTCCAACTTCAACGATATTTTGCGCATGTCCAATGAAGGGAGCACCTGTGCATCAATTAGTCTCCGTGTTTGTTAGTTCGCATCTCTGATTTCTATTTGTTTTCTTTACAGCCAGGAATTTGTTGCTGGCAGCAAAATGTTTGATCTACGTTTCCTTCCGTCGGCCGAAACGAATTCATCTTCTCTTAAACCCGCGAAAACAATTCCCCAGTGCTTTAGAACGAATATGCGTTTGACAACTTCTTTGACAATGGACACGCCCGAATCCCCCAGGGAATCTTTGAGGTAGAAAGAAAAATCCTCAAGAAAGCCACACGGGGATATGAAGAGAGTAAAAAAATAAAGGATAAAATAAAGTCATTTAAACAAGATTAAATATCCTTGACAAAAAAAAAAACAAACTAACAAAAACAAAAAAAAAAACGTTTGGAGAAAATACCAGGTTTGGTTAGTCACTCAGTAAAAACTGTCACATGACCAACGTCTTTTAGTAGCATGCTGTGCTGAAGGGAAAAGGGATGATCAATTAACATGTTACTACTCTCGCCTTTGTTTTGGAAATGGATGATAAGAATAGTATGGATGTTCAGGAAACAAAAGTAAATGCTGCAAGACACAGACAAAGAGATCATTTAGCCAGTTGACCCCCAACAAGGAATATTTATGGGGGTCAGGATTTTCGAAACTCAAAAACACCTTTTTTTTCAAGACATGATAGGGAGTAAATGTTCAGATTTTCAGCACTCTTGCTCCGTTTATGCAGCCTATACACGGGATACAGACTTCCCAATATAAAATTAGGTTAATTGCCTGTTCACTTTCAACCATTTCATAGGAACGGTGTACATTCGGATTGCAAGGGCACATTTTCATCAATGATTAACTATTTGAAAATAAAGAATTTCTTTCAAAGGGAGTAATTATCAATGTTTTTTTTTCGATGAAAAAATAGATAAATAGAGGAATTGAATCAAAATATTGACTTAATTGAAGTTGATGATATAGGAAAAGAGTGTGTCTGTTTGATGGAGCGAAAGAGAAACGAAGGAGGAAGTGAAAAAAGGTGAGAGTTTGAGAAATAATAAGATATTCAATACAGAATAAACTTCTCGTTGTTTGCAGCCAGTTCAATCAGAATGAATCGGGGAGTGGTTCGGCTCAGCTTCCTACTGTAGAGGGTCGCCACGTGAGGCTCTCTACATGATTTATAGCTGCTTACGGCACTTTGTACCCCCAGGCAGTCACACATCTTGGTACTGACAAGGCTAGACATTGCTTTTCTTCAGTGATCGTATAAGAGCCCACGAGTCTAACGTGGAATGTACGCAAGATGATAGAGATGTCGAATAGAAAAGGAAAAGGGACTTTCAGCCGGATGGCATTTTGAAGTTCAGCATGACATTTCCTGATTCTCCATTCATTCATTCATCCCCTACAATAGAACAACTTGTTAGGAGCCAATTTTAGTAATTGATAAAAATTAGCACATTGCAAAGATTGAACCGACAGAAGAAAAAATGAATCGAAATATAAATGCCTCGGATTTGGATAAAAATGATCAATTAATTAGACTGAAAAATACGGTTAAAATTGCCTGATAAAAAGCATGATTCGAAATTAATTGAACAGAACTCTCAATGAAACTCCCGATGCTAAAGAGGATATTTCTGAATTGAATGAACGATTGATTAATAATTATTGTCATATTAGTTACGAGAATAGTGATGTTATCTAAATTTTACATTAAGGCAGGGGACACTGATCAATAATGTTGATAACCTTTAGGAAAATTGATTTTTTCATGTACGAAGTCCGTCCAAAAAATATCCAGCGATTTTGTATCAACGAAAAATTAGCCTACCCGATCCTCTTGAGATGAAGAAAAAGTCCGTTTGGGATGTTGCAGACTTATCTAAGCTTCCATTCAACCCATCACAATAGTCGTTCAGTATCGCTACCAGTTGTTTATTCACGTACTCTTTAATCGCTTTCACAGTCTGATATCTTACAAAAAATGCTAGGCGTCACCGGGGGCCAAATCTGGACTGTATCGAGGCTGACACACATTGGCGATGCAATTTTTTCCGAAAATGATAACGATACACATTCGCTGAACTACCAGCTTGGTTCTTCTGAATGGTAAGTCCACGAGGTGAACAAGTGCCTCTCATTGCCTCTTACTGTCAACTTAATGAACCCTTTGAAAGCTTATGTTCAGCCACAAACAGAAAGGTCAATTCTAATTAATTGCATCTTGGCCATGTCAGCAGTTTTCGAAATATTCCCACTACTTCTATACAGCCTCAATAAGTGAAACTTCAAATTTTATTTTGTTTTTCAGTGAAGGCTATTATTTGAACCTACTGTATCATTGTTGCTCTGTTTCACTATAATCCTATAGGCTACGAAATTAAGTTGAGAAGAAAACCGTAAGGACAACAATGTGAAAGTATTCCTCTTTACAATACAAGGTTGTCATACATTTTTCTACATCACAGGGAATAATGAGGGATTCGCTGATATGATTGTTTTCTTGCAGATTCAATGTGAATAGAGGTATAATCAATCATTATTGGAAGGTTTTAAACCCCTTACCAGATATGATCACTACCTAAGTAATCGGAAAAATATTTGGGTACGATTTCAAATTGAAACAACGCAGCTCACGCTGGGTATAATGTTAACGAAGTATTTGGCGTGAACAGTACTTCAGTACATATTGTCCACCGTTGCATCTAGTTCTAGTCTAGAAATATGGATACTAATGATAGAGCGTTGGAGGCCTGGATCCGTTCTTAACGATGAAGAATTATCGACGGATCTGGTCAACGACCTATAATCAACGGTTCCTGCAATCTCTAGGGACTTCAGGACTTCAGCAGTGACAATATCACGCCAGGTCAGTGCAATAAGAAACATTAAAAGGATGGAGTCCCACATGAAACGATTCCTACGCCCACTGAACAAAATCTTCAATAGATTAGTGGCAAATTATTCAGTCGTAGTGATCATTAACTCTGTAATGGATTAGTTCCCCACTTGGTACTCTATATTTTTTGACCACGAATCGTCGAATGTAATCTTGGTAAATATCCAACAGTCATTCTCAAACAAACATTTTTCATTTTTACGTTGTGACATAACAGTTATATTGTCATGTATTTGTTGGTTTATTTTTTGCTCTAATATTTACAATTCATTCTGTCAATACTTTTTAGATGTAGTTTAAAATTGTCGATCACGCATGAAAAAGATAGTGTTCATCCCTGAAGCATTGTTCCTGAAAGTAAAAAATCTCTACCAATATAAGTGTTTAAGATCTTCAAATATTTCTTTAGCCGAACGTAGAAAGTGAGAGTGATAAAACACTGAGTCTTGGTGCATTTGATATGAAGCTGCGATAAAGAAAAATATTCGGACGCTGAATGTTTCTTTTGTAAACGATGCTGTAAATTTCAATATCAGAGGAAGCAGAGGCCCAGGAGAGAATGAAAAATATATTTCTTCAATATAGATGTTGACAAAGACTTACTGTATGCATATCAGCGGCAGAGTTTTATATATATATATATATATATATATATATATATATATATATATATATATATATATATATATGAGGTCTATTCATGAAGAATCCGTACATTTGAAACAGTGCGTGAATAAAATCTTTTACCTTGCTTCCACTGAAACGTTATGTAGCAGAGAGTTTGAAAATAACATGTTTCGACCTGAATCGGTTGGAATTTGAGCTCCACCTGTGAAAGTGAAAGGGTTTCTAGTGCACTGGAACGTTCCCCTAGATTTCAACAATGGAAGGTCTACAACGGTAACGTGTTTGTGTGAAACTTCTTGAAAATATGTCAATAATTTCTCGAATTTTGCCATCAAATATGCAATAAAGTTATAATCATCAGCATCCTATTGATCTCTGTCCAGCATGGTAAAATGCTTTAGATTTGGCTTTAAAACGTCGCAAAATATGGAAAAAAATAAAAAAGATACAAGCAGTGCATTGAAATTACGATACCGGGAAGCAATTGAGAGAGTCACAGCAAAGTAGATTAAGAAGAGAGTTGGCACAGAAATATAGCATTGATTCACTCCATAGTCAACACCGATAGAAGATAACTCATGATTGAAGTCGACTTTTGCTTTTGAACAATCATGAGACCGTCCAACAATGTCAGCAAAGACAGCCAAGAGTGTTTTCCGGCTAACGATGCGGAAGGCCTTTGACAAATCAATACTCACCCGACAAAGGTTGATACGCAGTTCAATAGACTTTTCTTAAATTCACCGTGAGGTACGTATCATGTCTGTTCTTCCTTTTCTTAGACCATAGTGGTTTTCTCTGATGACTGACAGATATATACGATTGGGAGGTCTATTCAGTAGCACTATCTGAAACACCTTCCCGATGACTGAGAGCACAGAAAACCCCAATAATCCCCACTTTCTTGCACTTTCTTGCACTTTCTTTCATATAATGTCAGGGTGAAAGCATTTTCCAAGCCCTGATGGATGGAGCAATCCATCCAAAACGTCATTAAAGAGAAAATGGACAGTTCCTACAAGGTTCTTGCCACCATACAGAAGAAAAGGGCGCCTTTCTACTTCTCATCAAACCAATATCTTTTCTCTCTGCAAGAGTCAAAGTATTGCTCATATGTTCAAAGATTTCAGATTGAGGAAATGAGTTGATGGCATCTTTATTCATAGTTGATGGATTCCTAAAAAAAAAGGTTTCCGAAATACTTCGTCCAAGGCTTCATATCACCATTCAAATCTACTGTTCATCGATGAGCGATATTTGAGTGTCTTGTAGCTCATAGACCTGTTTTATCAACAAACACACACACACATCTAGCATCCTTTTTATCAGCCCCTATCTTGATTGCAACCTACCAGATGTTGGTTTGATCTCATGTTGCAAGTTACATTTCACCTTCAGCACAAGCCAACAGTTCTTTTATCTGGGCAATGCTTACAACTTAACGCCATTATCATCAAACTAGTCTTGCTTCTCATAACCCAATATGGTTGTTGCCGTTGAATAATTCTTATCAGTGAAATCATTCCAAATGCCCCCCGATTCCAGATTGGTTAGGCTTTTCTCAAGGTTCAGTAGCGGCTTTTTTTTCATATTTTGGGTTTGGATACGTCCATACATTTGGGACACTTACAGTCTCCGAAACACTTTATATGCCTAGCAACAGACTTTGCTCTAACCATTTAAGGCTCAGTTATAATATCTTAGATGTATCCATGTTGCTTTGTTTATGGTCATCAAAATGTTCAGTACTGAATTGGAACAATCGGAATCCAGTGGAGTTCATCTCGGCCAGTTCAGCCAAAAGAAAGCCAAGTATTGCCATCACCTATAACCTTCTCATTAAATTCACCAAGTCGAATAATTTTGCCATCCTTCAGGTCACTCAATATGACATCTATCAGTGATTCATAGAAAGATACGGTCTTCTCGGCAGGGCTGTTGCCTGTAGGGGCACATATAGAGATAATAGTAGCAGGTCGCATTTGACCTAGCGGGACTCTCAAACTCATTATACGGTCCAATACTCTGCACAATAACTCCTTCAACTGTCCCACAATATCTTGTCGAGCAGCTAGCCTGTCTCCATTATTTCTCCCCTCATTTTAAGATATACCGACCCAGAAAAAAGTGTTTGTTATTTAATCTTAAATCACCTTAATAGCTTGTTTTTAGAAATGTTTTCAACTTTTCAAATCATTTTATTCTTTTTCCTAATTTCTTCCTGGTTATTCTACCGTTGAAATAGTTTTTATTACACATTCTAGTATTTTATGTCTTATTGGCTCAATTTGATTACATTTTCTGTTTCGTTTTTGCATAGAGTTTATAATACAGTTCTAACATAATTAACGAGAAAGTAGATGAAATGAGAACAATAGACCCGGATATAAGGAAACTACTTACATGCCAAAGAATGCACCACCCCAAAGGGGGACATTGATCGTCCCCATTAGCCAAGAAGTAACGGAGGCAAGAAAACCATGCAACTTTAAGTGACTTACAAAACTACAACAATATGATTACACGAGTACCTCAAAATCATTTAGGACTTGATATCAAAACTAGTTAACATGAAAACGCAAATAAGTTGTCCTCGATTGTAAAAGACAGTTAGAAACACACAAAAGAACTAAAGATGAACTTTAACAATGGAGAGCACTCATAGAATATGGATGTAAAAAAGATGAGGCCACAGCTTGGAAAGAAACCGTGACCGAAACCTCTGCCCGGACAATACCCCTCTGAAGCGAGAACGCTTATGTACACCAGAAAACATTTCTGAATGCCTCCAGGGCAGCGGCCTGAAAGCAGGAACAGATACATACTAGCTGCTCAGGACCAAAGATTGCGTACTGGAAACATTCAGGCAGATATCTTTAAAAAATGGTGTAAAGACAAAATGCTGCTTCTGTGACCTCAATGGAGAAACAATAGATTACTTCATGCCTGGCTGCTCTATTTCACTATTGGAATTCAAGTCAAGACATGGCAAAAACGGTCAATATCAACATAAGAGTGTCTGTAGGCATTACAAATCAGAAAACAACTTGTTTATACACCCACCAAGCCAAGTAACAGGTGGACAAAACGTCACAAAAATATGGGAACTTGCAATTAAAATTGACGGGACGATCAAAATGATCAGATACAACATATTAGTTAAGGAATACCACTAAAGAAATTGCCTGCTTATTGAAATGAGTGGGCCTTCTGATGGAAATATTACAGTGATGGAACTTGTGAAACTAAGCGAGTACAAGGACCTAGAAATCAAGACAAAGAAAATGTGGCACTTGTAAAAACCTGAAGAACTGTCCCTGATCCTTACAGATGATCAAGAAAAGCATTGGAAAACATCTCAGTGAAATCCATGGGGACCTATCACTGTCTGAAATCCAACAGACAGTATTTAAAGGCAGTGTCCATATGCTGCAAATATCAGTATCATCTACTTTATACTGAAAAAAAAAACTCGACATATGCTGAAAAAACTGCAGTACTCACGAAAAAATGGTATAAATGCGGAAAATATGACTGTAGAACGCACGAAAAGAAAAAAAAAACAAATACAAAAACAGCAGCACACGCAAAGTATACGACTGGGGGGATTGTACATCATTCCATTGGCCTCAAGTTTTTGGTAACGATTCAGTGATAGATTTGAAATGACAGTGATAAAGATAATGATGATAATATCACTGATGATGATAATGATGACCACCAAAACAACAACAACAACAACAACAACAATAATAATAATAATAATAATAATAATAATAATAATAATAATAATAATAACAATAATAATAATAATAATAATAATAATAATAATAATAATAATCCTGTCGGAATTGAGCACTTAAAAAGTGAAAATATTTTCTTTCGAAAGATAAAAAGAGAAACGAATCTGACAGTTCTAGTTTAACGCTGACACCAATTTACACATCATTTATAAAAACAGTATGACCAAGAGTACTAGAGCACATATGCACATCATTAATCTTGACAGAATAAGGCCCCCAAAATGTTAAAAATGCGTTTGAGGGGGTCTTGTGGATTACAGATGTCAACTTTTAATCCTTAAGACAGGAAAGCTGGAACAAACAAATTAGCAATTGAATAAAACTGGCTGAAGCAAAAAAAGAAAGAACCCTAAACACGCGCATATATATGAAAAAAAAAAATCCTTCTCCATCTCTGATGGCTTCGGATGTTTAATGTAAATGTCAAGTGACAATCGATCTTATTCAGTTTTTTTTTTTTTAATTTCTTTACCATCAACTGTGGTCAAATAGTAGAGTTCTTGTTTTGGATAGGTAAGCTATGGGTCAATCTAGTACCGTGTTGTCCCGAATATTTTAAGATGATATCTGATAGCTCTCCGCTAAGAATCGAGCACAAGGACGATGGCTGGAAAATTCGTCTCCAAAGCCAAAGGGTTACGACAAATCATGTTGGATTGTTGTAAGACCACCTGAACTGATTAACATTAAATCATATTTAAATCCTCATTGCCAGAGGGGGTCTAGTTAACGTTGAGCTCCCTTTGCAGATCGACCCGGAATGCTTTAGAAGAAGCTGATTAATATTATTCAACTTGACCCCTACATCCGACTATAGGCATCATATTTTTGGAAATGTGAAATTAGAATGGGGGTAAAAAATCGTCAAAATTCGATCAAAAATCCTCTTTTGTACATCCTATTCACGAATGATTAAATCGTGATTATACTTGCTGAATGATCGTCCTTAAATGTTTCATGTCTTACTTTAAGCGTCAGCAACAATTCGTGCACCATTTGTTTTGTGTAATACTTTTTATAAGGCGTTTGTTCTAACATATGTCTTTGAATGTTTGAATTAGTCTTTTCTCTTTACTTTATTGGACATTTTTTTATTACTTCATTATTACTGCATGGTTCACGTCACTAATCCAACGTAGCAACCCCGGTGGTAGTTTACTTCCCCAAATTAAGACGGTGGTCTAGCCTTTCTTCTTCACTCTGCGTTCATGACGTCACTAATTTGATGTGGACCAGAAATATCTCCCCACGTGGAAATCGTTTACACACATGTTTCTTCATAATTGTCGGGGACTAAAGGCATCAGTATTTTCATTCTATGCTGAGTTTTACTATTACTTTTGATATTTAATACACAAATATTTACCGACATCATGTCTGGTAATAGTAATACGTGTACAACATCCAAACATAGTAGAATAGGAGCAAAATAGATAATATCAATGAAACACAATCCTTTATCTAGTATGTAAAGTTGGTTTACCGAAATAACAAATGATTTGGACTTTCACGTGCCACAAGTCCCCCTAGTTTTGATGGCAAGAGCGGTAGGGCATGAATCTAGTCCCCCTGCGGCATACCAAGACGTGAGTTTCAAGTCCCACGGGCTGTTTATCTTCCAGACAGATCCTCGCTATGTATTTATTCAACGCTGACATGAAGCCAGAGTACAGTTGCTATAAAAGTACTGATGAAGGTAAATCTTGGCTTAGAAATTGACTTGTAGCATTTCAGGGGAAATTATAAATCACTGGCGACCGAATATATATCTTTTTACCCCGGACATCGAGGATTCGTGATAGTAAAACGATGTCACCTTTATGGTAACCATTAAGATTTGAACCATAATTTATGTTTAAAAAAAATGGGTCTGGTTTGTCATTGAAAAAATACCGTGGTGTGACCAATGTCTTTAAACAGTATGCCGTATTAGGGGTGATCATTCGAAGAATTGAGGAATGAAAGATTACTTCTTACTCATCCTGTTATTACTAAAAACTGAGATATTCATTCGGGATAAACTCACATTTCAAATTGAATCCCTCACTAAATACTATTCAGGTTTGGGTCCGACGATAATCTGAATAGGACTCTGTTTTGCCTACACACAATGTAATGTATGATAAAACTCATTACTAAGAATGGTTAGAGCAAGATTATATATATATATATATACGTTAGAACAGATGAATAACCTAGACCAAGCAGTAGTGTTTAAACTGGTCCGCTGTGAGTTGCAATGATTAATAATGAAGAAATATCTTATCACCAGAGGGCAGCTGCGGGCTACTTTTCAGGATAAAGATGTTCAATTCGTCAAAGTTATTCAACCAATCTGCACCAGGGTCGATTTTAAGGGAAATCGCCTCCATCTTTGAAGAGGATTAGTTTGAATCAGGGTAAAAACAAAGCCTCTTAGGTAGAGATAGGCAACAGAAATCGATTTGCTTTGATTTCCGGCGCTGTGAAATCAAAACAAAGTGAATCTATGCTTAGTATGAATTTTTCCTGCTCAGAAAAACGTACATTCAGTGTATTGCTGGGTTTTGGCGCCAAATATAGTTGATGGACTTAATATAATATTCTGTGATGTCTGACTATCTAGCCACCCAATATCTATCTCTTAATCTTTCAATTCCGGTCTGTTTATATCTATCCATCTATCTATATGCAACATGATTTAAAAGATATCAGTGAAAAATACGCCTTATATTTGCACTAAGTAACACATTTTTTTCCTGCGATGAACAATTTCCACCAGAGCAACATAGTGTCTGAGTCGGGGCTCGAACTTGGATCACCGATTCCATTGTCTCTGGTGCCAACCGTTACGTCATGAGCACCTCCTCGAAACTGAACCAAATGCATGAACAAAACAACTTCTTGGCCCGGCAAAGATGCATCCGATAATAATAGTTTTTCTTTCACGTAGAGAATATAGTAAATTTTGCGTGCTCACTGCGTATACTCCTTATGTGCCAAACACCGTCGAATTATCATCACTGTCAACATAATCATCATCATCCTCCTCTTCAGGGACATTGACCTTCTCAGAGAATAGTCTGGCCTCCCTATCGTATATCTCGATATTCCTATATCTACAAAACTTATCAAAATTGTGACACCACCTTTTTTTTGTCCGCTCAAATTTTGCAGAGGTTCTCTGGGTATACACATTGTGGGTGTTGTTATTCAGCGGTTGTCGGACATTCTTGCAGCTTAACCAGCTAATTGCCATTTGACATATTTTTCTTATATCTTGGAAATCAAGTATTAAGAAATGAATAAATATATGATCTGACAAGATGATTTTAAAGTACATTAAATTATATATGAACTCATTTGAAATAGTTGTCCCATCATAATTCACTCTGGATAACTTTAATGAAATGAACTAAAAAAATATAACCGTCGCTTTCAAAGAAGCGAATAGACCGTGATTAAACGAGATGAGTCTTTGAGTTGAAAGCAGTTTTCTGGACCCTAGCATTATTGGCAACTATTCAGCTCAATGGTAAGAGCATTGCTACTTAGCACGGTCACCTTATCGGTGGAAAGCAGCCTCATTTTCTTCGAATGTTCATTCTATTTATGTTGTTTAGGTCGAGCGATACATCAACGGGCGATCATTTCAAATACATTTTTATATGATATAACGCAATTTATAATCATTATGTCAGATCACACGCACCCCCCAAATCTCTCTCTATATACATACATACATACATACATACATACATACATACATATATATATATATACGTCATTTTGGTTCGTTGCTGAATATAAATAAAGCGTATCTTTTCATTATCTGCTCCATCCATTCTTCTGCAACAATCGGTGTTCGGTGTCCTAAACTAATATCCTCACGATATTGTCTGCCTCAATTGAAGGATATTAGTTCTCTGTGACCGTTTATACCATTTATACTCTTCCCCGACTCTATCCCATGTTTTTTTTCATTATTATTTTTAGCGATAATTACAATACAGCACAATGGATGCACAATGCATTTCTTTCTTTTTCCACCTAAGCTGACTGCAAGTAAATTTATTTCAGGTTAAAAAGTATATTCATCTTTTGAGCAAATAATGCTGTCGTGTCCGTTCAATCCCTAAGCACGATCCGTCTCTTTTCGTATTATGAGCGACCACTTCCAATTTTCTTTAAAACTTCCTTTTATACACGGTTCCAGCTATTCCGGTTTTGTCTATGATATTTTTGTCATTCTCAAAAATCATGAATTCCTTTTTATCCCCAATTCCTCGTTTTGACTCTGTTTTTTTTCCTTCCTTCTTTTCAATTTTACCATCATTTTTAAGTCAGAGTCCTACTTTGGATTTGATTTTATCCCCTCCCTCCGGAGGCACACCAATCACCATGACAACGGCAAACGAAACAACAGCAACAACAACAAAAATAATAACCCATGCCAAAATTAGAAATCTCAGGATTTACTGAGGAGACAGGAATTCGTCATGCAATCTTTTCTCAACCCCTACTAAAAAGTTCAAGGAATAACTATTTCTGAGCATGTACCTCAGTGACTTAAGTAATAGCGTTTTTTTTTAAATCTAAGGATCTATCATTCGTTGAGCCTTGACCCTTCATGATAGAAACTTTAAATTTGGCTCACACATTCTCCCCATTTCTATGCATAATTTTTTTTTCAATTCAGTCCAGTTGCTGAAATAGTAGCATATATATATATATATATATATATATATATATATATATATATATATATATATATATATATATATATATATATGTGTGTGTGTGTTTGTGTGTGTGTGTATGTGTGTGTGTGTGTGTGTGTGACACGTTAACAATCTTACCTGTTCACAGAAACCTACAATTCTGCTCACACTCAGCCCGCAATGAAACATGGACGCTATTTTCAATAAGATTTATGGCTGAAATAGTTGCAATTTTTAAAAATTTATTCGTCGCGTGCACAGGCTGCACTGGAATGAGAGCTGAGTTTGACCCTGAAGTTGCTAGTCTTGTTTTTCTCCTATCATCTTCAATGATTGGCTCTGTATGTTATGCTTTTAGCCCGGCCAGTATTATACATTCAAAGTCAGTGGCATAGCTGAAAGCGTAGAGGTATTGGAAAGCGCATCTTGGTGGTACGGCAAAGGATTTATGAATTAAAGTTCACCTATCGCATTTGCATGGACTTGGTACAATACAAAGGTACATTTGTACTTACATGGCTTGCATAAATAATTATTCAGCCTCCAGGGTTATTTTTCACCAATGAAATGATAGCACATGTCTATTCATTGATGGTTTTTCTTTTCCTTCGAATCTTGCCAAATGTTTGTGTATGTGTGTGTGTGGGGGGGTCTTTCAAAGAGCCCAGCCTTCGGGTCCCTAAATATCTTGCTAGTTACGCCCAGGGGCTGGGACATACTCATCAGTTTGTTCATTAGAAACCATAAAGCAAAGATTGTAACCACAACTATCAACATTGGTTTCTTCAGTTTTTACGTTGGTCCTGTTGGTTGACTGGCTTTGTGTCTATATGTGAATGTATCACACGTACACGCCAGACCGATAGAGCAAAAGGTCTGGAAATTTCAACATTCATTCCTCATCATGTCTAGAAAAACATCTTCTGTTGTTAGTGCAGTGTCCAATTTGTTACGTAAGTTTTTGCTAAATTGATCCCTTAGTTTGTGCCCGGTATATATCAATCTTATTTCTTTTGGAAGCCTTTTTTTAATGACTACAAACAAAATGAAAGCAATGTAAGGTGCATTACCCCTTTCCCCAAAAGACGTTTTTTTCTGTGACCGCTTCAATTGTATAACTTTCTGTCTGTATGGAATTCGTTCTTTCTTTCCTGACCTTCATTATTCACTTTTTATTCACTTAATCAGATTGAATTTGGGTTCTCAGACTTGTATTGCTAAATGTGTGTATGATCTGATTCTGCATCATCATCATCATCATCATCATCATCATCATCATCATCATCATCATCATAGATCTTTTAACGTCCGTCGTTGGACATAGACCTTCCCTTGGATACTCCACAATTCTCTATCATGGCCGTTGCAGAGCCAGTATTTCCTGAATCTGTACAGTTCATCTCTCCATCTTGTGTTCTGTCAGCCTCAGTTTCTTATGTGATCTCTGGGGATTCATGTCGTGATGTCCATCAGTTATCTTTCATTCTTGCAACATGGGATCACCATTACCTTTTAAGTTTTTCAATAGTTTCTATGATGTCACAGACACCCGTTTTCTTACTTATATACTGTACTCTCTTGTGACTCTTCATGTAAGGTTGAGCATGATTCTTTAATCCGCACGTTGCATACTTCTCAGCTTTCAGGTATGTGTCTTGTTTAGGTTCCATGTTTCAGCCCCGTAAGAGACTATCAGGAGAATGCATTGGTTGTATGCTTTTTAACATTATTAGAATCATCTGGTTCTTGAAAGTTGAGCTTACTCTGCCGAAGGCTTGCCATCCCAAAGTGATTTTTCGTTTGATTTCCCCCTCTTTTGAGGGTCTCATGGAGATTCCTTGTCTTAGGTAGATGTAGTGATTTACCTTGCCAATTCTTGCGTCTTCTATCTCGACAGGTATGTTCTTATTCTCGACATGATTATTGCACATGATTTTCATTTTACTGAAGTTTATATGTAGGCCAACTTTTTTGCTTTATTTGTTTTGATCATCTAGCATTAGTTGGAGGTCGTGTAGGTTCTATCCGAAAAGGACGATGTCATCTGCAAATCTAAAATTGTTCAAGTATTCGCCATCTATTTTCATTCCTATATTTTCCCAGTCCATGTTCTAGAAGATCAACTCAAGGCAGGCTGTAAAGAGTTTGGGTGAGCTAGTATCACCTTGTCTTACTCCTTTATGAAGCTGAAACGGTTCAGAGTCCTTATATAGCCTAATGAATGAGTTGCTTTGGTTGTATATGTGTTGGAGTACTTTAACGTATACAGGGTCCCTACCTTGTAAAGTGATGGCCTTCATGACCATGGTAATTTCTACATAGTCGAATGCCTTCTTGATGTCCATAAATGCAGCAGCAAGAGGCATTTTGTATTCTGCTGCCTTCTCTTTCAGCTGACTTATTGAATGAAAATGGTCCATGGTCAAGTAATTTCATCTAAATCCGGCCTGTTCTCGAGGTTGATTCTCATCTAGTGTTTTAGTAATACGGTTGGTGATGATTTTTGTGAAACGTTGATGTATGCAGTTGAGCAGGCTTATAGGTCTTTAGTTATTGAGGTCTTTGGGGTTACCTTTTTTTATGTTGAAGCATTACGATAGCAGTATTCCAGTCTTTCGGGACTTTATTCAACTTGTGTCTGAAACAGAGTAAAGCCTGCTTCTACTTGTGTCCAAAGGTTACACTTTTAGTGACCACATATAGGGAAGGTTACATAGCTTCAAAAGAAGAAAGTAGGGAGGGAGAAGAGAGAAAAAAAATAGAAAGTTTTGGAAAGTTGAGTGTGGGATTTCCACAGGTTCGAATACTTTTCATCATTTTAATTCATTCACTTTTTCTTCCTTGGATTATTTATGTTTTTCATTCTTTCATTGATTTTCCTACTGTTATGGGATTTTCAGAAGGTGATAGTGCGAGCATCTATCAACGTCTCATAGTCACATTCTTTTCCTCATTGCCCCACTCTTGGTAAACCGTCACCAAATACTGTCTTCAAAACTGTCAAAACAGGTTTCTCCAGTTTTCAATTCGATCTGGCTGTCTGTATGTATGTATCACGCGTACAGTTTGCGCCAATTGTCGTAAACAGTTGGGGAAATAGATATTATGTTTTGAAATAAACGCATTTTTTTAAAAATCCCTTTTGGTTCAATATAGAAAGTAAGTTAATTCTAAATTGACCAGTTCGTTTGTGACTGCTTAATTTTTTTGAAAATTCTGACTTTTAGAGATCACTGCCCCAAAAAGACAGGAGAGGTAACTTATTTATTGACCAAACCATCTTCAAACGTTTTAATTGATCACCCTAACACTACCTGATGCTAAAAAGTTGGGTTATGTGACAGTTTCCACAGTGTGAAAAAGCAGGCCTGTTTTCTAGTATTGTTAACAATATCATTTGTTTGGTGAATTTTGTTTTTGATCCCTGGAACATTTCTCTCCTTCATCCTCCCCTTTCCCTCCCCTCAAACCATGAATTCTGGCAAAGGTTTTAAAATTCAATAACTCCAATTATTCAAATGGTATAACTACCGGGTTTGCCAGTTAACTGAGAGAAAATCATTATGTAAAGCACTAGTCTCTTTTGTCATGCCATAGAAACTGTCGCATTTAGGAAGATGCCCTGTTGGGGTGATCAATTAAGAAAACTGAAAAAAGGATAATCAATGACTGGGTTACTCCTCTCATCTTTTGCTAGGGAGTGATAGCTAAAAAGTCTGAATTTTTGAGAAACCTGCATGAATGCTGCCGGACATAAACAAGGGATCAAATTAGCATAAACTTTGATTGAAGATTAAACTCTGCGTCGGAGACCTATTATTAGGCTGAAAAACAAAGAACAATGTTTTTTGTTGACATAATGAGGAGTATATGCTGAGATTTTCAGCTCCCAAGCTTCATGGGTGCGATATATATGTGTTTTACACAGCAAACCAACCAGTCAGACGGACCAAGTTGAAAACTGAAGAAACCTGTGTAGATAGTTTTGGTTGGTGATTTCAAAAATAAACAAACAAAAAAGCGAAAAAAACAAAACAATCGAAATTTTTTTTCATAGAACTGAAAAAACCCCCACAGAGATTTAAAAAAAATTGTTATTCTATTGAAACGCCTCAAAGACTGCGTCAGATGCTATTGTATGCTCGGATCAGGTTGTTTTCGTTCATATTGAACATTTCGTCTAAAATGGACTCTGCCATCTTAAGCTGCTCCGCGATCTGCCTTCTTCAAATTATTTGGGCTGTCGTTGATGATGTCCCAGACAGGATAGATAAGTACGACTTTCTGTTTCATCCTCTATGGCTACCGATGACACGTCCCCGCCAGAGGCTCGCCGGTCTCTCCCGGCTTTGAAAACGTAAGACCTGGCCAAACACACGAAACTACCGATCTCCTAGTCCCTGTCTTTTATGTCATGGGGCTAGGACTATGAACTTGATATTTCATTTCATTCCTTGAGTCAAAATGGGAATTACTGTGTTGATACTGTTGATATACCAGAAAGAGGGTAAAGAGATTTAAATTTTGGGGCAAGCTGCATAACATTGAGTTTGGTTGTCTTCTATTTATGACCCACTAAATTTGTGTTCTCAGATACCGTAGATATACTTTATTTGAATGCTCAACTGTGTGGGTTTTATTCTAGATGCATAATGTGATCATCGTACCCCATCATGGCCACCATAATTGCTGATATATTTTACATATAATTCTATGAAACGTTAATCATTAAATGGATATAACTTATACTACTTGAAAGCAAACATGCCATCAGTCTTCTTGAGTTTTATTTTTATAGACGTTTATATACATTGATGAAATTATCATAGAATATCATAAAAACATCCAAGAACAGAAGTTTAAAACAATATGTACTGAATAGTTCTATTTTGGTGTAATTGAGTTTTTAAAACCCGGTGCAGGGTTTTATGGATACCCCATATTCATTCAGTACGAATCAGAAGTGATGCCAAGTATTTTCAGTGCAACACACAAAAAAATGCCAACAGTCTGATTTTGTGCCAGTTCGAGCGACGGTCCGACCCCCCCTCACATACAACCATAGCACATGAGATAATCGATTATTGATGAGAGTACAATATCATGACGAGCTTAGAAGACATTCGTATCCTGTGGACACCATTCAGACTTTTCTATCAGCAGAGACGGTGGCCGGAAGACAATAGAAAACTAAAATAAGAAAAGAAAAATGAAATAAGGAATCTGTTAGTGATGGATTTATTTTTGGTTGGACGAAGTAAAATCACAAATTGAAGATGATGTCAGTTTTATATCAGTGATATCCGATTGCCTCGGGCTTCGTTGTTGACGTGGCGTAGATACACCATTTGGCTTTTCGATGTCGTTGCTTCTCAAAAATAGCGCCAAAAAAGCACAAGTAAGGGAGTTAACTCTGAATAGAACACTAAGTTTTTATTGTGACGCAGGGAATGAATACGTATATTGTAAGCCATCACCATTCGTGGATTCACCAACTGTGGTTTAACTTATCCATGCACGGCCTAATTTAGAGATTTTCCTCGTGTGTAGATGTTAAAAGTTGCTATTCAGATGATTTCTTAAAGAATCAATGATATCACTATTTGATTTATAGCAATAAAATAAGCTTTTGATAAGATCAGTGATATTTTAATGAAGTAAATGTTTACGGTTGAAGCCAAATTTAATCCATCAAATATATGTATTATGTTATTTTCCAAGATGTGTTCCTGGGGAATCTAAATGTTCCCAGGTGTTCATGACTCAATTTTCATTGTAAACCATGGAATAACTCTTGCAAAAAAGCTAGAAAACATGATCCTTTATTATCAACAGATATCACCATCTGCAGTGTTTGGAGCCATTCTATGTATGTGTGTGCGTGTGTGTGTGTGTGTGTTAATATTGAACATGAAATATTAGTATAGAAATACCACAACATTTATATTGTATTGTCTCTGTATGTAAGCATGTGTGGTGTATTTTGAGTACCAACAGACGCAGTTGTATCCAAATGACATTCAATGCTGAATCATGGAAATCAATATGAATTTGAGAACAGTTTGAAACCATTTTAGAAAATACAATAGAAAACAATATCTGAACGTTCCCCCAAAGATACAGGATTAAGAAACATTTATAAATTCAGTAGCTGAAAAAAGATAAGGGTTTTTTTTTCAACATTTTATTACTGAAACTAAAGACACGTGGAAAAGTGAATACATAGCGATATAGTCAGTATGGAGCTATCTAATAGATTCAATAATATTACATAATGTAAATCATCAATTAACGGATCTCGTCATGAGCAAGTTTGTAAGATTTTGTAGTTCTACATTGTATCAATTTTATTGACCGATCATCAAGGCTCAGTACCAAGTTCATTAGGCCGTGGATTGAGCCACGGCTGAGTCATGTAAACTTAAAGAAAATAGTACTCAATGCCTCTCCCCTAAACACTCAGCATAAGGAATAGGATCGAAGAAAGTCTCTTCAAAGGTAAAGAGTTAAAGGCAAGTCACGTAGGATACACTATTTCTGGTAAGATCACCGAAGTTGAGCAACGTAGAATCTGGTCAGTACCCAAATGGGCGCATGTCATGGAATACCAGATACCATAAGTAGAACAAAGGTAGAATTGGTTCGACTGACAAACGCACAAGCGTAGCTAATCCCTCGATGTCCTCGATGCAGGTATACATACATACATACATACATACATACATACATACCAATGCAAATTCGTGTTTATCGTTTGGAACATTGACAAGCTTTTGATTGTTTCACTGTTGCGTTCCTGTCGTTTTCAATCAGAAACCTTCGATCAACGGTGCCTACATAAGTTTTATTTAGTTTTCAAGTTGGTCTGGCTGGTTGGCTGGCTGGCTGGCTGGCTATGTATATATACATCACACGTACGGGCTGTATGGCTGTAGAGAGCTGAAATCCTCGACATTGTCCCTAATATGCGTAGAGGAACATTTTTTTTCTTTTCTTAAAGTTCTACCTCTAAATGGGTTTTTACTGGTGTTGGAGGGGGCAATATGCAAGTTACATTTACAATGTAAGCTTATGCTTAGTTGATCCCTTGTTATATGTCTGACAACATTCAATTTCAATTTTCGGAGATTACTATCCAATAAAATGTCAGTGAAGTAACTGATATATTGATCACCCTTTTTCCTAATCCTTTAACTGAACACCCTCAATACAGCAAGCTGCTAAAATACGTTGATAATTTGACAGTTTCCATTTAGTGACTAACCAGACCAGCTTTTATATAAAAATGGCCTCAGATAGTGAAAGGCAGCGAGATTGAATTCGTGGAAAATACTTCGTATGCCTATGTTACAAAAAAAAAGTATATCATAAAAGTGACATTTTGTGTTTTCTTACTCAGACTATTTGTACATCTAATTGTTATACATGATGTACTAAGTTGCTTTTCTATAGTCACATTTGGAAGAGTTTTGCTCTGTGCAAACAGGCTGATATATATCATGACAGAAAGTTATTGGCTCCATTGATTATATCAGCAGATTAACATACACATCTATTTATGTAAATATATCGTTACCATTGCAAATATCTCCCCGGGAAAAAAAAAAAGATTTTCTGGTAACTCAATTGATGCAAGATTATTTACTTATTGCCCTATAAATATACAATTGCTATGCAATTCTGTGAGAGAGTCTGTAATATAAGCATTTTCCTATGTGAAGGAAAACAGTAATGGGTGCTCATAGAGATATTTAATAGATATCGAAAAAGCATTCACAAAAGAATATCTCCCTCCCTCTGTCTCCCTCTCTCTGTCTCCCTCTCTCTCTCTCTATATATATATATATATATATATGTGCGTGTGTGTGTGTGTGTGTGTGTGTGTGTGTGTGTATGCGCGTATGTGTGTATATCGGATCGCTAATTTGTTATTCTGTATGGATCTAAACAATTTATTCATTTCTGCAATACACAGTCTGTGTATACCTGCTGGTGAAAAATATACTTATACATACATAGATAAGCGACAAGACGGGGACAGAAATAGGGAGGGGGAGTAAGAGAGAAAGTGAGAGATAATAAGTATTAAGTATAAATGAACATAAATATGACCAGTTATGAATTTAAATCTGTTCCGTGCGAAATGTTCATGCAGACTGGTACTGAACCTTATCGGTTACTTTATAATATTCAGTATTGGTCTGAATGGGGGTTTCACACGAAACAGATTTAAATTTGCAACTTGGTATATTTATGTTCATTCATATTTAATATTTGATAGTTTCTCTATTTCTACATTGAGACTCATTTAAATAAATATCAACTAGAAATACACACCTGAATATTTGCACTATATCTCCCAAAACACACATATGCAAACACACATACACACATATATCTATATACGATTCAGCTAAATAGCCGCTGTGTTCCTTTCCATATACACACGTTTGCTTGCACGCACATATATCTGAATAATGAAGATGGCGATATACATCAGCCTATCGTAAAATATACACATTGAATATGTGTGCATGATTAATCAGGAACTAAGACGCAGTTTACAATGTTCTGAATTAAACAGGGCTAAATCTGATATTAGGATTCCAAAAAAGAGCTTTTAACGATCATCATCAGCAGTAGCCTTTTATCATCTGTCGTTTGACCTTGACTTTCTCCAAAATAAGCCAAATCCCTCTACCATGGCCATAACAGAACCAGTACCTGAGTTTTTCAAGCTCTTCACGCTGTTTTTCTTTCTGTCGGTTGCAATTTCACGTATAATCTGCGAGATCCATGTTGTGGCTCCTGACGTCCCGTAGTTGTCTGACATTCTTGTAACATGTTCAGCCCATTGCTATTTGAGATTTTCTGACAACACTTTGCTCATAAATTTCATAATCTCCATTGCTCGAAATAAATCAGGGGGGCAGAAAAATTGATTTTCACATGAACTTCAGCAAAACAAATGTTATGTACGAGCATGTTAAGGACAAGGACAACGATCAAAATCGGGAACACAGAGCTTAAGAAAGTAGACCACTACATCTACCTGGGACAAAGTAATCCATTGAATCCTCAAAAGAAGAAATCAGCAAAGAATCAGACTAAAGTGGCAAACTTTCGGTGGTGCAAGCTTAATTTTCAAGAACAAGGAAATTCCATTCGTTCTAAAACGAAGGATATAAAATAAAAGCCTCCTCCTGATAGTCACCTATGGAGCATAGAAATCAAGCTTAATCGAGGCAGGGACCTTCAAACTGAGAACCATGCAAAGAGTAGTAACCATGTAAGGAGCACAAGGGATTGGATTGGACAGTTCCAATGAAAAAGGTGACATTTATGATTTCTATGCAGAGAACCCTTAGAGAGGATTGGTTTTCGTGATGTTTCAACTCGGTTAAAGGACAAGATGCTCATTGTCAACACAGTTCATTGTCTTAAAAAACCTGATCAAAATTCCTCCTTGACCCTGTTCTGTACTGAACTATCTATTTATCTATCCATCTAATTTATTTCTATTCGTTCTGTGCATCAATATTGCGTTTATTTGGAGCATGCACTATTGTTAAACATACATATATATATATACATATATATATATATATATATATATATATATATATATATATATATATATGTTATTTTAAATGAGATACACGTATTGAATCATATGTAACATGATCTTCATGTGTATGTGTGTGTGCACATGTGCATGAATGTGTTTGTGTGCATCTTTGTATGTATCAGAGAATATGATCTAAGTCATGTGTGTATGTACGTGCGTATGTGAGTATGTATCGATGAACATGTTCGTATGTCGATACTTGCACACGTACACACACATGCATGTATATATATATATATATATATATATATATATATATATATATATATATATATATATATATATATATATATATTCATATACTTGTGTATATATGCCTGTACATTATAATATAATCATTATAGCTTTTTTAGAAATTCACACAGTAGCATGGGCATTTTTGTTATTGCCTATGATTGTATGCCTCTTTGTGTGATTGCAGACAGTGAACAAAAAATGGTATAAGCGTGGGATTTAAAGGAACTTCCTCCATCCTAGACAAGAATGGAGGGACGTCGAATTAAAGATGGCTGGATGTAAAAATGCTGTCAGAATTCTTAGAGTAGACGTTGAATCGGCAACAAAAGGCAAGAGAAGAAAAACGCACGCGACTGCCCATTGTTTATGAACAAAAGATATTGGCACGATAGACGCGCTACAAATGTCCCAAATTAGCCATTCAGAGAGAATAACAGACAGGGTGGTTTTATATATATATATATATATATATATATATATATATATATATATATATATATATATATATATATATATATATATATATATATATGTGTGTGTGTGTGTGTGTGTTTGTGTCTGGTTAGTGACTCAATAGAGGCTGCCATACAAATAATGTCTTTTGACTGCATGTCGTGTTTGGTGGGATCAATTAAGAAATTGAAAAAAGGGGTGTTTAATGAATATGTAACGTCATTCGATTAAGGGATCAATTCAGAATAATAATGCAAAATAAACCTATCCCTAAAAGTCTACTTGGGACAGAGGTAAAGAAAATCATAAAGGGACCCTTTTCTCTACTCATGATAAAGAGTGAATATTCGAATACCCAGCTCTGTAGCTACATAGGTTCAGTCTGTACGCATGATTCATACATACTTACATAGTCAGTCGAACTAACTCAAAAACTGAGAAAAATTTTTTGACAGTTTTGGTTGATGGTTTCTAATATATATATATATATATATATATATATATATATATATATATATATGTGTGTGTGTGTGTGTGTGTGTGTGCGCGTGTGTATGTGTGCGTGTGTGTATGTGTGTATATGTTCAGCATGAAGTAGGGGTTAAAAAAAGCGGAGAAAAGGAAGAAAAAACGTTGAAGTGAAAGGTAGTGAGAATGATGTATAGAGGGATGGAGTGGAAGTGCGCCTGTGACTGTGTGAGAGAGTGAGTACAAAAAAAAAACACACTGTGTAACACACAAGTTATAGACAGAGGAAAAATAAAAGAAGGATTGAAGATGGAATGAAAGGAAGAAAGTTAGAATGAAAGGAAGAGGAAGCCGAACTGACAAAAGGAAGAAACAAGATAAGATGAAAAAGTAAATAAAAATAGCACCTAATGTGCGTGTATTTTTGACCAAAAAATTAACTACTACTACTACTACTTCTACTACTAAAAATAATAATAATAATAATAATAATAATAATAATAATAATAATAATAATAATAATAATAATAATAATGATTAGAAAACCGAAGAGAGTTTGGAACATGAAAGTCAGGGTAGTACTGGTAATCATAGTTGCACTCAGAACCGTACCAAAAACACTGCCAGCAAGATTTGAGAAACCAGGGATAGAAGGAAGGATTGAGACTGTGCTGACCACTGCACTGCAAGGAACAGCGCGAATACCGAGGAAAGTGCTTGAAATATTAGATCTTATTAGATCTACGACCCCAGCTGTTAGCAGTGGCCAAACAGAGCAGGAGGAAGGAAAAAGACCCCCAAAAGAACCAAAAATGGCGGATGAGGGACGAACCACAGCACTGCTGTGATTGGTGGGGGAGATAAAATTAGAAGAGGGCTGAAGACATGTGGAAACTTCTCACTTAGCCTTTAGCTATAACCAGGTAACTGGTGTGAAACTGTAAACCACAGTACTTTTGTGGACTGAGAGTTTGGAGAGGAGGGCTGGAGACTCGAGGAGACTTGACGTCATTCAGTCTCCAGCGGCAACCACTACACAACTGAGGTGATAATAATAATAATAATAATAATAATAATAATAATAATAATAATAATAATAATAATAATAATAGAGAAAACAATGGAGCAGCGCAGCAAACAAGGAGAGAAAAATGGGAACAGCAAAAACTTTACGAAGAATTCAAACAGATACGGGGGAAAGTGCTTGAAATTTGATATCTACGACCCAAGCTGTTTGCAGTGGTCGAACAGAGCAGGAGGAAGGGAGGAAAGCACCAAAATGGTGGTGGAGGTACGAATCACAGGACTGCTGTGATAGTTGAGTGAGAGGTGGTCTGAAAACCTGAGGAAACATACAGGCACTTAGCCTCCGGCGAAAACCACCGGGTAATTCGTGTGAAACTGTAGACCGCAGTACTGCTGTGGACTATGAGAATTTCGAGAGGAGAGGCTGAGAAGACTCGCTCTCACTCAACTCACAGAAGTAACAGGCAACTGGTGTGAAATTGATACTGCTGCTGCTACTACTACTATTACTACTACTATTATTACTACTAATAATGATAATAATAATAATGGTGTTTAACCTCATTGAAAAGTGGTACCAGCACAAACCGGAGAGAGCCCTGGAAAATGGAAACTACTAATTACTCTGGGACATTGATATCCCAACAGACAACCTCATCCAGGCCAACAGATCGGACCTGGTAATCGTAGACAAGGAAAGCAAAACCTGCCACATAATAGACGTGGCTGTGCCTGCAGATCATAGAGTGAAGAGGGAAGAGAGTGAAAACCTCGAAAGGTACCAAAGTCTGGTAAGAGAACTGAAGAAGATGTGGAACATGAAAGTCAGAGTTGTACCAGAAATGATAGGCGCACTAGGATCTGTCCCAAAGACGCTGAGGGTGGGACCAGGAGAGCTGAAGACCTGGGGAGACTCACTGTTACTTAGCCTTCAGCAATGACCACTGGGTAACTGGTGTGAAACTGTAAACCACAGTATTGCTGTGGTCAATAAAAATGTGGAGAAGAGGGCTTGAGACTTGAAGAAACTTGCTGTCACTCAACCTCCAGTACTAACCTCAAGTAAACTTGTGTGAAATTACTACTACTACTACTACTACTACTACTACTACTACTACTACTACTACTGATAATGGTACCATTGCAACTACTACTACCACATAATGTTATTATCATTATTATTATTATTATTATTATTATTATTATTATTAGTTGTAGTAGTAGTAGTAGTAGTAGTAGTAGTAGTAGTAGTAGTATCAGGTACCGTAGTGGTGGTGGTAGTAGTGTTAATAGTAAGAATATATATAAAAATATTGCTGTTGTTATTACCATTAACAATACTATTGTTGTTGTTATTGCTATTATTACTATTATTATTATTATTATTATTATTATTATTATTATTATTATTATTATTATTATTATTATTATTATTGCTAGTACTACTATTTTCTTTCTATCATCATTTCTATCATCATTATTGCTATCATTACTAATATTATTATTGCTCTTATCATTATTGCTCTTACTATTATAATTATACAATTTAAAAAAATTCTTTTTATTGCTATTATAATGACTATTACTTTTGTTATTTCTATTATCATCTGTATTATTATGATTATGATTATTATGATTATTATGATTATTAATTTTCTTATCATTACCAATCTCATTGCTACTCCAATCATTATTATTATTATTATTATTATTATTATTATTATTATTATTATTATTATTATTATTATTTTTATTATTTTTATTATTGTTATTAATTGTCTCTGAAAAGAGAAGGACAATAATACATTTTGCCTATGAATAGTGAAAATTCAATGACAATAGTGAATTGTTATTTGAGTAGCTGCAGTATTAGATCAGTTACTTCATCATAATGTGTACTGTGCTATTGATAAAAATATCAAGCACACAGGAGGATAAACACAGACGTCTATAATCAGAAATGAAACTTATATGAGCACGATGTGAAAGTTTTAACTTTTGCTTTTACCGCACTGATTCTTAAACGAGAGTCGTCTTACTCCCTGGAGAGGGATTTAAGTCACGGGAGGAACGGGGTTGCGAAATTTCAGTCCAGGGAGGACGTGTAATGGTAAGTAAAATGTTGAAGAAAATACTAGATGACAATTAAAATCAGGGATTATTCGAGAAAAACCTTGAATAGCAAGGAGTTGGGTGGGTCACCGGAAGCTTTTAGGACCATTGCTTTACCGGGGAGTAAATGCATAGCAATCTCGTCGATACAACAGATGGATTAAACAATGTTGCTGCATTAGGTTATCATATGACCTGACTGGTATCTATGTATCTTTCAATTGTTTGCACATCCCTAACCGTTCATAGTAGATACTATCTTTTTTCAGATTTTGAACACACTCCTATCAGTGAATCGAAGCATTTGTTTTTCAATCACCACTAAATGGATTTTGCGTGGAAAAGGGTTCAATTTGCGATGTAAATTTATTCTAAAGTTACCCCTTAGTTTGTGTCTACCACTGCTTAAAACCCAGCATGTCGCAAACACTACATGCGTATTCTTTTTTCAAAAGAATGAATACTGCTTTCTATATCTATAATTGTATAAAAAAAATCCTACAATAAAGCATCAGAATAGTCTTTTATATACAAAGAGAAATAGTCGTTTGCATGATTTATATCAATTTAGTATTTTTTATAGTATTATCAATTTGGGTATTTTCTGTAATTTCGTTCATTTTTTTTTTATACGCCTTATAACTGAGCACAGTGCATTAAAAAACTCCTTTCTGTTGATCACATCGTCGCTGGCCATCATCGAAGTAACATCTTCACATTAGTTGAATATATTCTTCCTGTTTTTTCTTGATGGGAACCGTATATGTAGTCTTCGCGACGCTTCATCTTAATGCCCTTTAACAATAAATTTAGGATGCAAGCTTTAGAATTCAAATTCAGTTGTCAACGATTATCATGATTAACTCTGATATCCGGCAACGATATGACAAATCGAGAAATAACTAATCATTTGATTACATTTATTGCTTTGGGCAGAGACTATCATGTACCTCGTCACTGTCTGTGTTATATCTTGGGTTTATACGATACATGCCATATGATTTCCTTTGAATGATTGGCTTTGCAAAATCCAAACATCAATGGAACTCCTTCATGGCCAATTGGTTTTGAAGTATTGTACAGCTCTAACGCTAAGAGGATCACCATCTGCAGCAAGTAAAAGAGAATATTAAAAAAGAAACTATTCAAGATGTACAAATATGTAAATGTTTTAAAAAGCTGGATGATATGAACCAGATTTCTTAGTTCTTTAGATATGCAGAATTACGCATGATGTGAAAGCTAATATCATAAGGAGATATTTCAAATGAAGAACCCTTCGGGAAAAATTCAAATGCAATGATAATGCTTAATTCTATTGTGGTCTGTGATTATTGTAAGGTAAAACGAGGAGTGTTTTCTTGTCATGTCCTTTGATAAATGAGAACCCTTAAGATTGACAGGTCAAACAAAAGATGAACGTAATCTATTTGGGTAGACCAGTTACTTAGCTTGTAATTAACGTTCATTCTTGTAATTTGTTCAATTACCGTTTCAGTTTCGAAAATAAGGCATTTCTTTCTTTCAGGTGACACAAAGAATGGGTGAAAAATAGTCCTTCATACATCGTGTTTGTTTTGTCATCCAATCACAAATATAACGTATTACATCAATGGTTCCTCCATCTCTATCCTCGACCACTGACTGTTTTCTCAGTTGTAAATATACTAAATTGCAACAACAACTTGTGGTGGCTGGAAGAAAGGAGGAAACGATAGATAGGGAGAAAGAGAAGGATGGAAATGGTTTACTCGAAGATCAAGACCAAGTTTCATTTATATTTGACTTGATACAGCTGAGAGAATTGACATTTAAGATATTAGGGACCGACCAATCAATGTTTTATAGCAATTCGAGGATGTATCTGAACCAAAAAGAGATGGTAATTGTTCATGTAAACATACAGCTGATTATATGCACGAGCATCAATATTACAACACAACACTTCATCAAAATTTTTGCTGAAACCCAAACCCAAGCAGAAACTTGAACGAACGTCTTCAACAATCATTCCTCTCACTTTCCAACTAAAAAGAATTTTATTATCTGTTGTAATAACCGAGGATTTTCTTTCCGACATAAATATTTCTCTAAGATTGAACACTATACAGAAAAACTAATTTAAATCATACGTTGCACTTGATATTACACCGTATAATGCGTTTTTTGTTCCTGAGTGATCGGTGATATTATCTCATTGCTCATGTGTGAAAATAATGTAAAATTGCTTCTCTTAATCATGTCCAGTTCAAAATTTGCTATCGTGACTACTACTCATATGCAATCGTTTTTCTCACTTCATGAATTTTCAATGTGTATATTTTGCCTGTTGTCTGATTGAAGAAAAAGAGAATTCAAACTATTGCAGTCCTGGTATCAAATGCAAACTTTATAGAGAATAAACGCAGTGTTTGATACTTTAGTCATTATCTGTGAAAAAACGACATAGAATTTAAAATAAAACTTTGTGGATACTCATGTGTTATCCGATTGAAATATTTGGATTTCAAATTATCACTCTCTTGTTCGCAAAAGTCAAGTTTGAAGGGAATTATTTGCTATTTTTCATATTTCTTGGACATAAATAATGTTGAAAAAACGCCTATTACACAGAAAGAAACAAGTAAAAAGAAATCGTACAAAGTAAACGTTACTAACCCCTTTTATATTATCGGTTCCATATACATTAAACTTACCTTGAATATGGTGGAAAGAAATTTGCATATTCCCTTCCATCAAATCATCCGTCAACACAAATTCCATTTGGGCAGGCCTACGACCAATGATAAAAATAAAATGATTCGAGTAATTTCTTGTATGCTTATCCTTACAGTACACGGATTCGATACTTTGAGTATTTCCTTTATACTTATTTCTTCGGTGACAAAACAAATAAGTAGACCTTATATGGAATAAAAGTCAAATTATTCAATGCAAGTTTCCTTATAACGCTAAGAGAAGACTTGGTATATAACGTATTCATAGGGCTATTTCGAAGGTCAGCGCCATGATTAAATGATATAATGAAGTCTTGCTACAATGAACTTCAATAAAGCAAGTGTCGAGTACAGAAAACATTTTGAGGGCGAAGTCGAATCAATTGAGATCGAAAGCGCAGAACTTAAGGAAGTAAACCACTATATGTGCGTAGGACATCTATTCTCAATGAAACTCCCAGGAGAAGAAAAAATTGAGCAAAGAATCGCTCTAGTATGGCGGACTTTGGTAAAACAGAACAAAACACAACATTTGTTTTTAAAAAGAGGGGTTATAACCAATGCTTCCTATCGACAGTTTCCTATTGAGCTGGAATAAAGAACGGAACCAGGAGACTGATTCTGAAACTGAAAACCATGTAAAGTGCACATGAGAGATAAGAGGGGAGCATAGTACGCATCACAAAACAGCACAGTACATAAATAAAAACAAGACTCGGGGATATCATGGAATCCATTAAAAAACTCAAATGAGACTGGGCTGGTCTCGTTGCAAACAACCGATTGATATCACAGCTCAAAACATGGATACCCAGGGATCATAAGCGAAACTATGGCCGGCAAAATTTAAGATGGTGTGACGGAATAGACAAGTTCCATAAGTAGTGGCTCAGCTACGCCTATGATAAAGAAACCTTTCGAATCCTGAGGAGGGTCTACAACAGACGCTAAAAGTCGGCTAATGCTGCTGCTGATGATGAAGTGACTAAATTAACCGAACAAACAGTTTTTCCAGTGACAGCAGGCGACTCCAATCATCCAGCAATAATGTGTTTACATTTCAGGGTTACACTGTCGTGTCAATTTCGGTTATGCATGAATAGACATACAGGTTACTGGCTTTCAAAATTACTAAGTTGTCAGAATCTTAGCGCCCTTGAAAAAGTTTGCAAGGTGCCAAAAGTTACGCCGATCCGTCAATACCGAATTTAGTTCTCGCCTGCAACCCAAAACACACTTTTCAGTGTAATCCTCAGAATCACTTTCAACAAACTTTGTTTTAAAATTGTCTGATGAAGACTGATTTTGAATTATTTAGCAGCTACTTTTCCACTCAGAAACAATAAAACAAACAAACTTATAAACAGCATAAATAGCTTATTTCTTGTTTTTTTTTTCTTTTCCTTTTTTGTCTCAGCGGGAAAAAGTAGCAATGTCTATGCCAGCGGCGACAATGTTACAATCCCACCTCCTGCGTCTGCTATCAATTGTAACTAAACGCCATTTTCTTCTCTGTTGATTCCGCTCCAGAGGGCTAAAAGTATTCTGCTGTTTGCTTTCCTTTTTTCCCTTTATTAAGTGCTTCTCTCTTACATTTATCAGCCTCAATAGACGATGGGTTGTGTATTTTGACACTTCCTTCTCTTGCTCCTTGTCTTATCTTACATCTCCCATCAAGTTCAATAAAACCAATACAAATAAACTTATTTTTTCTCTCAGTGTGTATTCCGTCTCGCCCGATCCATTAAACTCTCGAAGGGTATACGCCAGAGATGAGAAACATTCCACATAGGTTAATGATAACCATCAAAAAGTTTCTAATTTCATTAGGAGATTTAAAATGCATTTAATTAAGTTTCAGATTTGCTTCAGCCATAACTTGTTTATCGATTTCGGTGAAATACTTTCATCGATCTACATTTGATTAATCAAAAACTGATGGCCAAATTGCCCTGGGGATTGTATAATTCAAAATGTCAGATTTTTTTTATCGTTATGACTCTAACAATAAGTGCGCTACGATGTGATGAGTCCGCTGTTAGAGTAAATAACCCTCAAATTCACAAACAATTGTGCAGATTTTTACATGATAAAAATTGATGGTCGTTGAAGGTAGAACAATTTTCTGATTTGATCAAATGCTTGTAAATTCAATGGAAATAGAGAATGGTTTGTTATTACTGGTTGTTTTTGAGAATTTAACAGCCATGGGGTTCATCCTAAAAGTTTAAATTACTTGAAAATGGGTTCCAATTAGGACATATTGCTGCTCAAGTCGCTGAAGTTTTTGGAGTGAACATTATTACGATGCACACTATTGCGCACCGGTTCAATGAGTTCAGGCCCTGAGATATGGATACCAGTAATAAAGCTCAGGGGAGACCCAATCCTGTTTATAATGAAGAAGAATCATCGCCAGCAATGGCCAATGACCCTATGGACAGCAGTTTGAGCACTTTCTTGGGACTTTAAAACTTCAACAGTGACCTTATCACGTCATTTCAATGCAATATGAAAGGTTAAAAGTTAAACAAGCGTTCCCTCATGAACTTAATGGAATGATTCATGATATTGTCAAATCACACAACTCTCAGCTGGCCGGGTCTAAGCTTCAAGAATAGCGATATGAAATCTTGAAGCATTGTCGAAATTGACCTGACATTTATCCAATAGGTCATAATCTTTAGAAGCATTTTGAACTTATATCCGTAATAAAAGTTTGGATGATGACAATGTCATTAATGATTGCTGAGCTGCAAGAGATGACATATCATTCATGTTAAAAAGATTATTGCTTCAAATAGGTCATATTTTGATTAAATATTTACTGTTTTTAATCGTTTGTATCATCCTTTATTTTACTTTAAAAAAGCTAATCGCCTTTATTGGAATCAAATTTGCCTCGTTCAAAAAAGTCAATCATTTCTGTTACACCAGGTGACGTTGACTGTTCTAATAAAAACTTTGTATTTATCTATTCTCCTTTAAAAAAAGGGCTTAATGTAGGGAAGGTGTCCGGATGTAAACATTCAAAAGACGCACAACCTATTTGTGCCGTTTCTAACATCGAATGAATGAGTGTGTGGAAAATTCATGGAAAGGAAGCGAAAGTCGATGCATAGATTATATAGTTATTACTTTGAATAAATTAAATTGTTTATATCTGCAGGGAGGATTGATTAATCATAAATATTTCATAGCAGACAAAACTGATGTAACACATATATGTTGCCTATTGGAACGCGTCAATTCTGTGTCTTGTAAATGTAATGAGCACCAAAAACATCGAATACGTACCAACCCAACAAATTCATTTGCTTTGGGTGGGGAGGGGTAAATTTAGTCTGTTCTCATCATTTTCTTCGTCATTCAATTATGACTGAGGAAAAGTTCGAAGAAAATACACACAACGTGAGGCTTATTATAGATAGCAGGCAGACTCACCATCACGGTCAAAAACTGAACATTGGAAGCGTCAAAATTTGAAATAATGTAAGGATAATCCATCGGAGTATGAATATAGTCAGAATGAATTCTATTTATGATATCACTGGTGTTTTCTACTGGAAAACATCTAACGTAGAGTAAAAACTACTAGAAACATCTATAAACAAGTCAGAATAAAGACTATTATTCTTTAAAAAAATGAAATGTGATCATTTAAGAAGGGGTAAGTGAAGTGCTGGTGTCAATCCCAAAGTCTGTTGGCAAAATTGTATGACTGGGAGTGCTGGAACCCACTTGCAGATACATCCGTAAGAAATATCCCAAAAAAGTCAAAAGAGCCTTTTCCCCCCAACTAAAACAAAAACAATCTAGAGGCGGGTTTTATAGAGTACTTGCGTCAGTTTTTATGTTTGTAGACAAAACAATATGGCCAGGAGCAATGTATCATGCAACATATGGATAGATAAATGAGGATAAAACTATTTGCCATCTTCGATGGATACAGTTATTTGATACATATTCAAATCTATTTAAATATTGAGCGTTTTTTGTTTGCTTAGTTTACTGTCTGGAATTATAGGTTCCATCACTTGAAAGTAACATGTTCACTGATATGTAATTTCCTAATCTCAATTTCAAAGAATGGAATTTGAACGAGAACAAGTTTTGTTTTTGATTCTTCGAAATAAATCATTAGCAGGAATTAAAATCAGACTGTCCCCGCTTTCCGAAAATTCCATTTACATCATTTTAAGATCCCTTGTGACAGTAACTATATCACTCGTATCAGGTATTGAGATGGATTGTAAATGCAAGTACAGGAAGAAGAAAATCCCAGATGTTTTAAAGATGATAACTGGTTGCGAATTGGAATTTTGACACCGGTAGAAAGATATCAGTAATGACGAAAGATAAACGTATTGAACATCAGAGAAATAAGGTGAAATTGATAATGTTATATGACAGAATGAATATTACAAACAAAGAGTGAGCAGCTGAATTGGGAAAGATAAAGAAATTCAAATTACCATGATGAGAAACTGAATATTTTTGGAACTTCAAAATGTAAAAAATAAGCCAAATATCGAAGTGTTGAGATAACATAAATGTGTTGTTCAAAACTCATGATAAACACTTATTTATGGCTTGAAAGTAACCTTAAAAGTCCCTTTTAAAAGAAAACAATACTTTTTTTTAAAGTTTTTCTTCGTTCTTGGCACAACTTCATAATTGTAAGTGTTCCTGTTCGTATCTTTGCTGTCACTCAGTCTATTGGTTGTTATTACTGTTTTAAAAGTCATTATAGGTTGGATACCCCAATTTCGAAACCCTAAAAAACAAATGATCAAAAACTGAAACTTTTCAAATCATAAACCTTACATCAATGTAGTGTGATTCAAAGATGAGTGTCGAAGCACATCTTCAAGGCATTTAACTCATCAAGATTACAATAGAAACTTGGTTATCTTCGTAAGAATCTTTAGAAATGTAAAAGATATGTATCATAAACGGTGGAAGATGAGGCAAGTTCAAATTAAAACAAGTCATTATCACTTCCAAACATACAAGCTTTACCGTGGTCTTTGCTTATTCTCTCATCTATTCAAATATATTGTTAAAAATGTCAAGAATGGGTGCAGACACACACATGGAAGCAATAATTGAAAAAGAGGAAAGTACTTATGTTTTTTCTCATCGCGTACATGTAAATGGTCCGAAATCCATCAATCCTTTTTTTTTCTTACTCTGCTCGTTGTACAAAATTGATATTCGCCAGATATATCATCAATTCACCAAGCACTGCAGTAAATAGTTTGGAGTTGTTTAAATCAACTGTTCTTGAGAAATATAATGAAAATGTACATTGAAATAGATCTTCATCTAAAATCATCTGATATTATTACATTTACTATCTAAACCGGCGACACTTAAAAAAGTTACCAGAATAGTGAAAAGCCATAGTTTCGTACGCTTGTCGGGAATGCATTCTATATGACTGTTACGGCGCTTTTGGACGGACACGCCCATGTATTTTTGAAGCCCAATCGTTTCAATTACAAAGAGACTTGGTCGGTATTCTAAGTTAGGACACGGCGTCTTAGACACTCTCGTGCAAAATATTTTACAATGTTTTTCATTGTATAAAACAGCTTTTTGAAAAAATTTCCTAAAGGTCATTTTCTATTCAAAACGATCGCTATCACTGAATAATCAATAGATTGGCACCAAAGTTCGAAAAAAATGTCGAGCTGATTGAGAGTGATATATCCGGAAAAAACATGGTAATAATGCAGAAATCAAGTGAAAATCATCGTAAGATCAGACTTGGTTAGTCGTTCAAAAGAAACGGTCATGTGACGAATGCCTTTTAGTGGCATGCCATCTTGGGGTAAACGAATTTGAAGATTGGAAGAATAGGTGATCAATGAGTAAGTAATTTCTCACACGCAGTAATCACTGAAGAAAAAAAGTCTGAATGCGAGGAAAATAATGCAAGTGTCTAATGTAGCATAAAGTTACATTGCAAACTGAGCCCAGAACTAAAACTGATTTTAGCATATGAGGGATGAAAAATGAAAGAAAAATTTTTTGATAAGGAGTAAATGTTCAAATTCTTATGTGTCTAATTCAATTGGTGAATGTCTATACACGTGATACATAGCCCACCAGCCAGGTAGCCAGCCAGCCAGCCAGCCAGGCCAACTGAAATAACCTATGTTGACAGTTTGGGTGACAGTTTCGATTGACGGTTTCTAATTGCAAAACAAAACAGCGTCTAATGTGGTTTCTAAGTAGAAGAGTTCGCTAGAATTCACTCAACGTAGGAATGATGACCAGCGATTTTCTCACTCTAATTGGTTCCATTCTGCATACATAGCAACATTTCCTTAAGGGCCCTCGACAAATACGATTTTTCTGGCTCTTCTTTGGTGGTTGATACTAGAAAGTATTTATCTAAATAAGAAGATAAATAAGATTTTAAGTAGAGAGAGAGAGAGAGAGAGAGAGAGAGAGAGAGAGAGAGAGAGGGAGAGAAATCAAGACGATTGAAATGGAAGATAGGAAGCAGGGGGGATGTAGTGGAGGTGCAAAAAAGAATATATGAAGTGATGGGGAAGAGGAAAACGGGAGGAAGAAGATGATTAGAAGGGTCTGAGGAAGAAGCGGAGGAGGAGAGAAAAAAGTAGAGAAAGAGGAACATGAAAGAGGAGACAGAAAAAAAAAGAAGAGGCAGCAGGGAAAGAAGAAAAAAGACAAAGAAAATTGAGTAGACATAGAAGTTGAAGAATAAAAGAGGACGAAAGTGGGAAAGAAGAAGAAGAAGAAGAAGAAGAAGAAGAAGAAGAAGAAGAAGAAGAAGAAGAAGAAGAAGAAGAAGAAGAAGAAGAAGAGGAAGAAGAAGAAGAAGAAAAAGAAGAAGAAGGACAAGGAGGAAGAGGAAGAAGAAGGGGAGAAGTAGAATAAGTGAAGGAAGAATTGGACCTCAAGCCTCCAAAACATTTAAAAATGTATGCCTGGACACAAAGTAAACATATACTTCTATTCTCAAGCGAGTGCTTTCATTTCACGAAGGAAAACATTCAAAAATCTTATTTTATACAACTTTAAATTTATTGGACGTGACGTGATCTGATTCTACAGTGTTTAATCTTCCAGGCATTGGATTTATCAGACTGTCTACCTTTTCCTTTTGGATATATAACCATTCTGCATTCAAAAATCGAAGCACAGTCTCTCTGGTAAAATTTTTTGTAGGTATTTTCTCCATTTCCAGACTTCAAATAACACTTATCTGCATAAAGTCCACATTTGTTTTCTTACTGTAACAGGAACAACAGGAATAATATTCACCGGTGCAGGGGATGTAAACAAAAATACGTACACACCCCAACCATTATTTGATAACACAACAATCCAGTTGCCAACAATCAGTCTTAGAGACTGAGCTTAATTGATATTAGCAAGAATTTTTCATCCGGATACACATTATAATATTCCAATATATAAATATATTTTTACGAAAATATGCATATTTCCATCATTTTACCTATTGTATACGCAATGTAAAAGTAGAAGTAATCAATTGCAGTCGCAATAAAGGTCAAAGTGAAGTTAAACCATTTAGTGACCAGGTTTGTATTATTTTTGTTATCTTGGCAAATCTTATAGTGAATGCACGAAAGTATCTGATACAATTCTAAAAGTCCATACTAAAATCCTTTTACGGATATATATTTCCATATATTTCCACCTAAATGACCATAACTTTCATGGAAATAAGTTCACTTATACGTGAATATGACCTAAAAGTTACAATGGAAGGAAAACTTCTTTTGATTTGGTCGTTCAAGTCTGAAACATTAGTCAAGTTTACTTTACTACCATTTAAACATTTGGAAAAATGTATACCAATGTAAATCAACAGTGGCGATCGTTTTTACAATCTGATTGAGCAAGGTAAGTTCACTTGCAAGTTAGAAATATGATTGATTTATGTATATATATATTGTTATAATTGAGAAATATAAAATATTCAATAAAACAGAAGTATCAACAATAATTGGAAATATATACTATTTATTTGCACTCCCCCAAGAATAAAATGTGAAACATGGTCGTTGTTAATGCGGGATCCCACTTGAGGAGCTCATCAAAATTGCTCCATTCCCCGCATATAATGTCATGAAGGTGTCAGGACAAGCCCAGCCCAGCCCAGCCCTTTTGATGCGATGGGACAGTTCTGCCCTAGTGAGGACAGCTTCCATAAGACTGTGCCAAGTAAATTTATGAGGCCTTAAGACGAATCCAAGGCCCCCCTGTGCTTTGCAAACCTGAGCCTCAACACCTTTCATCGGAATATCGAGATAGTGTATTTGAATAAAGTGGTTAGTTTTAGGAATATATTGACCAAGTGGACTCTTCAGTACTATTTCCAACTTTTTCCCACTTTTTTTTTCTCTGAATATCATTTGACTTAGTTATTTTGAAAGTTGTTTTTCCCTTGCATCAATTGCATACCATTACAGCACACCCAGTACCAACCAGCCTCAAACATATCGTTCACTCGGCATTCCATTCCAGGAAATAGCTCTGAATGAAGTTTCTTGCAATATATATATATATATATATATATATACATATATATATATATATATATATATATATATATATATATATATATATATATATATATATATATATATATATATATATATTGTTTGTTTATTGCCCCTTCTAATAACGATAAACTGCGCTATATTCAGTTGTACTTACAGCATGAACTAGAAACTCATTTTTCAAAGTGAATAAGTTACTTACCAGGATGAAAATTGTTTTCTGAGCAAACCCTTTTTTACTTAGGTTTGACTTGAACTTGGGGGAACAATGATCGAGATTGTTTCTACTCTAAATGAGGCTAGCAGTCGCACCATCAAATGCTGGAATCAAAACTAAAGCAGGTGATTCACGCTGCCCCTGTGCCCAACCAGCCCCAGTCTCCCCTATATCCACATAATTGATAAAAAAAATGGATAAAATATTTTCTATCTTAATTGAATATTTTTCTAGATCTCCGTATTTTTTTAATCTTTGGGACACATTCTGTCAATTTTGAAGCTTTATTGGGATGTTTAAATGGATTTTCTGAAATGTATCACTTACTTTTTCCTTTAACTCTAAATGGTTTATCGATATGCTGATTCATATACAGATTTTCTCCGATTCAAAAATGATTTGTGTTCCCAAAAAATAACAATCGTAAATTTAAATAACGTGAAGTAAAGTAACAATTATCATTGATTTATACGGATCTTCTCATATTGCAAAAATGATGATGATTATTTGTTGGATCATTCGAGGTTGGAATTGTAAGAGGCACAGGAAAGGATGTTAGAGAAAGAGATAGAGGAAGAGAGAGAGAGAGAGAGAGAGAGAGAGAGAGAGAGAGAGAGAGAGAGAGAGTATGTGCTGCCTCTATAATGGCTCACTTAAATAGAAAAAGGTGAACCCCGTTTACATATTTCCTTCTATCTTCTAACATTATTTGTTTTTTACGTTGTCTTCTCTCTTTCAATTTCTTTTCTGCTCATTTTTTTTTGATTGACTGACTGACACAGTGTTGTTGATTCAAATGTTTTCATCTAAATTTACGTGTGTCTCGTTGCGTTTATATCTCAGAAATTTCAATAAAATAATCAAAACTGGTTGATTTAAGTGACATTTTAATGGACGAGTAGAAGATTAAAATTACATTTTATTCATTGATATTAGGTGTTATGTATTCATACATCTTAGATATATAGTCTGTGTTCTTTTATACCTACCTCACTAAATTTAAAATCCCTGTAGCTCTACAAATAGCTGACCAACCTGGTACCTGGATGAATTGAGATGCTTTTTTCGTTTCGTCTCAATTTCAGACGTAAGCTTGAAAAACGAAGTCGGCAGCACCGATAGATCCTCACACAAGAAATGAACTAGTGCGTATATGGTCTTACTTTCAGGTTTATTTAATCCTTTAATCGATTTATATGTTTGCATAATTAGAGTCTTCTCCATTCGCTGTTCATTCAGGTGCTTGTAGTTTTCTTCCCGGAATGTTCTCTTTGAATTCGTTACCTCCTTGATTATCTCTCCTTTCCTTACGCCTCTCCATCATCATCATCATCATCATTATCATCACCACCACCACCACCACCATCATCATCACCACCACCACCATCACCAGCACCATCATCATCATCATCATCATCACCACCACCACCACCATCATCATCATCATCACCACCACCACCACCACCATCATCATCATCATCACCACCACCACCACCACCACCACCACCACCACCATCATCATTCAATGCCTTCTAAATTTGTCTAGCTCTTCGCACGATTTTATTTCCTACCAACTACAGTTTTGCATGTGATTTCTTGGGATCAATTTTAGTGAGTCATGATGTCCTGCGATTATCTTGCATTCTCACACCATGACCGGCCAATAAGCCTTCGAGTTTTCCAATAGATTCTATATCTCAGCCTCCTGTTTTCTTCTCTAAAATGTACTGTGCTATCTTGTGATCACTCAATATGATGCTGAGGATGATTCATCCATGTGTACATTGCATGGCACTCAGTTTGAAGTTTAATCTTTTCGTTAGGTTCGATATCATCATCAACATCCCCTTTTACTCCTGATTAAATCTTATCCTCCAAAACCCGCTAATCCCACCAGAATTCTATTCTTGCATGATTCTTTCACGATCTCATCGAATGTACGTCCATATATTTCATACCATCTTCTCACTACCAACCGTGGCCCCTACCTACGATACTAGTGTGGTATCTGTTATGTCGTGTACCTATATTTTAGCGGGATGTGACTTAAACAATGCAAGCCTAGTCCCAAGGGCATCCCGGCTTATGGAATCCCAACACGTCTCCATTGCACAATAAAGTGACCGTGATGGCGAAAAACAGGCATACGCAAGTTGACATCTACATTAAACCGACTATGCATCATATTCAACCTCCTCACGGGGAACTTAGTTAAATATCTATTTTTTCCTCTCTGTTGAAACCCATTTTCTTATTCTTGAGAATAGTGGAAAGCCGTAAACCGGAACTGTTACCAAAATTGTCAACGTTTTCAAGTTTTTCAAACTGGTTGCCTGGACCTGTATGTATCAATGATACACGCTGCACCAAACGTGCTAGAGGGTTAAAATGTAAATATTTACTCCTCATTATGTCTACAAAACAATATTTTTTAAACCGGCACTAAATCGATTTTATGATGTAATGCATGTGTATGCAAAATCGGTCCCGTACTTTAGTCAACGCATAATTTTTGAAAATTCAGTTTTTTGTTTAGTGATTACTGTCCAACCAAGGCGACAGAAGTAATTTATTCATTGATCCCTTTTTTCTCAATTTTTTGATTAAGCATCCCCAACACAACATGCTGTCAGAGGATGCTGTTCACATAACGGTTTCTATTGGGAGTCCCAATTATCTTACTGTAAAATATGGAGCTTGTTATTCCATGAAATTCCTAAAGCCTTTGTAAAAATGTCAAATTTTCATTTTTTTTTTAACCATTGCAATATCATTACACAAAGTGATGATTAAGGAGCTCGTGCTGCTGACTATTACTGCTGTAATAAGTACAATTTTTACTAGTTACTCAACTACTGTAGCCTTTTGTCAAACCAACCTGAATTGAGTAAATATTAAGTAAACTCTGTTTCAGTATTCGCACTATTTATACAAATTAGTTTGACCCATGGCCACTCTAGTGGAACCCATAATGAAGATCAAACACATAACATGATTAATGTTCAATGTCACAATATCAGTTCTTTCAATCACATATTTCGATATTCTACTCATGACCATATATTCAGATTTTCCAACCAACAAATCAGTTTCCTTCATATGAATTCTATTATCAGCCACTCCCCTGCACTTTATATCTTCCTCTTAAAGTTTCGAATCACTGTAGCTCCAAAAATGACCGACCAACCAGCCAAGTTGGCTACAGATTCATCCGTCTTTGAGTGTCTGTGTGCATGTTTGTGTCTCTGGTCACATGTGGTTAAATCTTCAGGGTACCAGCCTTGAAAGTACACATTAACAGATCCCTAAAAACAGCTCATTTTTTTCTCAAAAATGTTTTAGATCTATTTTTCAAATAACTTCCAATGAATGATCTATTTTCAAAGATAATTTTAGATATTTTAAAAGATACTTTGAAATAATTTTCTTATGTGACTTGTTGATTTAATTTTTCGACATCATTTTTCGGGGAATTTTAGATCAACTCTCAAGATATTTAGATGATTTTTGGTGGTAATTTGTTCTAGTGCACACGTGGGCTACAGTGATTCATTTATGGGAGGTGCAGATATCTTTGATATTACTACTTCCTATTATACTTATTTTACTGTGGCTTTATCCATTGCCTTTCCATATTCCCGAGAATAAAACTCGTCTTCTCTACGCCAAGTTCATGGCGTTTAAACCAATAAGTTCGTTTTATTCTCGGAAATATGGCCGCCGGTTCTAATGGAGAGCATTACCCGTCGTTTTGTATTTCAATTTTATTCTTCTCATTTTGAATCATCCTTTCTTCCAATTTCAAACTCCATCAGTTTTTCTTTCCTTCCTTCAATCAATACTTTTCTTTCTTTCTTCCTTCACTTATTCAGTCCTTCTTTCCTTCCTTCCATCGATCCTATCTTTCTTTCTTTCATTCATCTCGCGATCGTTCTTTCATTCAGTAGTTTTATTTTTTTAAAGAATTGTGTTCGTTCCCCTGTCTTCCCTCTCTTCCTTTCAAACGTTTTTCATTCATTATTTCCTTCCTCCATTCCTTTTTTTTCTGTTCGTTTCGTTGATTTTTCTTTCTTTTTCTCTCCTTAATAGTGAGTTATTTTCCTCCTTCCGTGGTTCTTTCGTTTCAGTGTATCTCTTAACAATGTGTTCAATTCTTTCTTTCTTTCTTTCTTTTCTTCCTTTCTTTCGTTCTTTCTTTCTTCATTTTATTCTTTGTTTCATTCTTTTGTTCTCTCTTTACATTCTGTCTTTCCTATTCGCGTTCAACAGCAATCTATTTCTGTCCTCTTTCTCTCTCTCCTTTGTTCTTTTGTTTGTTTGCTTTTGTCTTTTTTTCATTTGATAGTCAGTTTCTTCTTCTTTTGTCCCTCTCTTTCTTCCTTCCTTCCTCCTTTCCTTCCTTAATCTTTGGTAGTGAGTTTGTTTTTCTTCCCTCTGTGTTCCCTCTCCTTTGAAAACAAAACCCTTGGCAGTGCGTTAATTACTTTCTTCCTTTCCCTTTTTCTTGATTCCTAGTTTAATCACCTGCTATCAGTCACTTTCTACGTTCTCCATTTTATATAATGTCTCTTAAATTGACACCATTATCTACAATTCTCTCTAGTCTTTAGAATAAAAAAAGAATCAATACTTTGGAGATGAGTCATTGTCAACATCTACTTGTCAATGGACGAATCTTTTAACGACACCACTCAGGGTTCGGTTCCCTTCGATAGCTTTTACAGTAATTCTCGGTCACACACGGCTATTCTTGCCATAATTGACGGCATTAAGGACTCAATAGCTGTGCCTACACCAATAAACCTGCCTTGGAATTTACTTATTCCTTTCAATTTACATTTTATGTCCAATTTTACTGTTGTGTGTCTCAGATCTAAAGGCGAGACAACCACTCACTTATTCACTCACCAACCCTTTCTTATGGACCAATATATTTACTTTATGATATTCAAACTTCCACGGGATTTTACTTGTGTCTGCTCAAGAGAGCTTAATTAATCAAAGTCGCTGGTATATCCATCTTGCTATGATACACACAGATAGACACATACCACCACCATATGTTTATGAATACACAGGCACGCATACAATATTCGCTGTTTGTTGGGTTCATTTCACAAAGAGCCAGATACATTCAACATCAAGTTAAATTTAAACAAAGCTTTATATACTGTGAAATGATTGATAAGGTATATAAACACATCTATGTTCTTTTGCTTTTCTGGCTTCCTCATAAATTTTTTTTCAATGCATCCCGATCCTCATTCGGGACGTTATTTGGGGGACGTCCATCTTTTCTGGGTGGAAGATCTTCTACTTATTTTATTTATATATAACTGTATTTCCCCTTTTCCTTGTTGAGTTGTCGACCTCTGTTAATCTTTCATCTTTCACATGGTGGATGGATCCCTGTTTTGAAAACAAAATATTGCATCTAGGCATTGTTGATAAAACATCACCTCCCTTTCAGCTATGATTTCAATACTTTGCGTAATCATACCTGTAGTTTGTTATCTTATACAGGGTTTAATAATAATGTATACAAATTTTTACAACACATGATTTATTTTTTCTTAAAGTGGCTAACTTACTTATGTTACCGTTTTTTTTTTACAATGAGGGAACAATACGTATTGCAAAAGTCATGACTCGTTGTTTGTTTCAATTATATTGAGTGATAACCAAGGTGAATATTTAATTCGTTATGTTGGTTTAAGTCTGGATGCAAACAAACCAATGACATCATATTTAGAAACATTGACTACAAAAAAAAAAACTCTTTTGATTCAACATATTCAACAGGAGTTGATTTTTCAAAGTCGTGTACCATTGTGCAACTATATATATATATATATATATATATATATATATATATGTATATATATATATATATATAAACATATATATATATATGTATATATATATATATATGTATATATATATATAAATATATATATATATATCATATATATATATATATATATATATATATATATATATATATATATATATATATATATATATATATATATATTGAAGTATAAACACCCTGACATGAGATCACATTGTGATCTACTGCTATTTGAAAGTCACCTATCTATCCATCTATCTATCTGTATTTATATATATATATATATATATATATATACATATATATATATATATATATATATATATATATATATGTACATATATATATATATATATATATACATACATATATATATATATACATATATATATATATACATATATATATATATACATATATATATACATACATATATATATATATATACATCTATATACACGCGCACACACACACGCACACACAGACAGACAGACACACACATATATATCATGTAAACATTGGTATATACCTACAATTATACATAAAAATATATTTAATCACAAACTGTATATGTGTATATATGTGTGTGTACATACAGCATGATAAAAAAGGTATATGATCAAAATACACACTCACACAAATATATATATATATATATGTGTGTGTGTATATTATGTATAAATATATATATACATATATATATATATATATATATATATACTTATATACATATACATATAAATATATGTATATTAAGTATATTGTTATTAATTGCAAAAGTATGTACTAATGCAAGGAGAGTTCAATTGTTGGAGATGGTTTCAATCCCTTAAATAACGCCATCTGAATTTTTTTTTCACTTTAACACTGTTCAAATATCCTCCAAAAATTGTGATATCGATTTGTTTATCTATCTATCTCTTTCTAAGTCTATATCTTCATATATGTTGACGTCTTTTGAAGTCTCTGTATTTTAGTCTATTCGTATTTTTCTTTTTTCGATCTCAGTTTGTTCAATATAAATCAATGAATCAATATATTGCCGTGTATTTGAATTCATCTGCTAATCCCAAATACTAGAGAGGACTATCAATCTCTAGCCAAACAAATACCTAAGGCTGAATTATGATCTGATATGTTCACTCTATCAGGTTTGATCTATACGACAAATATTCATCATCGAAAATGGCGAATATCAGGGAAGATGGACGTTGGAAATAAATATTATTCCGTGTAAAATAAATGCATTTTTGATCGGTGTGTTGCTGACTTCATGGTTCACCCACTTACTCAGCCTTGAATAAAAACCAGATGTATAACACATCACAAATATGCCAAGAAAAAATAATTACCAAGTAAAAACGAGTTTCAGGTAGCTGGAAGAAAGGTAGCAGGACTACCGCCTACCTGTAATCCGGTTCTTTCATTTAATCGGCACTTATATCTTTAAACACGTTAACGTTCTCTAGTAAACATATGCAAACAATTATTGCTTGTTTTCCACATTCCTGGACATCATGTGGTTTTATCTAAATCCAGTTATGGCTCTTTGAACAAAGGGAATACACCATGTGCTTCAATTCATTTGCTAGAAACGTATTATTAGTAAATTTGTTCTAACGCATAAAATAACGGAAAGCAATGTCCCTTTTTTGAGATATGCCGTAAAACTACTTTCTTAGTTAGAGGCATTTCCTAATGTCAAGCAGCTTTTCTCAAGTTTCCAATGATGAGCTGAAAAAGGCGATCGAATTTTCGGAAAATAACCAAAATGAGGAGTCATAGGAAGAGAAAAGTTTGAGAAGCCCTGGTTTAGAGGTAATCCGTCCGTGATTCACCATTTTCACTGATCCAGCACTCCTCACATTCCATTGGGTTCGGATTACTGAAGGTCTACGGAAGGATTACTTTCTTCGATGTCCCATATTTTAAGATTGACGCTTAATATCTAGTTTCCTAAATCTTTATGCGTGAAAATGGAGGGAAATCTTCGAGTAACGCATAAATAACATTGCACATTATGTCAGTCTATCTCTCCTTATTACTTTTACGTGAAAACACACATTTATATCTACTTTCATTCGCACTCACTCACGTCTATTCAAAGAATACACTTGTAGTTGATTTATAGTTCTCATTAGTGTTGTTGTTTACAGCGAGGCTAATATCTTGATTTCCCTCGATATCACATTTTATCCAGTTCAACAAAACGAAAGCCCAGCCCCCACTCCCACCGAAAGCAAAATCGTCCGATGAGTAATCATATGGAAGGGAAAACGCCCAGCCGCCATTATACAATAAACAGAAGGAACTTGTGTCCAAAGTCTCGAGAATTCTGCTGAGAACAATTACAATCTTCTGTCCAGTCCTCGCTGTCCAACCTCCACAAAAACATCATCAATATCGAGTGACCATGTGACAATTTAAAGACACTACTGGGGGACACCAACCGCAACGCATTGGTGATGCTATCATATCATCTCAGTGATAGTGTCGTAAATTTTAAAGACCACAGGCGTTCGTCCTTACATCCGACAATGTCTGGCAAGTTGCAGTTAAATGGAACAGAGAACTGAAAAGAAAAACTTTTTGATGACTCTATTGATGACAAGGACCAACAGATAATAACACGGTCATGTGGTTTGTAAGTTAAGTGTGTGGGGTGGATTTAATGGTGAGCCCTGGGAAATTTAAGCGTGTCCAGCAAATCAAGACAGTGAATAGGTGATGATTTGGAGTAGTTCGAAAGAAAATATAAAAGTCATGACCGTGGCCTAGTGGTAGAGTGCTCATATCCAGTTTGATAGGCTGTGATCCAATGCACTGTCAAGCCATACCAAATGGTACACAATGCCTCGCCATCAAACACACAGCACAAGGATTACAAGAGACGAATTTCTCCTTGAGTCAATTCACTCTAGAAAACACTGGTCCGTTTCAAGATTAACAAAGTTAAGCAATGTAAAGTCTTGTCAGTGCCTGGATAAGTGACCATTGAGGAATACCTGGCGACGTTAGTAAAATGAAGCTCTGACAAACCTGGCAAACGCAGAAAAGTTTGATAGCAACTGCTTTGGACTGCTGAATTATGGGCTTTTGTACATGGTGTATACATACATATGAATAGATACTTCTTTGTATCAAGACGCCACACACATACCCACACAAACATACACACACACATACATACACACACACACACACATGTATATATATGTATGTATATAGGAAACGGTTATTAGCAAAACTTGATCTCTCTGAAGTATTTAGTTAAGTGCTTTGACGAAAACGGATATTATGGGGAAAAAGGTATTCGTTGTGATACATAAATGCTCTTGTCATTATTTTGCAACGGACAATTTCTCGAACAAACGTATACCTAAGAGTGTTTTTATTTTAGATATTTGTAATATGTTACACAAGGATCGAAGGATGGTTTGTGTATGCTGACACACATGCATACACACACACACATACACACACACATATATATATCCTCTTATTTATGATAATAATAATAATAATAATAATGATACACGCACATATTTATATGTATTACTTGGGTGCCAAAATTGGACAATGTTCTCTCTAAAAACAGCACAAGTTTTCAGAGTAGAATTTGCATTAAATTAGAAATATTCCCACTCATTTGGGTAATAATCTCCATTGTCTTCGCATCTCTTTCGGACACTTTTCAATCGGCCGGGCTGTTGGTTCCTAATACGTTGAGTAATTTGATGAAGAAAGAAAGTGGCTATGCGATTAGTTTACCAGCTGCTTTAAATGTCAAAAGAGAACTTGTGATGTCATTAGGTGAACATCTATACAACCCATTCCTGAAATATAAAATAAATGAATAAATAGATGACGGATTGAGCGTTCCGTTTTTAAAATTCTTTTTTGAAACGTTCACGCATCTAAATATCACCTGTTCTGTTTGGCTGATTCTGATTATCTTATACATTGATTTCCACAACTGTATCATGTTGTATTGATATGAAACTTGGTCCACACTTTCGGTCAAAACATCCTCCCTTATTGCCTTCTTTTTACTTTACTATTGCCTCAATTAGTAATGTTAAGTATCAATTTTCTCATACTAATATCATGAAAACTACTACTACTACTACTACTACTACTACTACTACTACTACTACTACTACTCTCTTAACATGGTCGTAAGGATAGTTGAGGCATCATTGATCTTATGGTTCTTGTTCGTCGGTCTCATAGGACAGATGATTCAAAAGTGTGCGATTTCAGTGATATTAACATTGTCTTTGTGGGTCGATATAGAATATACGACCAATTCGATCAAATTTTAAGATTCGTCTTATATTCAAAGATTTTTTTGAACGATTAGACTCCATATTGTTGTTTATGTTGACAAGATGGCGTTTCAGCCGATCAGTTTCATGGTCTTCATCATTGGGTGCTATCTGAATGTGATGGTGGTAAACGGAATCTCCCCAGTGGTTGTATTAATAACAACTCAACTAAAAAGTTTATTCGTTCGGAAAACTCTTTGAGTGTTAACGACCCTTCAAAAAACCTTTTACAATATTTGAATCTTGTGCCTTTTCCTTTTTTTACAAAACAAATATCAAATTGTACATCACAATAATAACTGGACAACCGTAGTTTGGAAATTTGTAGTCATGTGAATAAATTCTATCGAAGAATAAATATAGTCAGAATAAATTTTACCTCTGCAATCACTAGAAAACATTTTTAAAAAAAGGTTCAATATAAGAAGAAAAAAAAAATGAAAATATTTAGATCCCGGAAGATCTAGATGTTATATATAGATCTGTCAGATTGAGACATAAAAGCAGATGTCTCAATTTTCTGAAATTCCAAGGTTTTGGGGGTTTGCATAGGCTAAGCCTACTCTAAGGTACACCAGTGTCGGGTAATCAACATCACGAACTTACTTGAATAGACCTTAATTCATGAGTTAACTAACATTAACAAATTGCTCGTTGAATTTTATGAATATATTTGTAAGATTTCCAAATAGTTACCAACACGTCTTAGTTTTATGAAAAAAAAAATAATGTCACTTGAACAGATTGACATTTATTTAACAATGGTCATGCTACACATATGGAGTTGAATCTCTTTTATTAAAGAAAAAAGAGTATTTTACTCATCGATGGATAAAAGTCTAAATAAAATTTGATGCATTTTTGATTCTCAATAATAGCTGACGTCCAAATCTGTGATGCTCAGCTGTTTTTGATCACGTACCTAGAACCTTGCAGGCAATAATCTGCAACCCATTGCTCTAATCCAGCTGTTCACGAAGTTATTTTAACCATGGACTGCTTAAATATTGATAATATTCTTGTGGACCGGCCAGAGAACGGGATGTTGACAATAGGTAATATGTACACTATAAATCACTAATAAGTTTCCGATACATCGAAGTCCATTTCTAAAAGGCTGTATCTGTTGAATTGATATCAAGATCCAAGGAAACAAACTGTTTTTTCCCAACTCATATCAACTCATATTGCCAAATATTATCGTCCCTTTGCAGCCAGATAGTACCAGTTTTGCAATCCAGTAATCGGGAACGAGTGCTCTAATTGCTGGACAACCGCACTCAACCGTTAACCTACTTATGCGATGAAGAAATAACATAGCAATCAATCTTGTAATCGGCTCCTTTTCTGACCTTTTGTGATTGGCTTGAAGCGATCTCGTGTGCACTTAATCGGCTTTACGTGCATGGACCCCTGTTTGGCAAACTTGACATTATCAGTAGTATTTATTATTAGATATGAGATAACGAGTAGATGACGTGTTGATCACAGGTGAAAATATGGCAATGCCCTGAAGCCGCTGGTTGTGTGTAAATCTTATAGACTGCACTTGTTTCAAACCATAAGGTCGGGACGAACTATACTTCATCCTGAGTGAATCAAAAATCAAGGCAAACAGAGTAAGAAAATGCGGTAAGCAAAGTAAATTACATTGAGTTGACAAAAATGCACCTGCTAACACTGAAAGCTTAATTCAATAAATCTGAAAAACGAAATAAAGAAAATACTCAAGTCAGAACTAAAATATATCACAAAGGTTTAGATTGAAGAATTATTTTGATCATTTCAGCAGACTTTTCATGTATATTTGGTCGCTGAATCCAACAATGAAAACCGTTCCATTGTTATTTTTTCTTAGATGTACGTCTTTTCATGATCTCATACAATGTATATGAAACACATTTTACAAAAATTGTTCAGATTATCTTACTTGCTTTCCAATCACTCTGGGATGCTGAATAAAAATGATAATTATTTTCTATTTAATGTAATATTTTTCACAAAATCTATCTTTACATTTAAATTATAGGCTTTCGTGAATTTTTTTTCTACTCACATAGATAATTTGTTCCATTAGGAATATATGAATTCATTGATTTTTTGTCAAAATCCATGTTTGAAACACCAGTTATCTTAATGTCGCAATTTTCAGCTGGCTCGCTGTATTTTTGTGTAAAGCTTTGCGTGTTTTGCAAAATTTACCTGCCGTATTTTTAATTTTCTTTCAACTTTTTTTATTTTGCTCTTTACAATTTACAATTTGCTTTTTGCATTATCTAATTTGTTGGCTTCAAAAAGTTAAATCCTAGGAGAGACAGAAACAACTTGCCGATCAATGATTAGATCAAATGTCAAAAGGTCATTCATTCTGAAAGTTCATATTAGAATGCATGATCATATCACTTTATATCTAAGGTTTGGTAATTGTCTTTCTTTAACTACCTGTATTCAACGAATATGATTATCTTTTAATCCTCTAATATTCACATTTCAAGGACTAGGTATTATACGTATGTACATCTGTGCATTTGTATGCTTGTGCGTTCAAGACCCTGGCTGAACTGTTTAGTCGACAGACCTGGTAATTAAACCCCTTGTAAAAGTATGATTTTTTGATTTTTGAAGAAAAAAAAGCTTTTTTTCAATCTTTTAAACCTTATTTTGATTGATAAAGTCTATAGTTGTTTCCAGAATATTTTCATTGTATTTTAGATGTTTTTCTGTTGAAATCGCCAGTATTTTCATAAATGGAATTTATTCTGGCCATGTCTCTTATTTGATGGAATGTTTCTACATCACGACGTTTTGACGCTATGGTTGTCTGATTATTGACTTGGATGGCGAGTTCGTATACATTGTCTATCTATCTATCTATCTATCTATCTATCTATCTATCTATTCATTCATCTATGCTTATTCCCTTCTCTATATCAAACCTGAATCGAGAGTCGAAATACTCTTCATTTTCAACTTCTGTGTATATGGTCATGTCCAGTTCTATACTAATTTCTGTATAAACTTGAAATACGACGACAAACTCGGTCGGGCCTACACGCTCTTGAATTACCCAGTTAGGCCTGCGTGCACACTCAGGCTGACCTAGCACATCATTGGAGAGGCTCATGTAGCCTATCTAAAAACCTTCAAAAAGTATTCAAGTGTTCACATTTGACGTTAGTAGTTCGCATTCTCGAGTTAATCAACAGATTCAAATGGTGCCTATCTTTCATTCGAGTTTCTTGTTGGGGTTTTAGATATGGTTTCCAAGGATAAAACATGTTTTAATTAACTGTATTGATTTCAGAAATCACTGTCTCCTCTTGTCCTTTTTACTTTTATGGACAAATCACAACTCTCCAGGGACAGCCATTTGTGGATCTATAAGGAGCATATGTGCAAGATAACAAAAATTCGGCGTCAAAGTAGTCATAGATATTAGCAGGTCTTATAAAGGATAGAAAGACAGAAAAAAGCGAGAAAAGAAAGAACATGAATATGAGCAGACAGTTCAAAGATTACAACTCTGTATTTACGTCTTTACGGCTTTTGGCTACATGCATTTCTGCAGTAAAAAAAAAAAATCAAAGCAAAAAAAAATGTGTTTCCAGCTAAACTTTCAAGCTAATCTTCATTAAAACTTCTGAAACAGTGATAATGATTGCATCAGAAATAAAACAAAAAATATCGTCTAAAATGCTATGTAATTCATTGGCAAATGAAAAAGTTATCAATAAAAAATATTGTTTCCTTTCTCTCTTTGTTTTTCTGTCTCTATCTCTCTCTTTCTTTGTATCTTCTCTTTCTTGTATTTTCTATTTTTATCTTGAGATTTGATCTAAAAAAATAAAATAACGTTATGTGACTTGAAAAAAATAAAAAGATATATTCCTCTCTTGTATCTTCCTACCTTTATTCATGCTATGATCTGACTGGAAAAAAAATGCTGTCATATTTTCTTCAACCACTCTCACATTGGGTCACTCAGTCCTTTACAAACGCTGTTTATCAATTTGAAAATTGGTCTTAACATGAAAACTTGTCCATTCTCAGAACTATCGACTTTCCCGGAGTTAATAGAGAAAGGGGAAGTAGGAGCCAATGACAATTGTATAGCCGAAGAATAATTGTGTCTTTCCATGATATATGTTGGTGCGCTTATATTTCTAAAACGACGTTGTACTTCATTGGATTAACCTAATCCTCTATGGACTATAGGACATTTTCCTTCATTTGCCGTGCCCCACACCCTGTCTCAGCGATTACACACAGTGGAATGCTGAATTCCGTGGGATAAAAGTGAAAAGAGACCGAGGACCGCATTTATGAATTTGCTCCTCCCGAGGATCAGAAGGGAATCGAGAAATGCACAATTTTGATGGCAGAGTCATTGTTGTTATTAAATTGTCTTTTGGTCTTGGTGTGGAACATTTGGGGAGAACCTTGGGAAGATGACGCCCGGAACGAATCAATCAAAATGTGAATGAAATATAGAGTAGATGAATGATTTATTGCCCTTTTACACAAGCACACTTACACACACACACACACACACACACACACATATATATATACATACATGTAACAATACACACATCAAATGTATCTATCCGTCTGTTTATCTATATTGTAAGTATTGTGCGAAAAGACATTTCTGTTTTATATAACTTGGAAAATGTACGATTACACACATTTAGATCTGAGAAACATATAGGTTTTTTGGTGACACAAATATAGATTTAGGATGGCATTACACGTGGTTTAAGGGTGAGTTTATGCGTATTGCGTGTCAGACATAGCTGAACATTAACTGACTTCTTAAATTCTAATTTAAATTTTTATTAACTCCTTTTTCTAGTGAGGACCCGCAATTGTTTCTTTCATTTTAAATTTGAAAAGTCGTTCCTACCCGGAACACTTTTAGAGGAGATTAAGTGGGCGATCTGCTGCAAAATGGGAAGTCTGAGACAGCGTCTTGCTGTTAGCAATGTAAATTTTCGCAAAAATGGGGGCTTGACCTGGGAGTTGAACATAGATCAATTTGGGTACCAGCTGGAGCTGTTCCTATCGCAAGGATTACCTGTCTCTGTAGACAGTACTTTGGAGGAGAGTGCAATAACAAATGTCCGATGGACCTAGGACAAGTGCTGCTGATAACGGTAGTAATGGCTTTTTACATAGAAACATGTTTTGAGACGCTCTCTCCTTAGTTGTCTCAGATTTGTCCTGATTTACATAAGAAGGTTGAGTTGGTGTTCCTGAAGTTTCGATTATTTACATACCGTGGAGCCAACAGTAATAAGGTTTCTCAGTTAACAAAAGATTTTCATGAGCTACAGCCAGAAAATTAGTGAGGCAAAATCCACGTGCTGGTGAACCCAACGTGCTTTTCAACTTTAAAGCTCTTTCATATACATACGTTTTCATACAGAATACACACGATCTGACCAAAACTGTGGAATCTATAGACCAGATCATGTGCCGTGTTTCAGTATACTGGGAGCATTAGATTTCCAGCCTGAGGGTTTTCATACTCTGAACAACCCTCTTGAATTAAGACTAATTTGCTCTACTTTAACGTGAATTTCTTTATGTCAGCCCTTGTGAAATAGAGATGGTAGCTACAATTTTGATGACATCGTGTGTGTACTGGCTTTATTCGAAAGATTGAGGGGAATTTACTAGTATGCAAGATCTCACACCATTTCCATATTTTAAACGATTCTGGTTAAATATAAACTGATCTATATTGGATATTTTTCAATTGCAGCCATTTAAAAAGTGGCACACTGAATTTATATCTATAAAGAAAATTTTTTTTATGGTGGCAAACTAGAATTGAAGATGGCAGCCGTAGTTTTGATCTGATCATTTCTATCCAGGGTCCATAGGAGAGAACAATCGCCAGTTTACGACTTTTTTTCCACTTTCTCATTTATTGAACTATCCCAGTTTGAATTTTAACGAATCAAATGTCAGTTTTACTGTGAATCACATATTCTTTTTTATAATGGATATTTTGAAATAAAAATCGATCGTTTGTATTCTAGTTTTATATGAAAGGGCTCCAAAAAATCCTGCGATATGCAAGTTTTCACACACCTTGTTCTCATTTTGAATAATTCTACTTGAAATATCACCTAATTTCCTTTTCTAAGTTTGAAATTTTTTCAACAAAAAGTCCCCTAGTAGATTGCAGTCAGCTTTAGGTATGTTAATCAACATAAAATTGCACTTCTAACGGTAGCTTATCTTGTTTCATATTTTAAATTTCGAAATCAAATATTTTTGCCCTGATCCAAAGACCTTGTCAATTTAGCACTTGTGTTTTCTTTCTCTGGCTCTGAAGCCTGAGTTCTTGGTGTTATAGGCTTTGAGAACTTGTTGGTTGACAAAAGATTGATGTATAATCAAGGTATCACCGTGAGTTATATTTGATAAAATTTAATCGCAAAATTCTGAATCGAAGTGTAATAGAGTAACGTTGTTAATGATCTCTAGTTCTGAACTGAGAAACTTTGATTCAATATTTCGAAAAATATTTCCCATTTAGAGTATACACGTTAGAATGTCATTTATTTGATCGATTTCAATGTTGATACGTGCATTAGTATTTACCAAATGATGTTCAGAGAGAATGGATTTATCCACGTACGCATCTGATACGGCCCGGATAATTGGGTGACTGATGGTCAGCAGCACGAACATTGGATTCGAGGAACTGAGTTTAAACTCAAGCTGCGATAATTTGCGTTCACTTTTCAGTGATGTGCTCTGGGAAGCCATGAATTCATTTCCTTCCAGTCGTGAACTATTCAGTCCAGGTTAGTGACCAGACTGGATAAAAGAAAACACTCAATTCAAACCGGGAACCTCTCAATAGACCGAGCGGACATTTCTGAAGGAAGCGACAGTTTGGTTCAATGGACGGAAAGGAAACAATCAGCAGTGCGTTGGGGAGTTCGAAAAGCATGGTGTGAAATGTTGAGCACCCTTGGCTATCCACTGACCTAACCCCAGATGGCAACCTGCCAGTTTACAACTTTGGTCATCTTAAATACGGCAGACGAACACCATTGTCGTTTTTATTTCTTGGAAGTTGTTTAACGAACTTAGCTTAGACCATAATTTGGGGGCACTTAATGAGAATCGAACTCAGTATCGAATTAAGGGATTCTTACATTACTTCGATAATCATTATCTTATCATCTTGTGCTTGTTGAAAGTCAATTGATTATCATCATCAACATTTGCAGACCATCTACTAAGATTATCACAATCGTGGACATCCTGGCCGTCTTAACAAGGATTTTGTCGGACACAATTTGTTACCTTTCCTCTTGGGATCGACGTTGTGAGTTTGGTATCCATGTATTGTCTCACGTTCGAGCGTCATGACCAGCACGTTGGACCTTGAGTTTTTGTAATGTGTTCATGGTATATTTGACCCTTAATCTCTATCTAATATAAAGCTTTCTCGCGATCTCTCGGTGTGATGTTAAGCATGATCCTCACCTGTGCACGTTACATGCTTCTAATTTTGGTTTGCATGAATAAACAATTTCAATGGAACCAAATTACGAGTGTATATCTGTTATTTGACTTATCTGCAATTTAGTGCCGCTTGAATTGAATCTTCCTAAAAATGTCACTTTATGCTTACTTGTGTTTATACTTCTAGATCTATTGTGTAACATCTCTAGACCACGAGGTTTAGTTTGATTACTGAGTGCCACGATGATAATGTTGCTGGATCATTATATATATATACTTTAAGAAAAACAGGAACAGTTGATTGCGTGAAATAGATCGAATTCTCTTCACGTAAAACTATTCAAAGGACCAAAGAAGTTTCTTTTATTCCACTTGCATTGCATGACACATTCAAGCGAGCGAGAATTCTAGTTTTCTTCATGATTTTTTAAAAATGCACCTATACAGAATTGAAACAAAGTTATCTAACAAAAATGTTGATTAATAATATATATGCAATTCAATTACTAATAGCTTTGGGTGCATTATCTGTGAAAAGGAAGATATTGATAAGGTTCACTACGTGTTGAATCTAAAAATACATTTTCTTGGTTCTTAACTTTATTCAGTTCTGAGTTTCCATGGATATATTTATAAAATAAAGGTAATTGCTATTTTTTTCATGGTGACAATTCCATCAAAAACGATGATACATCGCAGAATAATAAAGTGAAATAGAAATGCAGATGTGAAACAATTTTTTACAAAGCTTAATAGTGCGAGTTGCACTTTCAAATAATATAGCCAATGTTATACACATGAATATATACACGCTAATGATCAAAAACATAATGAGAACCCACCTTAAAAGGCTTTGGTGTTCCAGGCATCACCCAACTGTTTGATAGAACAGGGGTTCTATAAAGCCTCTAAGTCAACTATAACATTCCTTTTGCCCCTCTTTGTAATGTTCAAGACAAGACAAGCTCATACAACCGGCTAACATGTTTATTCACCTATGACCCTAGCAATCGCAATTGCTATGATGCAATCATCTCTGTCAAATGCCACCAGTCATAATGTTTTGACCCATCAGCGTTTAAAAACACTTTAATCCAACATCGATATTTGAAAAAACGTATCAATACTTGTTCATTGGATTACTTTTGAACATAGTTTTCTTTAACCTGCATTTTTTTTGCAATTTTTTTCTCCAGAATTAACACTTACATCATTAGAATCTAAGAATGTTTTAGAAGTTAGTACATCATAAACCATATATATATATATATATATATATATATATATATATATATATATATATGTATATATATATATATATATATATATATATATATATATATATATATATATATATATATATATATATATATATATTGAACATCATTAACGACATCTTTTAGTATAATATTCTGTTTCAATAGATTAATCTTTCTTAGTCTGCTGATATTCAGCCATCTATGTTAGTCTTTGGCTCCTCACGTGCATATTAGTGTACGACGATTCTATCGATATGTGTATCGATGTCTTTTCTTTTCTATCTATCTATCTATCTATCTATCTGTCTATCTACCATCTAGCCTACTGTGTCCAAGCGATTGCCCAACGTGATCTGAACGTCAAGCTGCAAAATATAGCGTCCAATTTCTGTTGAGACAACATCCTTCGGCTGTTTTTGTCAGTCTCTCACGCCTGAAATCCGTCGCTTCACAAACTCCAACGATTATTCCGGCGATAACTCAAAACCCATCCTAGTGAAAATTGGTGCATTGGCCCAGAACTTCTCAAGTTTTATCGATAAACACTGCATTACATTCTGAAATCAATAACTTCCGAAGAGTTGTCGGAGAAATCAGACTAAAAATATAAGCCGAAGAACCCCACTGAGAGAGTTATGCTTTAAAAAACAACACTGTATACGTATATGAATAAACTGATGCAATAAATGGCTCCATGGAAATGGCATTGTCGAAAGATGCTGCTAATAACTTTTGAAACGTCTTTATAGCAACAACTTTAATAATGATAGAATATCAAATAATTCAAACCTTTTTTTAAATACATTTAATTTTGATCAACAGATTTCTATTATAATCATAGCGAAGTATACGTATTTTTTGTTGTACGTAGAGGTTATGAATCTTTTTGATGAATGTTGAAATAAACAAAATATATATTAAAACTCTTATATCAACGAAAGAACTATCCCGAGAGAACATTTAGGAAAATGAATATTACCTCTCGCAAGATCTTATATAAAAGTTATGTATTCACAAATATTTGTTTGTCTATCTATGTGTTCTCCGCATGATATCTCCAAAAGCAGTCAATGAATTCAAATGATATTCCATGGAAGGGTGGGACATGAATTAGAAACAATTGAGCTGTATCTAAAAATTCTTTTCGATTTTGTTAACATTACAAGCAAGAACATTATTTCAACTTCTCAGGTGTTATAATGATTTCATCATTAATAATAATCATAGTTGATATTTATGATAAGATTATTTATGATGTGAATTACAATAACAAGCATTCCTAATGGGTGAGTCTACAGGATCTGTAACATGATGAATCATGTTCAGTGACTATGGCGTTGGGATTAAGAGCTCTCTAAATGCTTAGCAGTGTGAAGGCTGATTTTATTCAGAACTATCAAGTGAATCACCATTGCCGTTAAAAATTTTATGTGTTTATTGTGGACATTTTATTCTAGCAGGATTGTCTCCCTTTCCACTTCTGTTCTCATTACCATCCATGCTCAGGAAATCTACAGATATTGTACGTACATGTTTCAAAATAACCAGTTTTATTCGCTCGTTATTTGCTAAGAAAGCAATGCTTGAAGGCATCACGTATTTTTATCTTTCAGTCTGCAAAGTATGAAGGTGTCAAATTGCGTTGGATGCACTGGTTCTCGTAAGGTCACCGAAGTTAAGCAATGTCAACCCTGTTAATCATCGATGACTGTCTAGGGGTACTTTTGCTGTATGCAGAAACAAGATTGATCTGCGATCATCTCAGCCCGTGCTCTGTAGTTGATTAAAAGGAATTCTTGCCAAGCTAGGACCAGACTCAGTATCCAATCCTCACTCAAACACACAATGCTCCATGGAGAATACATGACAGTAAGCTCTCCAAAGATCCACAGCACTTGTATGATGGAGTCATTGAGATCATCATGTAGGTGGTGCATTTTTATCAAAACTGTTAATTTCAGAATCTGTTATTCTTGAATGATTTTAAAGTATCTAGTAACAACAGGAAATATGAAATAAAATGGAACTTACAAAAACGTTTTCTGACTTGCAAGTGTTTCCAGTATTGGGAACATGGACAACACGGGGAACCCTGGGGACCGTCCATGTCGAATGACAGACGATGAAAAACTGATGATGATGATGATGATAGTGATGATGATGATTCTCTCTGAAGAAAGAATTAAGTGTGATCAGTCTTATCTCTAAACGATACAAAAATGCCTCATTTCCATGCGATTCAATCGTAATGTACACCTATCCTTCTGTAACCTTTAAGATTTATCTTTTTAAAAAGAATCATCAGGAATGTATTATACGATAAAAACGAAAACTACATCTAACTCTCTCTCTCCGTTTTTCCTTCTCTTTATATGTATATAATAAAAATTAAACAAGATTTCACCTCTCGCTTTCTTTATATAGATATATATTTTGTGTTTGTATTGAAAAATTGGTAGATAAATACTGCAATAACGGCCGAATAAATTTAAGAAAAAAATTGAAAAAAAGCCAAATTTTTTAATATCGTTTTTACGTATAATAGTTTTTAATAAACCTTAACCAGCTCCGTACATGTCTCCATAAAACCGGTCGAGGCTTATTAAAAACTATTATACCTTAAAACCATAAATAAAAATGTAGCTTCACTTTTTCACACTTTCTCCTTAAATTCATATATCTATGTGTGTGTGTGTGTGTGTGTGTGTGTGTGTGCGTGCGTGCGTGTGTTTGTGTGTGTGTGTGTGTGCGTTGTTGAGAAATGGATATAAAATCGCACAGAATGATCACAAATTGAGTCCTATCATACAGAAAACTTGAGAATTTAAAATTGAGGCAGTTTTGGGGCCTTTCTCTTTACTGGCGTCTATATAGTTCAATAATGAGAGCAACACTACGTTTGAGCGGCTACCTTATCGGTCGCAGGTTCGATTCTGCCATGATGAAACGCAATTTATAATCCTATATATATATATATATATATATATATATATCAGTGAACAATAGGGACTGACTCTGGGATGAATGTATAGGGAGACTATATTTGTTCATTGTTTGATTCACACATAGATAAATCAGTATGGTACAGTTGTTTCAGGAATGGTGCTCTATTCAGTAGCATGTGTTTTCCAGTGATTTAAAGATATGGTTTCTGTAGAGAACAGAGTTGGCATTTTAGATTTTATTTCTTAGGAAACAAAACTTGAGGGTGTCATTTCAGAGATCCATAGTCTGTTCTTGTTTTTCTTTGTTTCATGTGTTTGGGAATAAAACATTCCTCCTTACAGAAGGTTGTAGGATATCCTGGGTGTGAGGTTTTCGTCTCTGCAAATCTTTGAAGAGTTATGGTGCTACTCTGTGCAAATATTTTTTTTTTTTACGATTCTTATAGCTCAATTTTCTCTAATTCCTGGTGGGATATATTCCATAATTACGCTTAGACGGGTTATCCTGGGATGGTATGCTGGTTCTGGTAGGGGTATGTTTTCTTTCTCCTTGTCTCAGATATGTGTGTAGAAGTGGAAACTAAAGAATGAGACAAACTCTGGAGCTAGAGTGAGTGAATACTTCATTGTGTAATAATTCAATTCACAAATGAAATCTTCAGTCGTATGTATGTATCTTTCAGTGGTTAAAAGCTTAGATTACCGTTAACGTAGAAAACAAATTTGGCATCGAATGTTTTACTTCGAAAGCAAGAATGAAAATGAAAAAATGAGGATTTGTTGGGGGCCATAATGATGAGTTTTAACTTTTTTTTATCTGCGAAAGAATCTGTGATGGTTTGATTGAATTGTAAGTTGGAAATAGTAGTGGGAGTAATGGACATCTTATTGGTTGCGCTGGCTAAAGCAGGTTTGCAATCTTAAGAATCAGTTGTCATTGATAATGAAGATAATGGTAATGTTTCAGTCCTAAGCTATGTGGGTACTTAGTTAGATGGTTTACAGTATATAAATATTATGAATATATATATATACTTGTACGATTTTCATTGATATTCATAAAAATTACAATATATATATATATATATATATATATATATATATATATATATATATATATATATATATATATATATATATATACAATGTCTGCATTTGAATTAAGATGTCACTGATTCTCTAGGATGATCCCAAAGGGCATAAAACATTCCGACTCCACCAGGAATTTATCATAGAAAAAAAGATGTTTTCCTCATCTTTACGCGGGACTGAAAATTGTTAAAAGCATTACTTATTTTGAAAAGTGAAGATTAGCTTTTTCATCTCGTGATAAATATAGTTGGGACAAGCTTACAACTCTCATAGTGTTTGTATCAGAATTGTACATTCTGAGTGAATGGTTCAAATCTATCATACTCCACTGACTATAAAATATAAATACTGATTTTATGCAAATCTCATTTGATCAGCAATCTTATCAGTATCATGATTAAATCATTTCATCCTGATTAAATCATTTGTAGACAACAAATCAATCAAAGTCTCAATACTAATCCCACTTTGATAGGAGTTTAATCATCATCATCATCATTATCATCATCATCATCATCATCATCGACAAAAGCCTTTCTCCTGACATGTCAACAGCGATTATGTTTAACCTTTACCACGCCTCACTTCTATTTTTACCGTTTCATTGGTTCCAATCTTTTTTTCGTGTTCTACCTGTTGTCCTCTCTCCTAGCTAGGTGCTCAGCCAATCTCCATTTTTGTTGCTAAAATATTTGCTCGTAATTCCTCACTGCAGTTACCCCTCTGGTCAATCTTGAAACTTTTTGATCTTTTAGAATTATTCCTAGAATTGCTCTTTTCCTGACTCTCTTTGCGATTTCAAGTTGGTTCTATCTCACTTGCTTTTTTCATTTCGATGTTTTCCATCACTGAGTCATAGCTGGTACTATGCACCCATCGTATACAATGAACTTAGAACTTATTATGTTATCATTTGAAAATAGATTCATCAAAGTTGATCTCATTCAAACAATTTGTTGATATAATTTTAAAAAAATGATACTACACTCAAGTATGTGAATCGTCGAAATCGATTCAAATTATCATATGACCCGATAAAATACAATACTGGGTTCAAATCGATACTTATGTTTGCAATAAAAATACTTGGTGGTAGATAATCCTCTTCAACTATCATACGACAGGTTACATTAGGTTAAAGAGTACCAGCACAAAGTGGTGTTTCCTTCGCTTAAAAGTATATATTATATTGTATATGAATGCATATTGGGACAGATCCGTATGGGTTGAACTCTTAGCAAAAAGGAGAAATGAAACAGGAAGTAAGTGCCCAATCGATAGTAAACGCATTGGGAAAAGACCAGACACAGGATGGAGGAATGAGATGGATAAGCATGCTCAAATGACAAGGTGCACATCGCGATCGTCATAGAAGTTTGGGGTTGGCTTTGTCCGGCGGGGGAGCTACGATGGCTGCTGCTGCTGATAATGATGATAGTCAGGTTTAACGTAATCTGGCCGAAGTCTGACTTGGGATTAGTAGTAGGACGACTATGTTACACAAAACACACGAATGGTGAAGACTTCGCTACATTCAGAATATTTGCTGAAGTCAGCTTATATTTGCAGACAGTCTTCAATGGTAAGTGATTGGAACCCAAACACTCAGGAGACATAGTTTGAGTATCCTTTATTAATTTAAATACATACACTAGCACATAAGCACAAATACACACATTTTTAAAAAATACAGCACACAAACACATATATATATGTTTTCGTTTGTATGTACAAACGTAATATATAGGTGTGCATTATGTATATATACATTCAAATGCAATACATGATTTTTAATTATGATATATATATATATGTATATATATATATATGTGTGTGTGTGTGTGTGTGTGTGTTTGCGAGTGCGTGTGTGCGTATAATTTATAAAATCTAGATGTCAGTTACAAAGTATTTTTGTTTCACGCTACTCATATTTTCAATTATCAAGCTTTTAAAAAATTGGTCGATATTTGGCTGGCTAAGTGTTTCAAAATATTGTAAAATCCTGGGAACTGTTGGAAACTATTGTTTATTGCAATTATTTCAAATTCAATGATTTGGCAACTCTTTTTCGGGAGTATGTATTTGATTATTTTGTCTTGTTTGAGGTAAAAATGATGTCTTTTTCATTTCTATGAATGATTAATGTTGCATGTCAAGAAGGGCCCATCGGTGCTCACTTTTTTTTTTCAGTGATCCGTACGTCTCTTTGAGATATGACATCAGAAAGGTTTTGCAGGTAATTCGTGTTTACCTGCCCTGTGTATTTCTGAGTATTCCTTTGAGGGTTTTTGATGTTATGTTTCCGTAGTAAAATGCGTCCATCTAAACTGTTGTTTGCGGGTTCGTCTTTTCGTGTGTTCTTGTTGAGGTTTTCGGTATTATGGATGCTATGCAATTTTCTCTTTGTGCTTTGTATGGGCAGATATGGATTGTATCGTGTACTGATTGTGTGCTGCGTCAGGTTTTTCTTCATCTGCTGAGAATCGTTGGCTACTATTCCTCAGAGCACTTGGTTAGAAATTAATGATTAGGTCAAATTTGATTTTAGTTTAGTGGTGCAAGTAGAAATTGGTGCGGTCGTTTGTGATTTTTGGTTTTCTATATACACAGCATAGCAGACAAGTGACTGACCTATGTGTTGAGCAAAATGAAGGTTGAGATGGACTTAACTATGTATCTAAAATCGATTGCAGGTTCCATCCATCGAAAATACTTCTGTTCCTTTGGACATAACTGAAAAGGCCCGATTCAAAGAACACGTAGATGGGCAAACCAACACTTCGCTCATTTGGGAAAACAAAATTCCGTCTGTTAAATGTGTTGTTGAATTCGAAGTACTTTAGGTTTGTTTATAGTGGATATATTTGTATGATTTGTGTGCGTTGATAGGGTTTGACAGAGTTTTATTTTATGAAGGTGAGTTTTGAGTAAGCTGAGTTGTTCGTGTATGAGATCTTTACATCTAAGCTGGAAAGAGACATTTTGATCATGATATTGCTTTCTAACTGTTTGATGAGGAAGTTTTCTTCACATGTGAACGGCTGATTTTTCCGACGAGAAGGTTAGAATATTTTCCATTGTTTCAGCTATTCTGTGGAAGGTGTTGTCTATATCTGATGTCATGGGTCTTATTAGGATGTTTTTTGTGCACTTCTGGTAACCTGTATGATGGCAGAATTTCTAGAATGGTGTTCAATAAGTGTAAACCATTATTTTCATCTATTTTAGAATTGTTTAAGAAAAATCTTCTGTTGAATTTTCCCGTTTCTTTTGTTTATAAAGATTCCCTTTATGTGTCCTTCAGTGAAACATCTGTCCATCTGTCTGTGAATGCTGGTGGATTGGTGAGTGATTTGAATATTGCTGAGGCCTGTGGCGATTTTCAGGCCAAAGCTCAGAGCTTCTCGTTCTGTAGTGTTAAGTGTGATGTTGATTGTATTTATTATGAGGTTAACTTGTCCAATATTTTTCCACTCGCAATTAGCGTATAAGGATGTGAGTTTGTGTTTGAGAGTGGCAATTTGTGCATTGCTTGTATCAGTGACTTTACTTTTGAGTTCATTCTCCTTTGTGTCGATGAGACGATTTTCCCGGCGTTAGATAAGTCCATAGTTCTGGCCTGATTAAAGGTTGTTGACTTTAGTAGCCTCAGTCCTTTGGTTGCAATCTCCTAGTAAGCCTGCACATATTTGGGGAATGCATCGTGGGATTTCGAATTGTTTAGAAGGATGATTCCCTCAAGGCATCGGAGTAGGGATGCAATGCAATTTCTTCATGCGTGGGCTGAGATCGGTATTATCATATTACCTTCATTTCATTCTGGTGGTTTCAATGTCAAGTGTGTGAAAGGATGTTATGTATGCAACATTGCTGTGAGTAAAACTGTCTGGAAACTGGGTTTAGGGAGTATCTGGTATTTATCCATATCAGTAGCGACAATTATGAAAGGGTTGGTTCTGTTGGATACAAGATTATAAAATGAACTTATTGACTCTATAGCCTCCTCCAACAGATACATAAAGAGACCCAAGAATATTCCCCATTCTTAAGCTTGATACAACATGGCCATCCCATATCACAACTTGAATGAGAATAATAATCCCTTGCCCTAGAGTTTTTTCTGAATTTGGGATCATCTTTTATCATTCTCTGTTTGAAAAGAGACATCTCCGGTAAAATATCGCCAAAAATATGAATGAATGACATATAATCGTACTTACGTCTCGTTTCGAGACTGGCTTTTTGTTCCATTATGCAAAAACACACACAGATACGTACACACACACACACACACACACACACACACACACACACACATATATATATATATAATTTGAGCAAGTGATATGACTGGTTAAAGTGGATTTGGCTGTGGGTCTGAGTGATTTTGAAGTTCCCATTATTGAATGTATCTGAGGGGTGGTAGGTGTGGATGTGAGGTTATTGTTTCGAGGAAGTTTATGAATTAGAGATCAGTGTGAATAGTGTTATTAACAAAACCATTTACGGATAAATAAACCTAATTTCAAAATACTTTACTTCCGAGTCTGGCTCACTCTCTACAGTTCATATTATATATATATATATAAATATATATATATATATATATATGTATATATATGTGTGTGTGTGTGTGTGTGTGTGTATGTGCTTATATATATGTGTGTGTGTGTGTGTGTGTATGTGCTTATATATATATATATATATATATATATAAAATAAATATCAGGAATTTAATATCATATAAAATGATATAATACAAAATTGTATACTAAACTGATATATCAACCAAATAGAAACTATTAGAAGTGAGATATAATACATGAAAATATTGAAAAACCAGCCTTTTAACTGAGACTAACCAACAATATGCCATCATTTACAAGTAGAAAATGAAAAAACAAGATCACTGTCGACATATTATTCGAGACTAACCGACTGCAACCTCAAACCACAGTACGATCTGGAATATTAAAACACACATATGCCAGATTATTGAAACCCTATACCATCTCTTTTAATTTGACGCCAATAGAACAAAGCAACTGAACTATCAAATAGGGGATATAAAATAGCGTTAAACTGCCGACACCGCTCAAAATTTCGATAAAAAACACTCCATGTATAAGTATACTGAAAATTAATCACTATCGCTATCTTATTCACCTCGCTCCGATGAATATTCTTCTTCTTCTTCTTCTTCTTCTTCTTCTTCTTCTTCTTCTTCTTATTATTATTATTATTATTATTATTATTATTATTATTATTATTATTATTATTATTATTAATTATACTTACGGCAACTTTAACGGACAAACCAATCACCATAATCATTTTAGACTTGTAAAAACAGACCAAACCTGTTATGATCTAGCAATCAATTGAAGTCGTGTAAAAGTGAACGTTAACAATGGGAAGCAGATTTGAATGAGAATAAAATACCTCGGAGGAAAAAACATATCGCATAGAACTGATAGTTTAACAACATAGTGATAAAGAAAATTCCAACACTATCCCCAGTTAACTTATAAATTACAACTACCAACAATCACGGTATCCCCACTGTATAGAACAGAATAACATAACAAGCAATGACTAAACCCTAAACAGAGAAAAAATGAAAAGGAAAGATATAATATGCATGAATAAAGTGGGAAATTTTACAATCTAAAAAAATTGATCTCCATCAGAAAAAATAGTTCTAAATAGGGATCTAAGAAGCCGAATTAGTTGCCTGAAGAAGCCCAAACAAAACAGAAATGCGTTCGTGTGGCAAATCCTTCACTTCATCATATATATATATATATATATATATATATATATATATATATATATATATATATATATCAGTGTGTGCGTGTGTGTGTGTGTGTGTGTGTGTGTGTGTGAATTGGATTCCCGTCCTAAAATGTTGGTTACTGATCTATATTTGTAGCTAGACAGAAACTTTGATGAATAAATAAGTTCATTATTCATACGAAACTATTGTAGAATAACCAAATCAACTTAACTTTGAAATTCTGATTTATTTATCCCATTCGAAACTGTCCTTCTCCACTTTATTCTTTAGAATTTCATATTCAGAGGTTCATATTTTTAGCATGAATCACCTCGGAGGTAAAACAACCAAATTCATTAACCATATCTTTCTATCTATCTATCTACCTACCTATCTAAACATACAAAGTTTTTATGCATTCAGCTGAATAATATTTCAAAAACAAAATTATTTGTATCTGTTCTTGGATGTTTCAAATTCTATATTTAAATGTGTTTCACTAGGTATCAGACGCCATCGATTTTGTAGTAAGATACTAACCGACTCAAATCCTCTGAAAAACGAGTCCACATAAAATTTTTTCTGCCTTTTTTATGCAGCGCTCAGAATCGTAAAATGTTTCACGTATTTTTTCTAAAAGTATGGTCTTTTTCTCCAGATAATAATGTATAGGGAAGACAGGCATTTTTCAATAGAATCAATCTAAGAATTGGATATTCTGAAGAAAAAATAAAAGTATTTAACTACACCAAATATGAAATAAAATTGGAAATTTCTTTCCAGCATTGTGACCACGAGTTTTCCTGTTTAGGCGATCAATTTTATTCACAACACAGCATATCAGATAAACAAAATTCAGATATGTAATAGTATCTATTAAAATCTTTGAATGGCAATGGACAAGCCGTGATGCAAGAATATTAGACAAACACTGGACATCAAGATTCAAATCGTGGAAGCTCACAGACCAAGAAGGGAATCGTGGAAGACAGGGAATAACATAATGTGACAATTTATACAGGTTCGAGTGATATTGGCGCTGTTATGCCGACGATCAAGACACCTTGCTATTCTTTGGGGGATGGGGCATCCTTGTCCAATGAAGGACGTTGAAAGGCTGTTAAAGATAATGGTAAAACTATGGTGATACTATCTTGACGAGAGAATAAAATGTAGGGATCAAAGGGCTTTTTGATGAATGGAATGTTAGTTTCCGATTGGCCGAAAAGAAATGCAAGTTTCAACATTGTTGTAATTAGATGAGCTGCTTTTTCAAGCAGGAAAAACGAAACTAAGTTGCTTCTTGTGTCGCGTGACATATGGAACAATTGTTATGTCTCCATCACTCGAAAAATCCGTGGAAACCCAATCATTGTTCGTTATAACTGTGGGTATATAGAATTAAAGAGCCAAAAGGATCCAAATATTATAATTTTTTCAATTACAAATTGACACAGTAGTAGATTCATGTCTTTTCAAAAGTATTAGTGTGGAGTGAACGCAGCTACCCCATTTGAGGTTTGAACTCTGTTTGCTAACCCTGTTCTACATTTCAGTAACCGTTAGGGCTCATAAACCTCCCCCTTTCCATGATGATAATCAGATAAAACTACATAGCCTTATGAGCACATGGCTTATGTCTATCTCCTAAACTAATTAGCAAACTACAAAGAGGAAAACACGGGAAACATACCGTAATATGTATGCAAAGGTAAATTCCCTGTAAAGTACATTGCTATAATATACCTCAAGCGTAATCCCACTTCTGTCTTGAACCTCAATGAAACCCTGATACCATTCCAATCAGGCTTAATCCCTATGAACATACAACATGACATATATATATATATATATATATATATATATATATATATATATATATATATATATGTATGAACAAACATAACACAAATACTCACACAAATACTAATAATACTAACACCAATAATGTGAACAGACACAGGCATATGAACAAACACAACCACAAAAACCATCACACAGATAATAGGAAAAAGAACACCAGACACCACAAGGACTTCATACCTACTAGCCCTCATACTCCGCAAAGAAAAAACCTTAAGAGAAGCATCCTTCCTCATCCAATAATATTGACCCATCCAAAGCACCCTGAAGACCCAGGCAAATATCCTGACCCGCAGGTAACCCCTACATTATCCCACACACACACTCTGCCAAAAAACGAGGAAACACTCCTACCTCTGATTATGGAAGGGGGTCAGAAAACCTGATACCAACACTAGTAGGCATTTTAGAAAACTTATTAAAAAATTACCACACATCATCAGAATTGAGGAAGACCCAGAAGGCAAAGTAATCAACCTGAGTAAATTTCGATTTACAAGGGACACATTCAAACTCTTTAACAAGAGCCTTAATTTCTGTCCCCGAGCCCCACTCTTTAACAATAACATCCTTAACAAAGATCTATACGACTTCTTTAGAAGAATCAAACTTAGTGCCCACTTTGGAAAAACAAGCCATGATAGCGACATCCTAGATTGTCTTGAAGACCCAACAAATCCTTCATCCAAAAAAACATAGACACTACCATTCAAACTTTTGAGCTAGCAGTCAGAGAAGACATAAAAACCTACATCAACAACAACACTCAACAATCCCTACCACATACTACTAAAGAGCGAATAGCCCTTAATAAACTCAAAAACAATGCCAACTTGATAATCACAAGAGCGGATAAGGATGGAGCCATAGTTATCTGGGGTTTAGATGAATACCTCTCAGAAGCAAACTCCCAATTAAGCAACACAGAATTATACAAAGAACTCCCTAAAGACCCCTTCAACGAATACACAAACACAATAACCTAATCCCAAACAGAATTACACAACGGCAACATGATAGATAAAAGGACTCAAAATAACTTAAACCCATTTCCACAAAAGCTGCTAGGTTCTACCTACTCCCTAAAACCACAAACCAAATAACCCAGGTAAACCAGTCATCTCCTCCACGAACTGCCACACTACCAAACTATCCAAATTCGTAGATTACTACATCCAACCCTTAGCAACGCAAATTAAATCCTACATACATGACACCACAGACCTCTTAAACAAAATCAAACACATTACAGCAATCCCAGACAAAGCACTTCTAGTCAGTATGGATGTCAAATCCCTATACTCCAACATCAAACATGATGAAGGTATCCTAGCACTTACAGGAGCCCTAAAGAATAGAACTACTAAAGAACCCAGCACAATAACAATTACCATCCTTATGCACCACATTCTAACTCTAAATAGCTTCAACTTCAACAATAGATACTTCCTCCTGGTGAAAGGCTGCGCCATGGGCACAGTAGCGGCCCCATCCTATGCCAATATCTTCATGGGTAAATTTGAAGAAACCTACATTTACCCAGAGATATATAACGATTGCATTTTTATGGTAGATATATAGATGACATTAATTTATACATACAGGCGAAAAAGCAAAATTAGATCATTTCTTTACACATATAAATTCTGCACATGACTCTATCAAGTTTGACTTTATGACATCCACTGACTCCATAGCCTTCCTAGACACCTGCATATACATAGATAACAACAGAAACCTCCAAACTACCCTCTACACTAAACCCACGGACACCCACAATTACCTCCACTCTAAATCAGCCCATCCCCCACACCTAAAAAGAAGCCTACCATTTTCACAAGCCTTTAGAATTAGAAGAATCTGCTCTACAAATAGTGAACTTAACAGACACCAGCATAACCTAATACAATACTTCACCCAACGAGGTTATCTACTTGATGACACTAAAAACCAAATAAAAAAAGCAACTAGGATACCCAGGGATGAAACCCTTATACTTTCCCACAACAACAAACCTAACAAAAATATCCCTAGAACCACTAAATTCTGCAAACCTTGCAACATAAGAAATAGTCTATGTTGGAATCACCTCAAGTACACTAACAAATTCACAAGCACTACCACAAGAGAGAATTACCACATATATCACAATACCAACAGCCGTAGTAAGAACATTATATACCTTCTACAGTGCATTAGATGTAAGTTACAATACATAAGCAAGTCCGAGTGGCAATTTAATATCAGACTCAACGATTACAGACATAGGATTAAGTCAAAAAACAATCGTAGCCCATTTCCCGTAGAACTAAACTTTCGCACGCCTGGCCACAGTTTTACCACGGTGGCTAGCTTTACCATCATAGAAAAAATAGAAAAAACTACTCCAATTGACATAACTTGAGTTCTAGAGAAACACGAAGATATGTGGATCAACAGACTGAAAACCCTATATCGTAATGGATTGAACACTAAACTTGAAAGCCCTCATCACACAGAACCCTAACGCATAAAACTCCAACCAATGATATCCTCACACCCACATCTAAGATACATTCAATAGTGGAAGCTTCAAAGTCAGCCAGACCCATAGGAAAAATTCACCTTAGCCAGTTATACCTCTTGTCCGAATCATAGCCAACACATTTTTGATAACTTATAAGGTTGATACCTATGTAGCTCCTTGACCTCACCACCCCTCCATTTACACTATCCCTAACACACCAGAAAATCTAACTCAACATCACTCCCCCCTACCCTGACACACTCTGCCCTTCCCCAGGACCAATTGCTGCTGCTCAACCAAAGACCTGATACCTAACTGGACTTTCTCCCACTCAGCAGGAGGCCTCCAGCAGCCACAACATATTTTACCCATAAGGCACAGCTCCTGATAGTGGACTCTGGTTCCACATGGGATCTTTAAACACGTACTCACACAGAACACACCACTGAAGATGGGAAAAATCCCGAAACTGGTCCGGACCATTTACATCGAAGGATTGATAAACCTTACCTCTAAACATTTTACTCCCGAGTCTGTCTCACTCTTTACAATACACTTATATATATATATATATATATATATATATATATATATATATATATATATATATATATATATATAATTTCTAATTTATCCATTCATTTTATTCAGGACAAAGCATTGATATTTTATGTTTTGCTTTTTTTTATTGGAGTCTATAAATTCTTAATTCGGGCGAGTTAATCTGTCACTTGTGCAAAGGTATATATTCAGTGTTTTAATACTAAGCTCAGCATCATAGTTTTTAGTCTAGAAATACTAAGATGATATTTTCAGCAGGCCCCAAACCTGTTCCTAATGATGAAGAAATTATCGACTGTAGTAGCCACTGACCTGCAAAGAACTGCTTCAGCTTTTTTTCCAGTACATCAACTTCAAATGTAACATGTCATTTCAAAACAGATGGAAAAGCAGAAAGTGGTTTCGTATTGCTTTCAGACCAATTTGCACCATCATTAGCCAGTTTTGTATCGAGACATTCTCGATACTCCCCACAATTTGTCAATATCCTATCAGTTGACTAATGGCAGAACGTCCTGGCCATTTAATTTATTATCCAGCTCATGGGAACTGCAATGGTACACGAATCAAAGTAATCGTTCTACATTCAGAAAGAGAGTGGTTTGCATGATTAAAAGTTATAAAAATGACCAATTTGTAATTTCAGAGCTTAGGGCTCCTGAGACTTACAACCAATTGGGAATATCAAAATATTATTATTAATTGTATAAAATAAAGTACGTACCCAAACATACACACTTATATATATATATATATATATATATATATATATATATATATATATATATGTATATATATATATATATATATACACACACACATATATATATATACACACATATATATATATACACATATATATATATATACACACACACACACACACACACACACACACACACACACACACATATATATATATATATATATATATATATATATATATATATATATATATATATATGTATATGTTTGTGCTATGGATGTGAAGTGATCCAGCAATATGATGGCATATGTTTGGTGAGTGGAAGCATGTCTGTTGTTTTTATTCAGTCTTTTGGTTGATGGTGGGTAATACTTCTCTAATCGAAAACAAAACCGTGGAGACACAATACATAACAACATCAACATAAGACGAATTAGCTAACAACTATCTGTCACTCCAAAAAATGGTTCAAGTACATATGCATCAACCCTTTAAGAAAAGTAAAGATACCTAATCAATGTTTGTTAGAACAGCAGGTATACTCAGAACGAAATTAAACAGCTAAAGAGATCGTCAATTACGCAGATAATTTTAAATAACTTCCCACTCCTACCGGACAACCAAACACAGAAATATTTCCATTCTCCTCTTAAGCATCGAAATGAAAATAGCATATTTCTCTGTGGACTGTAGTAATAAAACAATTGTAATGTAATACATATTTCTTGAGTTTTATCCTTCTCGTACCAATTGTCATTCGGCCAAATGTCTCGAGATTTCAAAATATGACACGTTTCAAAATATGACACGTTTTTCATATCATTCATTTCCACATTGTCAAAATACTACCACAATTTTTTCGGATTAGTTCATACCCATAAAATACACACACGTGCATATATATATATATATATATATATATATATATATATATATATATATATATATATAATACAAATTAAAAATATAATATGATGTAATGCAATATCCGATGCTTAATGGGCTCCTTCCACTAAGTGCCCACTGAATTCAACATTGAACATTAAGTTGAGGTAGAGTAAAGTTTAAAATTTATTTAATTATATATATTTATCAATCTATCAATCAACCTAACTATCCACCTCTCTCTCCGTCTCTGTATCTCTCTCTCTCTCTCTCTCTCCATATGTATATATATATATATGTGTGTGTGTGTGTGTGTGTATGAAAAAATGCAAATACATTAGTAAATCTGGGGCATTATTTTTTTTCGAAAAACGCTATTTTATGTATCACAACTTTATTATAGGAGGGGAGATCAGCCATTCTAATAGCATGTACACACAGACATGAATACTCTTGCACATGCACACACACACACCTGAACATATATTTATCTAAATGTGTGTGTGTGTGTGTGTATGCGCTTGAGTGTGTATTTAAAAAGAGACCGAATCCCCCCTTATAAAAAAGTTGCAATACTTGGAAGGTTGTTTTTTTTTTCCATATTTACATTTGCTTTCAGTAGTGTGTCAGACTTCAAGTACAATTTCAACTGTTTACTGTCACCTAGAGAACTTCCACAACACATGGCTTATTCTGTAGTTAAAATGATCTTTCTGGTGTTACACAAAGTTCTAGATGATTACTAGCCTCGAAAATTCATCAGTGTGCAAGTAAATACCCTTGTCTATGCTGGCCTTGGAATATTGACATATCTACACCATGGAGAATAGCACATGACGGTTCGGGTTATTTTTATAACAACTCATGATTTATGGAAAGGCATCATCCCATTTTCGTATGTATAATCAGGCACGTTTATTCTCTTGTTCTAAATTTAGTAGCCTGACATTTCTTTTGTTTCAAAAATGATGATAGCATTTAACTCTATCTTCACAAGTTTTTTGAAGCGTTGCCACTTTGGAAATGGTCATACCAGTTGAAAAAATGAGGTTCAGAATATGAAAATAAAAAAAACAAAAACAAAGAAAGAATAGTAAAATAGAAAATAGAAAAATGTTGATGTATATATGGAGAAAAATGGGAGAATAAAGAGTGGACGAAACAGAGAAAAAAAGAGGGGAAGAAAGGGAAAGAGAACGGAAGAAAGAAAAAATGGGGTGAGAAGAAAAGGAGAAGGAAAATGGAAAGAGAGAAAGTAAGAATAAAGAAAGGAAGAAAGTGTAAAGTAAGAAGAAAAAGTTGGAAAACCAGAGAGAAGTACGAGACAGAAAGACAAATGAAAAGATAGAGAGATAAATAGAAAATATGAAGAGATAAATAAAAGACATGATACCTGATAGCTATCACTCAATCTAAATAGGACAGCTCCTTGGTATGCAAACTGTCATGTGCCCTTCATGGAGTATGAAGTGCATTCAAAAGAATCGGTTGAACTTGACACAGCACAAAATTGGTTGAATCTTATACGGCACCTGGTATTCCAAAAGGATCACCATCTGATTAATGGCCCGGCTCGCCGTCGCTTAACGTCAATTGGTGTATCCAACGTGATTTGGCTGAAATAATGTAAATATTAGAAAAAAATACAAATAAAAGATTTAACAATAGATAAACCAAGCCAGCCCACCAAGGCCCTAGGATTCCTGGTGCCCAGGGCAAGCTGAATTTTAGTACTGCTTAAGTGTCGCATTATATGAATAATTTTGATGAGTCATGAATATCTCCTTTAGTTACAACACAACAGAAAATATCTCATCATCAACATCATCAACGTCAGTCATTTATCGTCCGACCATGTCCAACATCATTGGACATAGACATTCCTGGGATTCACTACACCTTTCCATCGTGGGCAATGCAGAGCCAATACTTTATGAATTTGTGTAGTTCGTGCCGGCGTAAGTTGCGCATGTGATCTCTAGGGATTCATGTACTGAATCATGATGTCAATTAGATGTCTGCAATTCTTGCAACATGACCAGTCTGTTGCCATTTGAGTTTCCCAATGGTCTCTATGATATCTCAGACTGTTTTCTCCCTGATACATTATGATGCCTTGTGATCTCCCCACGTGACAGGTCAGTCTCTTGCTTAGGTTCCATGTCTCAGCTCCCTAGGTGGATATTGGGAGGATGCATTGGTTGTATACCCTTCTCTTGAAGATTAATGGGATCTCCAGGTTTCTTAAAAATATTGGGCTCATCTTACTGAAGTCTCACCATCCTAGAGAGATGCTTTGCTTGATTTTTCCTTTTTCTGGGGATTTCATAGAGACTCATTATCCTAGGTATATGTGTTCTCATTTCCGACGTGATTGTTGCACATGGCATTTGTTTTGCTGATGTTCATGTGTAGACCGACTTTCTTGCTTTCATCATTTAGTTATCTACCATTATTTGGAGGTCGTGTACAAACTCTGCATGTTGTCCACAAATCTGACGTTACTAAAGTATTTGCTGTTCATTTTGATTCCTTTATTTTCCCAGTCTAGTCTTTTGAAGGGCATTTCCAGTCAAATATTGCTGAAACATCTGACTCCAGATAAGACAATTGTCTTATTTGGACAGTTTTTTTTTCGGTTTGATTTGTTCATTTTCCCCTATTATCTCTTTCGAATAGGGAAAGTTTTACCGTCTCATAGTTCGGTCACTGCCTGTGTTGCTCGTACATAGGACTGGCTCTGAGCCCTGACCCCCTAAAATGAAAAAAAAAAAAGATTTTATCCATGAATTATTCAACTTATATGATATATTGTGATCCGTCTTCCTTTGTCCGAAAGAGAGGAAAGGCTAATTCGAACACAATGAAACAAGAATGACCTTTCTACTGTGTGTATGCGTGTGCTTGTGTGTAATATAAGTTATACTACTATTTCTATTATTGTTATTGTTGCCGATATTTGTTCCTTTTTTCCTTAAAAATGGATATAAGAATTAGTTAACAATATATTGGGTCGATCGCTCTAAATATTGTGAAAATATACTGACAAAAGACACTGCCTTATGTGCATCGTTAGTAAAATAATAGACTTGGCACTTTATCTTTATTTTCCGTCAATTGAATCGTCATTCATCTATCTGGGTGTAAATGGCGCAGTATCAAGAGACAAAGGGTAATGCAAGGGCAGATTAATAAGGGAAACGTTTCACCGCGCGGCGACGCTAATTGCTGTTTTTAAAACATGTACTAATATGTATTTAGTAGTACCTAGAGGCTTGTTCAAACGTGATTAGTGTCATATCACTGAATGAAAGCATCTAGTTATATCATTCTTCATACTGAGGACAGATTGTGTATAAAGCAGTGATCGTTCATAAAATCTTTGGTACTTGAGTGCCAAGAGAAATTCAAAGAATAAACCATAAAATAATTTGTTTTTGCATCACGTTCACATAAATTGGCATTACAGTGATCAAATGGTACAACTGATGAAAAACCTGAAAGTCAGTTGATTCATCCACGGCCCCGAAGCCCTGAATCACGACCATTGAATTTATGGTTCTATTCAAAATTTAAAAAAAAAACCGTGTAGCATCAAGATTTTATAATCCAATTCCAAAGCTCAAATTACTGTGTGCAACTAAATCGGAAGTAAGTCACAGTCAATTATTGAACAGCCATAGCGTTAAAATTTGATGTAAAACTTGCATCAAATAATAGATATGGCCTAAAAGATTTCTAGTCATGACATCCAAAATAGATAGAAAAAATACTTAAGAACACCTGTCATTAATGAAACCAGACCCATAAGGCACCCCAAATTTCAAAAACTTTTCTTTTTTTTTCGAAAAAAAAAGAGAATTTTAGAAGGGGTCTTCCAAAGTATTCATGCTAGTCAGTAGATAAAAAAGGTATGACCAGGAGCGCTGGGTTGCACTAACAAATATGCTATTACAGAGAACATGGAAAAAATAGACTCTATGCAATCTTTCATGGCCACGGTGGTCTAAGACTTCCTTTGTGGATAAAATGAAAAAATGAATAGAACATTTTGGAAAATATGCAGCAGAGAATGGTGACCATGCTGGAAAAGAAATTTGTAATTTTGAATAGAGATAATTTTATATCATTCAGTACCGCTTTCATTATTCTGTCTGGTTTAAAACTTGTTATATAGAATTGGAGATATTGTTCATCAATCACCCTCGTAGTAAAACCAAACACAGCAATGTTTCCATTTGATACCGGGTAGATATTTGAATGCTATTGGAATTTTTAAAAAAATCGTGAAATACAAATTGCTCCGTAAACTCGAAACAGTTGTTGGCTCACAGCAAAACAACAAAATAGCAAAAGGAGATTTTCAAGTGGAAGTAGAAAATTGGAAAAAAACTGTGACAAGTAAGTGGAAAGAATTAGATAAGTCTTTCAAAAATAAGGAAAGTAAAAAGATGTCTTTTAAAAACAAAGTTGAAGAAAAATCGTAGTCAATAACAGAATAACTGTAGCATCAGAATCTGAAGTTATCTGAGATATTTAATCGAAGAATAAATGTGGCCAGAATGAATTCTGTTTATGACATCACTGGCTTTTTCAACTGAAAAAATTCTGAAATAGCGTAAAATATATAATCTGAAAAATGTAAATGTTATTAATAATCTTGTCAAAATAAGACTCGACGATAAAAAGAATTATTTTTCGAAGTGGTGTACTGAAGCCAATTTTCTAGCCTGTTGACAAAACTGGGTGATTGGCAGAGCAGGAAGATATAAGTGAACAAATAAATACACGTACAAGTTAAAAATGATAGAACCCATTACCATCTTTGGTGGCCACGATTGTTCAATATAATGCGTGCACAGACTCTCAGGCGGTCATTTTGTAGTATGCATTGATATCTACAAATCAGTAAAGACGGTGAAAAAAAAATCCGAAGTCTGATACAGTTATTTGCTCGATTTTGATCAGAAGTATTCGGTTTATTACATACTATCTAGACAATATATAAGCCTCATTGAAGATTGTGAGATGATAAAAGAGATCAAGATGAGTTATGAATAATTTTCCTGCCGAAATTGAATCAATTAAATTATGTGAATCCCACCTTCTCTCTTCCTATATATATACATATATATATATATATATACATATATATATATATATATATATATATATAGTGTCAACCACAGACAGCTGCTTCGATGTATTACATATCTTCAGTATGGCTATAAACTTTCCATTATCCCATCCAGTACCACGAAGTAGAATTGAAACCTCCACTTCAGACCCGCAGGCCGATATCCAACCTCTTGACTACGGAACTGGACGGTCAGTAAGGCTGAATTTAAGCGATCTATTTTTTTATACAGAAATTCCTCATCCATCAGAGTGCTCTATTCCTATGGAAAAGCATCACATAAGCTTACGATGGATGAGTTACCTACATAAAGAGTGCTCAACCCTGAATAGAGGAGCATTATTTATTCAATGAATACGATTAAAGACTTTATATATTTCAAAATCTCTTCATTGAAATAAATGAGATTCTTGGACCTATTGTAAATGCTATTATGTGAAAATTGTGGAGACATTTTAATACAAAACTATTATTGTCCGGCACCGATGTTAACCAACTGGCAAATTGAGCAGGTGACCGTGTAAATAAATAAATGAAATGAGTGACCCTGCAAGATGAAATCTGCATCGACTTGGAGGCAGTCTAGACGCAACACTGCTCCATCAACCGAACTAATAACGCTCTGGGTAAGCAGGAGTCCAAAATAACGCACACACGTGCAATACGCGCACACACACGTACGAATATATATACTGCAAATTAAAAAGGTTACACTCTCATGCTGGATTACCAAGCCACACATTTTCACTGGTTGAGCTAACTTTATTCATTCAAACAAGGACTACGAAACAATAAACAGGAAATGCAAGACATGAGCAATCAACTTGAGGATTTCCAAGAAGTAACCCCATGGGAGGTGAAACAAGCCATCAAATAGACAAAAAAAGAAAAAAAAAGAAAGGGGAATGGCCCAATAACATCACCATCGACCTACTCAGAAAAGTAGGTGGGATCATCGCTGTCTTTTTCAACTTATGTCGAAAAGAGAATAAAATCCCCGATGATTGGGACGCTACGATCATGATGCTTTTATATAGATATGAAAGTCAAGAGATCACAACAACTACAGACCTATGAGCCTATTCAATTCTATATACAAGCTTTTCACAAAAATCATCACCAACCGAATCACAAAAACACTAGATGAAAACCAACCACAAGAGCTATCTCACTTTAGAAGAAGCGACTCAACTATGGACCACTTGCATTTGATAAGTCGGCTGAAAAAAAGTAGCAAAATATAAACTACCACTTGCTGTAACATTTATCGACTTCAAAAAGGCCTTTGACTCTGTGAAAATCCCTAAGGCCATCTCTCTACAAGTTGTAGATCAAGTATATGTCGAGGTGTTTGAACAAATACGTCACAGCCGCCCCTTTATAAAGATTTGGAGCCCTTTCAGCTCAAAAAGGGGTAAAACAAGGTGATACCAGCTCATCCAAACTCTCCAAATTCCCCTATGGATTGATCTTCAAAAGTCTAGACTCAGAGAATAGAGGAATCAAAATTGATGGCGAATATCTGAGCTATCTCAGATTTGCAAACGACATTGCCGTTTTTGAAGAGAACTTACATGACCTCTAACTAATGATGGATGAACTGAACAAAAAGAGCAGGAAAGTCGGCCTGCACAAGAACTTCAGCAAGACGAATGTCATGTGCAACGACCTAGTTGGAAATAAAAACTCTGAGATCGAAATCGTGGGCACAGAATTGGAGAGAGTAAACCATTACATCTATCTAAGATAACAAATCTCCATGAGACCTTCAAAAAGAGAAAGAAATCGAGCTTAGAATCACCCTAGGACGGCAAGTCTTCTGCAGAGCAAGCTCAACCTTTAGAAGCAAGAATATCCCATCAATCCTAGTAAGAAAGTGTGTACAACCAATGCATCCACCCAATAGTCATTTATAGAGATGAGACATGGAACCTAACCAAGAAACAGATCCTCAAAGTGAGAACCATGCAACGTGTACATGAAGGAATTATGCACAACCTCAAATGAAGAGACATTAAGAGAATACAATACCTTTTAGAGAAAACAGGAGTCAGGGACATCATAGAATCCTTTAAAATCTCAAGTGATTGTCCACTCAGGCACCTTATATATATATATATATATATATATATATATATATATATATATATATATATATATATATATATATATACGTGTGTGTGTGTGTGTGTGTGCGTGTGCATGTATGTGTGTATGTGTGTGTGTGTGTATGCAAGTATGTAAATACACCCTTTAATAAACGTGAAAGTATGAGTGCACGTAGGCATATATTCAAAGCACATAACCATTTGTATCCATGTATGATACGACAAACGTAAGTATGGGAATCGGAGGTGAATTAATAAAGAAAAAAGATCGATAAATGTCGAATTCAAGATAAGCGGAAAATACTATAGGAAAGAGATCAAATGACAAACGTAACTACAAAGCAGAATTTAAAAAAACAAAAACAAAAAGAAAATGAAATGTGAAAAGTTAGCAAAATATGATAAGCAAATGGGTTGAAACCTAAAATATACATACATAAATAAGATAAATATTGGAGTTAGTTTCTTATGTTGCTGTCAAGTAATCTATTATTCATTTGCCTTGTTTGTACGTTCCATTAGATAAAATTCTTGCTTCATTTTACAAGAAGGTTGAGAGCGTTCAGAAAGATGGCGGGCTCGGTTTGATTTTCCTTAGGTATATTTCTTTGAATGGTTTTCTTTAAAGGAACTGGAATATGTTTCTGCAAGGAAATTGAATTTAAGGGAGTGAGATAAAAGCATAATGGGAGTGATCTTGGAGAAAATCGATATAGCTATCAAACACGTACACACGTACACACATAAACACATACACATTAATACACAAGCACACACACACACACACACAAATATATATATATATATATATATATATATATATATATATATATAATGAGCGCTAAAAAGCATCAAATACATTCCAAAGAGATTATTTGAATCCCCCTATATACCTTGACAATGTCGCATATATCGGGGGCCTATCACAAATGTGTTACAAAGGATTGCCGAATATTATGCTATCCTTGATAACAGCATATACACACTCTCTCTCTGTCTGTGTCTTTCTCTCTCTCTCTCTCTCTCTCTCTCTATATATATATATATATATATATATATATATATATCGATGATTAATGTGTATTTTGCAGGAATTACGAAAGTTCTCATTCAACAGGGTGAAATGTGGGCTAAATTTCCCATCAGTTCTAAGTCTATTATCAGCTCTCCCTGACCTTAGTTGAGAGCTGTGTTCAGCCCTATCTTGGGTGAATGAAGCACAGTCTACCATTATAAAAGATACCCAGGATTTGAGTCTTTCAACGAATCAAGTACTCAAAAATCTTACGAAAGTCATGAAACTACTTGAAACTCGTATATTCTTTTGAACTGTATTTCCTTTTAAAGAATCGCTTTTCCAGTCCTCTAGTAATGTCATCTAATCAAATAAAATTCAGGTCAACTTTTGACAGAACTAAATGTAAAGAAAGAATTGTAAAGGAACAACTTTCTCTTCTGGCAAAAACTTATTTAATCATTTTAACAACAGTTAATCGCTTCACTATTCCATTCTTTCCGTTTACTTTTGGACACCCGAACTGTTCGGAGTGAAACAGATAATGAGCAGTGAATAGATTTGTTTATAATGCTCTCTTTCGATACAATTTTAAGGAGATTGCTGCCCAGAGCGTGTTTATCTAAACCATCATAGTGTCGTGGAGAACTCAGTAATCACCGATTGACATCTTGGTTATCTTTTTTCCCCAGACACGAAAAACACACTTGGAAGCAAGCATGATTCAGTCTGAAAAAGCCCCCAGAGGAGGAAGTCATCTTTCTACAAACTGTGATCTCGCCTATTCCAGGGAGCGGAAACGACCAAATCACTGTGAATTGTGTTCAACCACAGCAAAAGCCCAAGAAGAAAGATTCCTTCCTTTATAAGTAGTGATGCCATTAAGGCTTGGCGGATCTCGTTTAATGTACATCCGGGCATCATGTTAGGCGGACACAAATCAGGAGTGGATTCTGGGAAATGTTTGCAGAGAGTGCAAAAAAAGAATCGGTTCAATGTAAGGGATATAACAACACAGGATAGAAAGAACAAAAAAAAGGGTGGGGGAGGAAATTCGAAAAGGAAGAAAAGAAAACAAGAAAAATAAGCGAAGATTCGGTAAAATTGAATTGAAAAAATTAGGAAAATTAAAAGTAAACAAAATCAAACATGATTAGATGCACTGATGAGTTGAATAAAAAGATGAACAACGGATTGCATTGGAGATCGAAAGTTTTTAGACACTTGAAATGAATCAGTTGACAAACTGAACATTGGGATTTGAAGAATTATGAGAAAACAAGTAGTTGGAAATGATCCAGAGGAAAGTTATTAACCTGAAAAATTACGATAAATATTTTAACAGAATTTGTCATCATCAGGTGGCTACAAATTTCGTCATTTCATAGAATATTCAGAATAATTGGAAATATTTTTTAAATATTTTATCATCCTTATACAGTTTCAGACGGAGACAATATTCGGAATGAAGGTTGAAAAATAGGATTATCAAAAATATATTGAAAAAAGATTGAATTTCGAAAAGTTATGTATAAAAAGTGAAGATCTTTAGACCAAACTCTTTCAATCTTGGAGTTGTGTAAGGATGTTTGAATGCACTTCTTCCTTTCATGACAGCGAAATGAGGAAATATCTGACTCCTTTTAAACTATATCAATATGCATCCAACGGTAAGTGAATGACATTTTCTTCATTAAGATATTTTGCAATCGTCAAAAATTCCCTTGACCTCCTATAGCAATAATGATTCTTATAATTCATCATTGTCATCGGGAATATACACTTGTCATCACAGTCAATAACTGAACAACTGTCAAGTCAGGCAAAGACATTCCATTGGATATGAGATTCTAGATGTTACCAATAAATTGTCAGGGACAAAAAAACTATTCTTTTCGGAAGAAAAACACATTTTAAAAAGGACTGGAGGTACTAATGCAATTTTTTAAGACTCTAGACGGAACTGCTTTATTGGTAGTGTTATACACATGAACAAACATACAAACCCATGCTCATATAAGAAAACAGATAGACCCTTTTGATGGCTATGGTTGTTTGTGATTTAGGTATTTTTGTTTTAGTACTAGCCATTTGTTATTAGGTGTGTGTACATGTATTTGAGCGCGCTTATAAATTGCCCTCGTATCAAAGATGACATAATTATTCAGAAAGGAGAACATTTAAAAAGAAATCGGTGGTGTTTTGATGGTTATTGAGTCCAAGTAGTACAACGTCGCTGACAGCTCTTCTCTCCAGATCTACAGTCACTTTTGAGAGACTTTTGCTGCCTCCGTATGTAAGTTTACAGCTTTTTGACTTTTGGCTCTTGTGATGCTCTGCATGTAGCAGGTTGCTGTCGGAGAAACTATCAGTGAACACCTTGCGTCACATCTCAGTGGACTGGCACACCGTTCGGCATCATTTGTCGTTCGCAGCCAGGCCATTCATAGGATCCAGGGCTGAAAGGGAGTTTCTAGTCCGTGCTATTGAACATTGTTCAGAGATCAGTCTTCTTTCGAGGGGATTGCAATTAAATACTTCGTACATAATCCCAAGCTGCCCCCGGAACCCAGTCAATCACCTATGTAGGCGATGCCCAGGCTAAACGTTACTCAGATTCATGATACAGCACATTTTAGTGCAGCGAAAATAATAATCCATACTTGTTTTTCTAGTTTACGGGTGAAAGTATTCGAACTAAGAATAATTAGGCAATTTTTTGCTTTTTTGCTTATCCCTGCCAAATGTGTTATATCAATCATCCACAAATCCATTCCTGCCATTACAAACTGAACATCTCTGGTCCTAGAAAGGAACAATGGCGATTGGGTTCTGTACTTTTTATCTATTTAATTTGAAAAAAAAAAATTCAAAAATTCAATCTGTGAGTTGTACTGTGAAATTAGACAAATGGAATGTCAATTGTGAGGTAGTAACGCAAATGTTAATAGAGAAAGTGTGTTGGTGTTTGAGATGTTTTATGTGGTGATTCTAACAAGAAAAAGAATTACACATTGTACCATAATAAGAAAAAATATGTATGACGGAGAAAAAACTGTAAAAAACGGCATAAATTTCATTGATAGGTATTTGTCAAAAAGTGACTGAAGTGATACAAGAAAAAATTAAAAAAAGTTTTTGATATGCGTTCGAAATTTTTCTGAGTATATATGTAAACTTGAATAATCTGTTTCATTTTAACCACTTATATCCATCGTCAAAGCTTAGTATCAAAACACAAAGAAAAATGACATATACCAAGCGCCACCTTCCAAATGGATATTGTATCATGATATCTGTTTTCCTAATTAAAAGACGTATATTTTAATTGCTAATGATGATGTTACTCCTATTTGTACTGCTAATACTCATTAATCATGATCCATAACGTTTTACTTGTTAATATTTGAAGAAGAAAGAAGAAAAACCAGATTGTTTCGAATTTTATAAAATATGATAGGATACAACAATACTGAATATTGTCAATATATCTTATATCTTCATCAGTCAAAAACCATATGTTGAAAAACGTAAAGAATGCGTTCTGCAAAGAAGAAAGCACGGAGTGTGACGGTTCAAATTCCAACAAAACACGTATTTGCTCATCAAGCAAAGTGAGCAATTAATTTTATCAAAGATTAGACAACTTGTCAATGGGCTGACCACAGTCAGCTTCGTAGCAAGTTTTGACTAGTGTTTCAAACCATTTCGGAAGTAGCACTCTTTTCCCATTGGTTAACTTGTCAAACAAAGACGCCTGAGCAATAGCTACAGCGGCAGAAAATTCTGATTGTAGTGGGACAATTGATGAAAAATCACCGATGCAGAAACATCCATCTTAGCCAACAGCTGGCAAATAAGGTAGGGAGGAACTAGATGAAGTAAGTAGCGGGTTACATCTTTGCAGGGAATTCGTTGAAAAGAAAAATCGGGCGCAATGTTTTCCTACTTCTGCTCGATTTAAACTCCTCATAATTCCCTCCTAAATTTTTATCAGGTTTCTGCTCTTGCATACCGTTTTCATTTTAATTTTTGGAGGCTGTTCCCGTTGTTTCACCCTGCTGTTAATTTCACGAATGCAATCTCATTGGACCTGCGTGTGTGTTACTTGTAAATTGCTTTTTGTCGGGGTTTTGTGCCACGCTGGAAACAAATTTTCTCCTTGGTTGTACCAAGGAATTATTCTTCAGTTTTCATTGCAGAACGCACTATTTGGGCCCTCAATTTTTTTTTAACATTCAAATTGGATACATACAATACATCAAAAGATTCCAGTATGGTTACATATTTATTATTTGTTCAACAACTACTTTTCTACTTTCCTTCTAACAATGATAAGAGCAGAGATATGAACCACAGCAATGGTGTGATAGGCAAGGGAAAGATGATATGTGGGCTGAACACCTGAGGAGACTTAACGTCACTAAGCCTACAGCAATGACCACCGAGCAATTGGTGTGAAACTGTAAACCACAGTATTACTATGACCTATGAGCACAGGGAGGAAGGGCTGGAGACTTGAGAAGATTTGCTGTCACTCAAACTCCAGCGGTAACCACCAGGCAACTGGTGTCAGAATGCGAATAATAATAATAATAATAATAATAATAATAATAATAATAATAATAATAATAATAATAATTCGGGAAGGTTGACACGTTACAAAACAAGAAGCTACTGTGATATGTGATGAATAGAACTGAAAACCTGACTTACTTTCACCGAACCTCCAGTGATAACCATCAGGTATGAAATAGCGAAACACACCACCACTGAAGGATGTGAAAGTGTCTTGAGAGTGCTTGTTGTTGCTAATTGCATAATTGTCTGTCGTGTTAGAATCCTATAAGAACCAAAAAATTATAATCTCTTGGTTTTTGTAAAATACATCCATAGAACCAAAAAAGTAACGTTTTGAAATATGATTATTTGTTGCCATGGCAATGTACAAAGTCACTAAAAGGCTGGATTGAATGAAGTGAATAAAGATTCAGTGAGTCTTTTTTGTTCTCCTTCAATTTTTTTCGTCTTTTTTAAGATTTAGTCGCAGACTAACGAGGTAGTTGATAGATAGTTGGATATGTTTCTGGGCCATGAATTGCAAAACTGGCCCCAGATGGTCTAAAAGATAGGAATATCCTCTGCCACCATCGAGAATCCATCATGAAAACTCTTGAAACAAAGTCAGGATGGCTAAAAATTTAAATATGAATATTCCCAAAATTTCATTGCCGAATGGTTTTAAAAAGGCTCGATTTGTCAAATTTGATCATACTCTTCCCTCATCTTTCAAATGAAATAACAATAACCTTTACTTTGGAATGAAAGAAACTATATTTTTGATAACACAAGTTCTTTCCGGTGATATTTTTATCCAGTAAACCACCCGAGTTGGGTTGAGACTGAAAGAACGATTTAAAATTAGGATATGTGGATTACTTGATATAATATCACCTGATTGAATAGATACAGACTCGTTAGTGTTCAACCATACATAAGTACAATGATGATGATGATGATGTAAATTGTCATTCACTGAACATACTGATCATGGATTCATTTCAGTGTGGAAAAGCCATCACAAAACGATCGCATCTTTTATACACGCAAACTCCAGTGCATACACGCTGAAAAAAAAATGAATTATGCTATCTAATTTCCAGATAACATTCTTTATAGAATGATTGGTAATAATATTACTACTAAAACTAATAATACTAAAAATAACAAACAACGATTGTTCTTCTTTGATTATTATGGTGGCAAACGTATACTAGAAAGGAGAAAAAAAAATAATTGTGGAAATATTTGGTTCTTTGATGATAGGGAAGTGATTAGATTTCATATAAAACAGGTGTGCGACTTGAAGCTTCTTATGATCCGTTATTATCTAACGTATAAAAATTCAAAAGATTACGTATTCAATAGAAACTGTCACGTAGCCACCATCATTTGGCAATATACCTTTTTGGGGTGATCAATTAAAAAATTGAAAAAAGGGTTGATCAATGAATAACTTATTGTTGCTTTTGTTGGATCACGAAAGGTTGATATAAATGAACGAAAGATGAAAACAAGCGTGAAAGCAGTTAGACATGGACAATTTGACCAATTAAGCATAAAATTACATATGAATTTAAATTGATCCTTCCTCTGAAAATATTTACAGAGGAGATATTGGAAAACAAAAAACCATTTTTTCTAAACAAAATGGAAAATAATTTTTTTCAGCCCTCTAACTCCATCGTGCGTGTGACATAAATATATACATGGTCAGCAAGTCAAACAGACTCAAGAAGATGAGAAACCTTTGTTGACAGTTTAAATGACAGTTTTGGTTGACGGTTCAAAAGTAAATAGCTTGACAGTAAAAAAGACATTTTCTGTATCCGATAAAAAACAAAAAGCAATTTAGTGCAAGTTCAGTTTAAAAGATCCATTCGAGGTTATCAAGTAAGTAAAAGACTGATGGAATATTTAGAAAAAAATGGTATTTACTCTGGTGGAAATGGAAATCTCGTGTAAAGGTCGACTCTCCATTCAGCGCCATGAAATCTTAAATTATGATATGTTTTGGGGAAATCCAGATGTTACAGCTAGTCTTAATGACTGTTGATTATTCTTTTAAAGTTTTGTCTTCGAGATTCGACCTACGCACGGATATATACGGTAGATTTTCATATTATTCGTTCATATCATACCTGTACGCTAACCTAAGTAAAAAAAAAAACATTTTCCGGAAAAAAATATCCAAAATTTATAAAAAATGTATTTTCTCGACGAAAACTCGTGAATATCTTGATACACAGGATAAATATCTTGAAAGGTTCTACTGCTATAATATTTGTCTTTGTTGTAAAAGATGTTGTTAAAAATACTACGCTTCGGCCCTGTCCTTTTTCAAGGAATGATTTGTTCCTACTCTAAGTCGTTGATGCTGTGATCCCTGTAATGATTAACGATCCTATCGGGTTAGAAAATTATAAGAATCGACGTGGAATGATTTTACCTTGTATTGAGAACGGAAAATTAAGGACAAATCCGGCAAATGGAGTGGACCAAAGGGTTCACGACCCACAGTAAAATGAGAGGTAGAAATAGCTAAAAAAATAAATTTTGATCATGCATCATGTGATTCGTCTTTTTTCAATTCACATAGAAGTACTGAAAACACTAAAATTCGCGAATATCTCAAATCCAAACAAGTACTTTATCAAATCATTAAAAAATAACTTGATTTCATTAAAAAAAATGTAGATTTGGCGCTTCGAATGGGTAATTAATCCGATTCTATGTACGCCTGATATGAAAATAATTTACATTTGACAAAAATATATCAATTTAAAAAATTTCTGCTAACCTAAGTCAGAAATGAACTTTTTCTGGAAAAAAAAAACCACAGTTTGGAAAGAATGTCTTTCTCAAAAAAAAAAAAAAAAATGATACTGATCATTTTTATACAAACGATAAAATATCTTGAAAAGATCTAAGACTATCATATAAAACTATATATCTTCCGAAAAATTGAGAAAAAGATGGAGCAAAACTACTTATTTCAGAGAGATACTCTTATCATTTCTCATTGAAGCATAATTTGGATTTTGGAACTTAAAATTTTGCTAGGGTCAAGTTGAATCATACTTTACACAGTACTGTATATTGTTCAGTTTGACCGATCACTTTGAATGATGATTATGGTTTTGGAAATTAATCCAAACATTATTCAGAGGCCAACAAAAAAGACATTGAAAACTATCTCCAACTTCTGAGCTGAAAAATTTTCTCCAATTAAACAACCAACTGTCATTATATCTAGACTGCTGGAGCTTCAGACCCTGACAGTCAGAATCAAAGCAAATGATTACGCTATTCGTTCACATAGGAGCATATCTAATAATCCTGGAAATATTGCAGTCTATTTATTGGGAAACTTTTTGTTGTTTGAATTGGTAGTATTGTATCATGTACTGCTATGATAATCATAAATACGCTTCCAACTATGTATCAACCACTATTCTATGATTTACCAAACTTCTGATATGACTCATATTGCTAATGTTGCATTCTAAGTCCTCTGCACAAATAGACCATTGTGTCCCTAACAGAATCTATGGCCAGCAGAATGAAAAAAAAAAAGCTTGAATATTCAATGCTTAATAATGGTATTTTCTCATCTTGGAAATCAGACAAAACGTATTTGCTGGGGTTTAAACCCTCTTCATTTATGCAGTCATTATCTTGGTTAACACCCTCTTTTCTTCATCTAGTCTGTGTCAAATGCTCATTAGAATAATTTTGAAGAGTGTTTAATCTTCATCCCGACTTTCAGTTGTCCTTTGTTACAATTTGGGATTGAAACTTATTTCTGCAGCATAAATCAAACAGCTTCCTTATGATATTACAATACTTTATCCGATAATTTGAGAAAATAAAATCAAATATCGTAATATACAGACAGTTTTTTATTTATCTTCTTCCACACAATTTTCTCTTCCGTCAAACAGCAGTCAAAATATGGATTTTTGTCAAGCCCAAGTCAGTATACTGTAATAAAAACAACAGGCACACTAAAAACAATCCTTATATATATATATATATATATATATATATATATATATATATATATATATATATATATATATATATATATATATATATATATGTGTGTATATATATATATATATATATATGGATACGAATATATACATATATATATATATATATATGGATATGAATATGTATATATATATATATATATATATACATATATATGAATATAATTATGTATATGGATATATATATATATATATATATATATATATATATATATATATATATGTATGAATATAAATATATTTATATGTATATATAAGTAATCATTGTGTCATTCACAGATAGCTGTCCCGATGTATCATAACTCTTCGGTATGGTTATAGACTTGATATCCTTACCAGTGCCGCTCAGTCGGGGTAAAAACCTCTCTCTCTCTCCCTCTCTCTCTCTCTCTTTCTCTCTCTCACACACACACACACACACACACTAGGGGAACGATACATGACATTTTTTTCCATGGTTTGGAATTATGACCAACTGATTGGCCGCCGTGTCTCTTGTCGATTGAAGTTAAATCAGAAGACTTACGTACCAAAATGTATGCTACTAGTACTCAAAAGCTTATTTCTTTCTTATGAACAAATAAATTTATGAAATTGACAATTCACTATCGCGATTTAACATCATGACCAGGTGATTGGCGGCTGGATTATTTTATCCTAATGAAAACATTTATAATAGATAGTATAATCATTTTTCTCATTATTGTCTATAATATATACCGATGAAAAGTTGCAGTAGTCATCTTCAGTCAGAATAAAAGTAGGTGTGGAGTTTAACTCTGCAGCTGCCAGGCTTGTTTTCCCGCCTCCTCTCTCTCACATGCACATTGTTTTCAAATTCTTTTCTCTCATGCTATTTCTCCATATTATCAACAGTTTCAATTGCCTCAGAGAATAAATATGTTGGTAATAGTCACTTTCAAATTGCATATATGTCTACAATATTCGAATGAATTTTCCCATTTCATTTCCAGGTCAAAAGATATGATATTTATTTTTCTGTGTGACCCTTTTTTTTTACCATTCATTGTGTCTGGCTGTGTATATATTAATTTGATGTGTCTTTCCAGGATTTGAAAAACGTTTACCGTTGATGGCAATGAAGCACTCAGTTACTTCGATTTCCAGTATTTTTTCACCTTAGCTTTTGTGGTCCACAGAGGACTCTATTCGAGTTTGTTCAACACATGAAACGATTTTTAGGACCTTAAGCTCTATTCACATAATTTGTAAGATCAGAGGATCTGCTTTTTTGAAATAATTGTTTCTGTATTTTTTCTTCGAACCATATGGAAATTTTGTTCACGTATTTGCACACAAACATGTATACATACATACATCTTTTTAATATATCTTCGATTTATATCTGAAGATTCTCTCCGTTTCGATTGTCAGCGTATTTAGTAGAGGTACATGTATTGATCTAACTTTGTATATCTATTCCAGTGATTGCAAACCCACAGCATGCCTGTCAGAACTGACATATTGTAGGTTTTAAGGACACATGCAATGGATTTTGAAAACTTATAAAACTTAAACTGATTCTATTATTCTAGTTCCATGGAATACATTGGTATATACTTGTATTCGAAAAAAGAATCGCTTATTTATAGGAATTTAGCTCGAACTAATATACCTGTAAACATGTAAATGGTACTGCGATGACGGGGATGGTTCACAAAAATTAAATTTTGGAATACCGTGCTGAAAAGTTTTCCACTATTGTTTCATCCACAAAATCCCAAGTCCAATGTTATCAATGGATTTCAATGAACTTTCATGAAAGCTTGGGCTTTTGGTTAAAAAAGAATCAATAGCATTTTACGACGGATCCCTGACATTTTTTGCTTGAAGAATATTTCTATAATGGAAATACTCCAAGAAATAAAAAAGAATCAGAACACACACAATAACATCGCCTAAGTAGTAGTTATATATATATATATATATATATATACATATATGAATTGATTTTCGTTCATATATTAGTTAGTGTATAATATTGGCAAAGGCATGTATTTGCTGAGTTTTTATTTTTTCCTGAAGCACAAAGATCAATGTTTTACACGAATCAGTCGACAATGTTTTCACGTTGTTACCTTGAAATATAGAAGAGCACACTAGATAGCTCAAAGATAAATTGAAAAACATTCCGTGAATAAGGCTCCGAATAATGAAAAACTGTGAACATCAATATCTATTAAACAAGACTGAAGTATATATGATATGACTATTTTGATCTTTCATGATGTTCTTACCAGCTTAAGGTCTTGTTTTTGTATGCAGCACCTCTCATGACAGAATCAGCAAATGTTCGATTGGCAGAGGCAGTTGCAAAAATGACAGAAGGAGCCTGATCCAGATGTCTCAGTGACTGCTTTAGTTTTTGCAATAGCATTCTGCATTAGGTTGGTCCTGGCGATAAGTGCTGAAATTGGTTGGAATTGCTCATTTTGTGAAAAGAAATAATTTGGTTTACTGATACTTTAGGGTATACTGAACAATTCCAGGTATGAAGCCATACTGAAATAAACTTCCTTTAGCAACAGCTGCTAAGCATTATTTCCAACATAGCAAAATAGAAGTAAAAACAGAAATGTATGAGGTTATTACAATGGAAAAATATCACTTAATCAAAAAACAATTCTTTGATCTGTCCTTGCATTCTCCAGTACGATGTGCTGTATCCTTTCACATGATTTCATCGAAATAAATCGAGTACATTTGAGGATATCATATTGATAGACGGGAACAAATGCAAATATCAAAAATATAAAAATATATCCCAATGAACCATAAAATCCTAGATTTGACGCAAAATTTGACCATCTTTTGTTCATATTATACATATTGATGCAAAACGGTTCCCAAATCCATCAATGTTTATTTAAAACGAAGTATTCTTGCCTCGTTCCTTTCTTTGTTCTTTTCTCATAACTTGTCTTATGGGTTTCACATCTATAATGGACATTATCTTCGATACGTGTTAATTATTTTTGGCTTCTTTGCGATAACTATCAAAGTTCCCCGAAAGGTTTTGTATAATTAAGTCTCTCTGAATTACTTCAACACAATATTCTTTCAGCCAGGCAGCAATAAAACCAAAGAGAAGAGAAGAAAACAGCTACAGCAGAAATAATAACAAACATCAGCGCAGAAATCAATATTTGATTAATAATGCAGAATGAAAAGACTGGGAAAACAAAATGAATCAGAATTGACGGTAAATACCCAAGTAACCTCAGATTTGCAAACAACATCATCGTCTCTGCTGAGAACCTTCAAGATCTCCTGGACGAACTGAATGAACGAAAACAAGAAAGTAAGCCTCAACGAGAAATTTAGTAAAACTAATGTCAACTATTATAAACACATAGAGAACAAAGAAACAACGATTAAATTAGAAAATTCAAAGCCAAAGAAAGTAGACCACAGCATCTTCCTAGAACAACAAAACTCGATAAAATCAACAACAGAAGAATAAATCAAGGTCCACCCTAGGTTGTCAAACTTTGAGGGAGGTGAGCTTAATCTCCAAGGATAGGGAAACCCTGTTTGTTCTAAAAAGAAGTCTACAAAACCTGATACACGGACGCAACCTAAAAGACTGAAAAATATGCAATATATTCAGGAGAGAATTAAGCCCAACATCATCCTGAGAGGTAATAAGACGGTTAGTATATCAGAAAAAGCAGAGAGAATTAAAAAATTCATATGACAATGGGCTGGTAACGTTGCAAGTATGTCAGACATCTGCTGGACGTCACAACTCCCGGTGCTGATCGCCAGATATCATATGCAAAGTTGGCAAAATATGAAATAGCGTGACCAATTAAGGAAGTGCTAATAGTGTTATCTCCGCTAAGCATATTGTAAGGAGGTCTAGCAAATCCTTCAAAAGGTCGCAGTCTAACAACGGATGCTAAAAGGCTGCTACTGCAGCTTGAATCCAGAGGAGATTTTGATATAATTTCTGTGTTTTCAACATATATCTGAAAATATAATCGGTATTTATCGGATTATGTGGGAAATCACCGAAATAACTCGTATGCCATTCATTACCTCGAACTGGTGTTTTTGGGTACATTTCATCCTTTATTTACGCACTCACATCCCTATACACACAGAAACACTCACACGGATACGCATGCATGTATTTGTAAAGGGTGGTGATTACTTCATGTATACATCGTCTAGACAGCTTTACAGCTTTTAACACTAAATATATTGAAAAAAAAACTTTTTCTAAAAGTTTGTCATTTACGTCAATTATTCCTTAATATCTGTTAATGTAATGTATGTAATTTTCTTACATGTTTTTTCGTGGTTTACAAAGCATTTGATCATATGGTAATATGTGAATTCCTCTAGTTGGGATCATCATATATATATATATATATATATATATATATATATATATATATATGCAGAGAGAGAGAGAGAGAGAGAGAGAGAGAGGGAGAGGGAGAGGGAGAGGGAGAGAGAGAGAGAGAGAGAGAGAGGGGGGGGAGAGAAAAGCAAGAATGTGTTCAATTTGACTATCAAAATGGCTTACACTGACGGATAGTTTCCAAATCTCTTTCGAGAAAGTAGCCTTGTGTATTCGATCAGCGTTTCCGGTAAAATTTTCAATATTACATGCAAACTCCAATACTATACGTGTTCCAGCTGCGTTGTAAAAACTGTTTTAATTTTTCATTGTCACTACAATTCAACACTGGTCACTCAGGTGTACAGATAATAACACACAGGTACACACAAAGATGAACATACGAACACATACTGATGCACATATTATTACGAAGTCACACATACATTGATGCGTACGTACACAGAGCGACACACACACACACACACACACTAAAATTACACTCATACATACCACAAAGGCACTGGTGCACGTGCACAGTTACAAGAACTAGAAAATAAAAATACACAGACATACGGATGCATTTTTATAATTACAATGTACATACACGTATACATGCGTGAATACTAATAACTACATATGCATGCATATGATATGCATACGCTTTTGTTTAGAAAAAATTATTTCCTATAAATATATATACTCATACACATATCACACGAATACACATATTACACACATAAACACACACACACACACACACACACACACACACACACATATATATATATATATATTGATTTTCCCTGTGCTGTTTTGAAAGTTTCTTAATTGATCTTTATAAAAATTGCTTTTAATTTAGAGATGAAGTTGACGTTTTTATAGAGAATCTATTTTCTAAACCACTCCTCTTGATAAGAAGCTTTCGGCAGATATTTAAGTTTCAAGGAAAAAACATTTTTTGCAACTGGCGGCGTAGTTCTGTTAATTTTGAGAATTCTTATTCGAGCTGCATAGGTAGAATAGTTACGTGGTACAATTATTCGATACAATGCACATCTCGTAGTTAGTGATGTTCATTCTTTCATTTACAGTGAGTAAAAAAAGTCTGCAGCATATTTCATAAACGATTATTTTAACATCGTTATAAACGTTCAAAATCGAAAGAATTTGTACCATACATTAAAAAATACAGATCTTGAACACCAAAAAGATATGTACAATAGCCAGGAACCTATAAAGCAAATCCTTAGGATTTTGAAGGTCTATGAGAATGTTAATGAAACAAACATCTATTGGTTGCACGTTCGATCTGTATAAATTGTTTATTCTACTTATGCTGTCGAGGCCGGATGGTACATTCACCATGTAATAACAGTTGATCATATCAGATAAAACTTTCTGTATAATATAACGCAATCGTAATCATATATATTATTAAGGAATAGATATATAATCCGACATGAATAATTAACATGGCTTTGATTTACGAACGATGATCTAGGAGCGGATTATCTGTCCATTACAGGTTGACCAATGTCCTCGCAGGGGACCAGCCATTTTCCGTGAACTCTCTTGGCAAAATATCTTGATGCCACAATCTTTGGCAGAGAATAGAATGTGCCAGTGCCAGCAAAAGGATCACTCACCATTACAGGAGACTATAGAGATAGAATCATAACTAATCGTTGTAATTATCATCATAATTATTATCATCATTTATATTATTATCATTATTATTATTATCATTATTATCAACATCATTATTATTGTCGTTATTATTATCATTATCCTCATCACCACCATCTTCATCATCATTATTATTATCATTATTATCAACATCATTATTATTGTTGTTATTATCATCATCATCACTACCACCACCATCATCATCATCACCACCACCATCATCATCATCATCATCATTATTATCATCATCATTATTATTATTATTATTATTATTATTATTATTATTATTATTATTATTATTATTATTATTATTATCATTATTATTATTATTATCTGTTCTTTACAATCTATTGCCAAGTCTTCACCATCAGTTCAAGTTGATGAAAGTTGAAGTAATAAACTAGTAATTAAAAGAAATCCTACACTGATATCTTTCAATCTGAATGCACACTCATGTCAATTCAGAGGCATGCTATTTATGGTGGTTCTTGATTACTTCTGCTTTGATGGTTGTGTAGGTTGCAAAGTCCAATGATGACGTACCATTTTGTCCTTCGTTCAATAAACTTCGATGTTAATACCAGCTATAGTCTGTTATTATTATTCTGGCGAGCTTAAAGATGTTCCAGTGCTGATATTCGCACATTTTGCCATGTCTGCATTTGTATTTTGTAAATGTTTAAAACGAGACAGCACTACAGGAAGTGGTATATTGTTTCTACATGCTGGTCACAGAAGTGACATTCTGGGATAACATCATATTTCATATTTGCTTTGAAGTTTCGAGAGTGTAAGCTTTGGTTTTGAGTGGCCAGTTCAAATGCTTATGTTTGTATTTTCAATCAACTGTTTCAAAGCCACCAGTGAGTATTTTTACGGTGCAAGACTTTGCCTCGGTAGGTGTATTTTACGTGCAGAGGAGTTTGTCCCAACAGAAGCTCACACTCTTTATGGCCGTATTCGTTTGCATGTTGTCTCATATTTTTCACATCTATAATCAGAATATCCACCAATATTGAAAAGCATACACAGTCTTCTTGCCAAGTTTCCACTTTCTTTTACTATCAAGTGCAATTATTTCTCTAACTAGTTTTATCATCCATTCCTGAGTAATTTCGAGGATATCTTATTGCTGTGTTTATCTTGGTGAATTCAGTGGCACGTTAGTAATTTCCGAATTTCTGTTTTAATTTTTCTAATCTCATCTAGTTTTCAATTATTCAAATTAAAAGTATACGTCAAAACAGGAGTAGCAACTGTGTTGATAGAGTTTAATCTGTTCGGTGATTTCTGCACAGCTTCCAGTACTGAACACTCTATTCCAAAGCACTCTTTCCTTACTTTTCCTCTAATATTGGCATAATGAAATTCATTTTCTTCTTTAAGGCCTAAATACTGGTATACTCACCCATGTTCTATCTTTTATTAATTTTTTTTTCAGTTCAATGTAGTTGGTTTCACTTTCCTACCTTCTTTGTGTGTGACTTTTGCACACTTATCTGGGCAAAATTCTATTCTAATATCATCACTAGAAATTTAATAGCCAAGAAAACTTCATATCGTAGTTATCTTTGCCATATAGTTCCAGGTCATCCATGTGAAATAGGTGCTGGTTTATATTGTCTCTTATGTCATATCCATATCCAGTTTTGTTTAGCTCAATGAATAGAGCAATTAGCAATTGGAATATGCTACTGTCTATGGTTATATTCTCGGTTATCCTATTTCGATTGAAAAAGTCGAGGCCAGTGTTTCATATGGCTTCTAAAGCTTTTATCCAAGGGTGGGGAACACTATTGAATGCTTGGTTGTAATTGATACATACAATGCTTAGGTTCTTGGATCACAGGGTTTATCAATAGTCGGTCCTCTGTACCTGTAAGGTCTTTTTTGACAGCCTTCTTTTTCTATTTAAAATAGATTGTTTCTCCCCGTGTAAGCATTTGTTCTTTCTGTCAAAACTGATGTTAGGATTTTATCAGTCGTAGAGAGACGATTATTTTTTTTCACTTTTATGTTAGAGGAATGTACCTTATTTTGCCAGCCAACCTGATGTCTTTTCAGGTGAGTTCAGTATCTCATTATGCTGACCAACCATGATATCATTGCAGCGTGTAATAGGGGGAGGGCCAAGATTTTGGTACATCGTTAATGTCAAGTCATGTCCATCCCGAGAGCGTTTTAGGAAATAATCAAAAAATGAAATGCTGTCTTTTCTGGACTGTATTTTTCCCTTCATCCTCTTCATCCCTACTGCTTGTTCATTGTATGTCACTCCATATATTTTCGAAAAGTCTTTCTAGAATTCTTCTGGTTGGTATATCGTTGCTGTTATCTATTTTTCATTACCTCCAAAAACATTATTTTTTGTGTTTAAGATATTTTATTCTGTCCGAAAAATTTGCTCGTCTTTTCGTATCTTTGCATTCTTTGGTCTTTTATCTGTGCTTTGTGTTTGATTGTCTCTTTGGTGGACGGTGTATACTTCGGGGTTTTTAATTTACATTATTTCTTCAACCTCCTGGCTTTTCTGCTGTTAACATTTTCAGAACTTGTAAGCTCATCCATTATCGAAATTTCTCCTTGCATTTTTCAATTTCTTTTTTAATCTTCATTTTTCAACTTGTTCTTTTAATATATATTTGGCTCTCTCTCTTTTTTTAAAATTATTTTGATGCATTTAGATTGTAGCACTTCAACTGATGCATATATTATTTCATTTGGTTCGGTAAGATCCGGTTGCAGTTCTTCAACAAGGCCTCTCGAAGAAATATTTCTTATTTTTACTTGTAATTCTTTATTATGGATGTGATAGTTATTTTTTATATCTGTTTCTTCAACCTAAATGCTCTTTATCTTTGTTCGCTCACATTATAAGCGGTCGTTCATTTGATGTATCTCTTCATAATTTTTACTCACAAATTGTTCATCCTTCAGATCATTATGGCTGTAAACGTGTCCTTTTTTTTGCTGTAGCCTCCTGCTATTTCTGGTGCTACCATGAGGACTTCCAAATATTAGTCAAGATTCAATTGTTGGTGGTATTTCTGAGTCTATTTACCGTATTTCTTACTCATCACCTCCTACTTACATGGTCGAATCTTTTCAAATTTTTCATTGAACCGTGTGTTTGTATTATGTCTCCCTTTACATCATGCCATCTCTCCTTTCAATATTCTATAGGTATTATTTTTAGGGTTCATTCTCAGCAAGTCTCCTCAAGTCTCCAGCCCTTCTCTCAAAACTCTCATAGTCCACAGCATTACAATGGTTTACAGTTTCACACCAGTTGCCCAGTGGTCATTGCCGAAAGCTGGATGACATTGAGTCTCCTCAGGTCTTCAGCCTTCCTCTCATCTCACCTCATCTCAGCAGTGCTGTGATTATTATGTTTAAATCAATGATATTGTTTTAGCATCAGTTCTGATTGAACTTGAGCCCTCAGAATTTTTTGTCATATTGTTAAACACACTATTACCTGGCTATGACTTGGGTTAATAACAGATCTGGATAAGATCCAATTAATCTTGGATTTGTTGTGTTCAGTTCAATAATATATTTGGTTTATAAGTCGTTTAGTCGATATTCTATAGTCTCAGTACAGATTTTGGGTCCCCTGTAACATGTTGATGGGGCATCCATGTTTTAACAGGTGCTAACAAAGTGAAACGCTTGACGAAGCCAATCCGTTTACAACCGATCTGAATCCTAGTCTTCCTGCAGACTATTCAGCAAAGAGGTAATGACTACCATTTTAAAAGTCTTGTCATTCTCACTTCTCTTTTCTGGTAAAATATCGAATGCTTTGCTAACCATACTCATCGGGAGCCGTTTGGAGGGGCTACCCAGCTTGATTCACAGCAAATGAAAGGTAAGTTCAATTCACAACCATTCTACTTTGTCGCTTTTCTCTTTTTCCGAACAGTCATGTTCATTCATACTATGTCTGTGGACATCTCCATGTTTCAATTTACCCCTTTTCAATACCCCAACTCATTTCTCGCTCTCATCATCCCTCATAGCAGTTTTGGCGTTACAATTTCATTTTTGCACCATCTCCTCTACTTTCCATCCTCTTCGGTGTTGAATTTTCTGTTTTGGATTCAGACTTTGAGGCAAGAGGAAGAGTTGCAGACGGAGGGTGGCAGAAGGAAGTGTAAGAAACTCAAGTGTTAAGCTTATTATTAAACCAAATCTGTCAAAATAGTTTCCCACTTTTTTCAAGTCGGTCTTGCTAGCTACATACATAAGTATGTATATGCGTACGCATGTAATCATATGTTTGTATACCTATCAACAGGTTAAACTGCATCAAAAGAGACAGAGGGCTGAAAAATGTTAACATTAACTCGTTATTACATGTACAAAAACATTTCTTTAAAATTCTCCTCCAATAGCTTTTCAGTTGAGAGTTCGATTTGCAATAAAAGTTTATGCTAAATTGGTTCCTTGTTTTTTTTCTGAAATTTATGATAATTAATGATTACTGTTCAAGTTAATCGAGGGAAACGATTCATTCATTGATGGCCTCTTCTTCATGTTTATTTGATCATCCCTTAAAAGGCATTCTGTAAAAAGACGATTGTCACGTGTTGGTTTCTAATAAGTGACTAACCAGTTATAACATATGCAATCATCGAAGAGAATCATGAAATTATCTATTGATTATTTCAGTTAAGTTCATTCATTTATCTTCAATCGAATAAGACCAAGAACTCTATCGTTAATCGGCCTTCACAAGTAATATATTTTATTATCGAAAATAGATTGAGAAACAAATTCTAAAATTTGAAAGTCTTTCGATTCCATGAACGAGAAAGATCCTCTCAACACAATCATTTGGCATTCACCAATATTCTTTTGGCTTAAACCACGAACCATTTTCAAATATTTCTTATGTTGTTTGTTCACTGTTCTGCTCTGGTGCAAGTAATGGTTGGTATCGGTAAGAGCAGCTGGTTTTGGTAAAATCACAGAAACATCATTCCAAAACTTTATCGATTATCGATTTGTAGAATAGAGATTGAAAATTGATTTTAAAAATGTAAACTATCTAGATAGAAAGAAAGATAAGTAATAGGCTTTTGCTAACACCTACCTGTCTATAGAGGGTGGTTGTTGAATTGTAATAAGAGGAGACAATGATAACTTTAGATTAGGATTGACGTCATGCTTGGTATATATATATATATATATATATATATATATATATATATATATATATATATATATATATATATATATATATATATATATATATATATATATATATATATATCAGCAGTGGTAGCAGTCATGTCGACTTCTGGACAAAAACCCTCATTCCAATCCCTAGGATTGAACCTTCGTCGTGTTTCTATCTTGTACCTGTTTTTTTTCCTACAGCATTTACTGCCGTTTTTTTCTTGTTGAATGTCCTAAGCGTCTTTTTTTTTGTTGCTTGGTCACTTGTACGATATACTTAGCACTTGTATCCTGTAGAATCCTTATTGATCATTTTTTTTATCTAAATGTTATTTTTATTGATATTCATAATATCACTCTTTTTATTCACATATCTGCATTTTGTAAGTGTCCACGCTTCGCAGCCCTATGTTATAGTAAGTATTATGCATTGATTTTATACTTTACATTTCAAGCATATTGGCAATTTGCTCTTCAGTGTCTTTCGCTCTGTAATGAATGCTTTCCTACTTATCGTTATGCTCAGTTTTATTTCATTTGTGTGGTATTTCTCATGATTTATAGGTTGGCTTAGACGGGTGTATTTTCGTTTTTTTGTAAGGTTTCACCGTCTATTCTTATAATGGGAGGGGTGGGAGTTATAACGGACCTTACTTATGTCATTGTTATGTTTCATCTTCAACCCTTTTTTCAGACTCCCTCCGTTTAGACCCCATGATAAGTTTTGTGAATCATCTACAATTTCTGATATTAATCCAATATTATCTCATTAACTTCAAATATATCCCACCCTTCTGGACCCAAACTTTGTCCCTGTCTGTCTTCCGAAAAGTGGTTTTGATAATCGCTGTAGTAGTAAGAGTTGTTGTAATACTTTGTTGTCTCACGTATGTATTTCTTAATTTACAAGCTTTGTCTTAGTATTAATGTGAAGTCTAAATCATGGCAGTGCTTTATATATATATATACACATATACATATATATATATATATATATATATATATATATATATATATATATATATATATATATATATATATATATATATATATATATATAAACCAACCAATAAAAACTTATGCATGGTATTTCATTTGTAGAAATCATAGCCATCAGACTTGTCATGACCTGTAAGGAGAGCACATTTGAAGTTCTTTGACCCCATTACCCTACCATCTGTACTATGCCCAACACACCCACATGATCTGATACTAAAGTACTACCCTACAACCCTGACATGTTTTGGCCTTTCCAAACCCTACTACTACTACTGCTATTATGTCCTGCCACAGACCAACGCAGACTTCAACATAGACGGAACAAAGTCTAACAAATAATGATAACCCTAAGGAGATCTCCCTTGATTTCCATTTTACTTTCAAAGCAAAACATCTGATGTTGGATTTATTTGTTCAGAAGCTTCTCAAAACTAGAAAGTATGTGCATGCACAAACACACACACACACACCCACACACACACACCAACACACACACACACACACACACCCTACTCTACTTAAGATGGAAACATTCCCTCGAAACATGTATGGTACAGCAATTAATTCATTGATGGAATAATTATTTAATCTATAAATAATTTTGAGACCCCTTTATACACACACAAACACACACACACACACACACACACACACACACACACACACACACACACACATATATATATATATATATATATATATATATATATATATATATATATATATATATGTATGTATGTATGTATGTATGTATGTATGTGTGGGGGTGTATCAAGGAATTAGGATATGTCATTCGACAGAATGATTATAAATTGCATTATATTACATAAAATATTATTTAAAATGATCACCTATCATTACACAGTTAATGCATCACTCATCCCAGACATCATGAATGAAATGAACAATAAAAAAAATGGGGCTGCTGCAGGAAACGAGAAAAACTGGAAGCAGTTATTTGAGCTTTGATCTCACCGACGTCTTTTTTTTAGCCCAATCTTAAGATCATTGCTACGTCAAAGTGGCTACCCTCTTAGTGGCAGATTTTATTCTGGTAGTAGCCCCATTTTCTTAATTGTTTATTCTATTTACGTCGTCTGATGCAAATTGTACATTAACTGTGTAATCACAGGAGATCTTTCAAAATTAGTTTCTATTTGATATAATGCAATTTATAATAAAAATCTAGATAGTCGATTGGATAGAAAGATAGAATACTCTTATCTCAGGGCATTTCTTTTTTTTTTTATCTATTATAATAAAGTGATAATTTCGACTTTGTGGCTGATTCTAAATAATGAAAAAAAAATTGCAGGAACAACGGCCCTCTCCAGACTTTATGAACAATCCTGCATTTTTTAAATAAATCTAAATGCCAAAAATTTAGAAAAAACAACCTAATGATGTGTAGCCCGTCCCTTTGCCTCTATAACTGGGGCTACGCGACAGGGCATTGAGTTTACAATCGTTTGCAGTGCCTTCGACATCATGTTTTCATCCTAATTCTACCTCTTGAAGTGCAGTTAAGATAGCAGGCTTGGGGGAAAGCCTTCTGTACCCAAACATCTTATAGCTGTTCACAATGCAAGGATAAATAGTAAGCCAATCGTTAGTTTCTTTTACGTATGACGTTTCCTGAATGAAATATCCCAACAATCAGTTGATATTAGCTAGAGTCAGCAGGAGATTTTATGGCCAAGAATTGGGGTATTTGCTCATCGACAGAACTTTTGCAATAGATAAATATGCACGAGCAAATAATGATAAAAAAATGACCAAGTACACTGGATGCAATTCACGTTTGTACAAATATATCCTCGTAATTGTGAAGGAGAAATATGTTAGTTAAAATGCAGTGGTTAGACTATAATCTGTAAAGATTTTGCCTCCCTCTTTTTGTGGGCCCTGCAGCAATGTCAAATAACCCTCTTTCCTCAGCTAAGCATTTGTCAACAAGCACGATTTTATGTACATATATAGTACATCAACTGTGTCTTTCTATCACCAGTGGATACGATCTCAATAATCCAAATGCCATCGAAAACAGTGTTTTTATTTTCATTTTCTGCGTGCTTTGCTGCCGTGTGATAATCACCATCGTTATGAGAAGAATAAAAACCAAAATATAAATCCGCCCTTATCCTCGCTGACATACTGTTCAGAGATTACAGTAAGAAAATAATTCTTATAATCTCAAATTCCGCTTCCCAGGAAATGTAGGTCTGACGTAGAAAAGTGATGTCAGTTTGCGTTATCATCAAAACCATTCCTTCTTACATTCTTGCTGTAATACTTACGCATTGTCTACTTTCGCTTACTATTTTTTCTTTTCTCTTTTATTCATTCATTCTTTTTTTTTTCTCTCAGTCTCCCTTTCTCTGTTCATCCTCTGCTTCATCTTACCATCATTCGTATGTTTTCCGATTTATCCTCCCCGCCTTCCTTCACTCTTTTCGGCTAACGGTTTTTCAAGTCGCTCTATGATTCGTCGCTACCCACAACAGCTCGGTTTAATCACTGTTGTTAAGTTTAAGCTATTCATGTCTTCTGATAATTTTATGTATCGATCCATGCATCTATTTTCATATCTATTTATCTATTCGGCTTTTGCCCAGTCCAGATCGTTCATGGTAGACAATTGTGATTGTGTGCACACACCACACACACGTCCCCAAATAAGTATGGAAAAGTTTTCAACGTTCTCTCTGTATATCCTTTGATTGCAGGGTTCAGTTTACAGTGGTGGATCATAGCCAATTGGCCCCTCAGATAGAGCCCACTTTTTTATCATATATTTATAGTTCCCGCCTTACTAGCCGTATTTTCATTAAATCAACTTAATTTTACCACCATCACTTCTTATTTTATGAGGTGGAAAAAAGAATTAATGGATGGCATTGCTATAGTTTGGTTTGAATGAGAGTTTCATTTTATGATCATTTTTTTTCTCTCTCTCCAAACAACCAACAAATCCAGAACCGGCTATTCTCTTCCATTACATCTCTCTGGTATCACTTTCTTTTTCTTTTTCTTTTTTTTTTCTGTTAACGTCCTTTTCGTTACTTTCCTTTTTTCCTTTCTTTTTACTTTTCTCCCTTTCTTTCCATTTTACCTTCTTATCTTTCTTTTTGTGCTTCCGTTTATTTTTTTCCTTTACTTTTTACCTATCTTTCTTTCCTATCATTTTTTCGTTTAGTTTTGTGAAATTTGATGAGGGGTGCAAACCAGAGAGAGGATTTTCAGGCGTAGAGCGAATGTAAATATGCATACATGCATAAATACATACATACATACATACATACGTACAAGCTCTGTAAGCTTGTACTTCAAAATATGTATTCATGTCCTTATCTATCCATATATCTATCTATCTATCTATCCATCTATCTATCTATCCCCACATTCATTTATCGGAAATTACACATGTATGGTCAAAAATTCATACATATGTATGAATGTAAATGCATCCACATTTGTATGCCTATATAGATAGTTTTTAATATATCTATTGCATACACACAAGCACACACGAGCACACTAGCACACACACACACGCACACACACACACATACACACACATATATATATCTACTTATGAATTTTTATGCATGCTTATTTCTGTATGTTCACGTATATATGTATGTGATTATATATATATATATATATATATATATATATATATATATATATATATATATATATATATATATATATATATATATATATATATGTGCATGTGTGGTTGCATAGTACGTACAAAGAGGCAACAAGGAATCTGAAAAAATACATTAATACCCAAAAGGATTTGTCGGTTGAAACAGATCATCTTACGTAAACAAACTGCGGATAAAGAAAAGCTGAATCAGCGAAACAAACAACATCGTGCAACGAAAGAAACAACGAAAACCAAAAGAAATGGAAGAAAACAGAAAATCAGTGATTTCGAAAATCAAAGAGCTGGTAATCTATGAAGAAATGAAAACAATAAAACACTGATAATAGATTTACAAATACATCCAAATCTCTGCTTGTTCTTTGAAGTCAATATCACTCTAATCGGTGACCCAGAAGTTGTCAGTGGAACGGAGATCAGAAGGGGTTAACATTTATCGAGAAGATGTTTGGAACAGGTATTTTTTTGTTTTTCTTCTATTTCAGGGTGGATGATTTTTTGATAAGGTTCGTGATCAAAGGAGACGAGGTAGTTAAAAAGTGTTGATGAATTACATGATCACCGCTGCCCAGTTATAGGATATCCGCTACCAGTTTGATAGACCCATGTTCAATCTACTCTTGAGTCATGCAAAAAAGTTTTAAAAACTAATACCCAAAGCTATCCTGCCAAGAACTCCAAATAAAATCAAGGATCAAGGAACTCTCTCTGAGAATAAAAGGTTATAGTCAAATCACGTTGGATACACCTGTTCTTGGAAGATCATTAAGTTAAGCCATTCAGCGCTTTGGTAGTGCATAAGTGCATGATGATTAGGTAATATCAAGCGCTGTTAGTGGAATGAAGCTCCAACAGGCCTGATGATCCGGAGATGGGTCTTGTTAATGATTGCAGGCGTGTACCCTACCTGGCAATACTTTCGTTCAGGGTATGAGCGGTAAACGATGATAGGAGAAAGATAGATGTATGAAAGATCGAGTCGTGCTATTATAAAATAAGTACATACTAATATGTAATTGAAATATTAAGAGAATAAAGACTTCTTAAGTCTTTATTCTCTTAATAAATGTTAAAAGACAGAAAAAAAAGGATGGGTGAAAAAAATTTCACGGAAAGAAAAATTCGTATCAGCCGATCTCAGCTCGGCTGTTTATTTGATACAGAAAACGACAGGAAATGATTGAGTTTCCATTTTTTTGAATGTGCAAAAATGGTCTTTAATGGAATGGATTGCTAAGATGGCACCCAAAGCTACTAGCCTTACGAGGTTAAAGGGCTTCAATTGCTCTGTCATTAATCCATAATTGGATTCATGGTTTTCCCAAAGGCATTAATGTAGGGCGCCGACTGTTCAAGTCGGGGTTTGAGCTTGGTTTGCTGATTCCATTTTTGTATAATTAACATTTAGACTGCTTGCACCTCGAGAAATAGCTCATCAGAACCTCACAACCTAATCTATGATGGTACAAAAATGGTAACGATAAGAGTGATGGGGGAAGATTCCCGAATAATGATAGGAGGAACCCCCCCCCCTGGAGAAAACATCAGAAAGACAAATCCCACAACTACTGAGTACTAATGAGAAATGCACCTCATATGAATAGTCCTCGTGTAACATTATGGAACAAATATAAGATAAGACAAGACAATATCCCTGTTGAAGTGGATGATATACAGGCAAAGGACTGTCCAATACACACAGAACTGCACATTTTAAAACAACAAGAGGAAGTTTTATCAAGATCTGAACAGAGAAAGAAAAATGTAAAGCTGGATGCATCAAAGACAAAGAACCGCTGGTACAGCATATCGGGACACCTAAAAAGATGCAATGAAGCCCTAGAACGATTAGAGAACATTATAAGAGAACAAAAAGACACAGACAATGGATAATAAATAGTACTGAACAAAACAACATTGAAATACGTTCTCAGAAATACAGCCATCTGGAGGGCGCCAGGAGCTGACGAGATCCACGGATATTGGTTTAAAAAATTCACCTCGCTACAGGATTGGCTCACCTACCATCTCAAAAGTTTCCTAAATGAAGGAAAGATACCAAAATAGACGACTAGAGTCACCCTCAACCAGAAAGACCCAAAAAAAACGGACGTGACTAGCAATTTCAGACCAATCACGTGCTTACAAACGTTAAAAATCCTAGCCGGACAAATAGTAGAAAGGATGTATATTTCAATTGGAAGAAAGAGGCTATTACCAGAAGATTAGAAAAAATGCAGGAAAGGAGCCAAGGGGGCAAATGAGTTGCCGTACATCGATCAGATGATCTTGAAAGAAGTAAGAAAAAAAAAAAGAATATTGTAATGGAATAAATAGACTGCAATAAAGTATACGACATGATTCCAGAAAACTGGAAACTCGAATGCCTCAGAATGTTCAAGATCAGTGAACCAGTGGTGAAATTGTCATCAACTCTATGAAAAACTAGAAAGTTGACTTGAATGCCACAGGATAAAATTTTGCTGAGGTAAGTATAAATGGAGCGTTTCCTCCAGGGAGACAAGCTGTCTCCGTTACCATTTCTTCTAATAATGATACCACTCAACGGAATCCTGAAAACAGCGAGAGGATACCATTTCTCAGAAATAAAGGGAAAAGTCAACCACCTAAAATCCATGGACGATATGAAAGTATTTGCAAGGAACAAGGGAGAACCCGAGACGCTGTTCAACAAAGTGAAAAATACAATGATGACATTGGGACAGAATTAGGTAGAGAAAATGTGCAATTATGGTAATGCACAAAGGGAAGCATGCAACGGCAGAGAGAATCGAACTCCCGGACAGAAGGAAGATTTGAGCACTGATCACACAAGGCCGATAAAAGTACCTGGGAGTTCACGAATGTGACTCGTTAAAATGGGAAGAAATGCATAAGAGAATACCCTAAGAAGATAAAGAAAATATTACGGACCAAACTAAACAGCAGGAACCTTATAAAAGGAATGAACATTTTGGCCGTATCAGTAGTTAGATACAGAGGACCATTGGATGGTCAAAAGGAGAACTCCGGTCAACGGACCGACAAACAAGGAAGCTTATGACTATGCACAAAGCCTTACAACCTAGAAATGGCACAAATAGATAAACAGATAGATTGTGCATTAAGAGAAAAGACGGCAGCAGCTGAGGCACATCAGCAAAGAAAACTGTGCCTAGAAGGTTAAAGCAGGTCTAGAAAAGAATGTGCAAACAAACAGTGAAAATATTATGAAGAGTGCCCGAAACAAAAAAAGTAAGGAACAATGAAACAGGAGAATTTAAAAGACTGATACAGGATGTGGCATCAAGAGATCATGGACAAGGCTACGAAAAGAAAACCTGAAGAGAGAATCGGAATCACTCATCATGGCAGCTCAAAACAAATGCATCAGAACAAAGTATATAAACAAAAATCGACAGAACACAGATAAAAGCATGTGCCACCCACGTGAAGAAAGAGTTGAAACTGTAAACCAGATTTATAGTGAATGTAATCAACTAGCACAGATGAAGTTCAAACGCATGCACGATAGAGTAGCAACATTGATACACAGGAAACTGAGTAAACAAGTGGGATTTAAGTATGCAGAAAAGTGATACCTGCACAAAATGGAGGCTGCCCTGGAAAATGGAAACCAAACATTACTTTGGGACCTCCAAAAGGACCACCCCATCCAAGCAAGAAGACTGGACCGAGTAATCGTAAACAAGATTGGGAAAACCAACCAAATAATAGATGTGGTCGTACCTACGGACCATACAGCAGAGAGGAAAAGAAGTGAAAAACTGCAAAATTATCAATACATGAGAACTGAACAAGGTGTGGAACATGGAAATCTGGGTAGTACTAATAATAATAGGTGCACTAGGAACCGTACCAAAGACACTGAAGGTGAGATTGTAGGAACTCAGAGTGAAATGAAAGATTGAAACTATACAGATCACAGCACTGCAAAGAGCCGCACTAATACTGAGGAAAGTGCTAGAAATAGAAGATCTACGACCCTAGATGTTAGCAGTGAACTGATAGAGAAAAAACAACCCAAATAGTAGTGGAGGTGCGAAACAAAGCACTGCTGTGATAGGTGGGGGAAAGGTGAGATGAGATGAGGGCTGAAAACCTCTAAAGACTTACTGTCACTTCAACCATAACCACCATGTAACTGGAATGAAACTGTAAACGACAGGTCTGCTGTGGACTATAAGATTGTGATGAAGGCTGGGACTTGAGGAGACTTCCAGTCACTCAACTTCCAACAGTAATCAGCAGGCAACTGGTGTGAAATTGTCACCTTGTTTGTTTGTTTGTATGTTTGTTCATCATTTCATATCATACTGAGACATAAATTCTGCCATTCCCTCTCTTTAATGCTGATTGAAGATAGACAAGGTTAAAGACTTGTGTGCCAAGTAGCCTAAGTGTTATTGCCCGCTGTGGCTGATACACTGATACGATTTGTTTTGTCTTTTTCCGTTCAAAGCTGTTTGAAGAGAGGAACACTCATTGGGTCAGCAGCTGAAAGGTATTTGGCTGCTTTAATCAACTAACATATAGAGTTTTCTGTGTCTGCGCATAGGTTTGACATTTTAAAGCAAATCAAAGATAGTGAGAGATTGAAACTTAAGTGACTGAAAACGCTGTTTGAAAATGGAATCATTCCGAGATATAAATCAGTTCAGAAATAACATAGAAATTCCTGCTATTTCTGTCAGGTCTATGCTTTTATTATATATACAAAAAAAAATTGGCTGAGGATCTAATGATGGCAACTTGGGTAACTATTTCAATTTTGGCAAACCTCAACAACTCCGACAGTTAGATGGTCTTAATCGTTTCACTTCTTCGAATTGCAAATTCTGTTTATCTTCCTGCAAGGAACTTCATAGCATTTCTCAAGCCAACATCAATGAGGCAGGCAAGTATCATTTTTTTAACAACATTATATATCAGGCGGTAATCAGAATGATACGTTTATTTCTTTTGCTACTGATCCAGTAAAACGATTAAGATTTTAATATTAAGCAACAGGCTTTTAGCTAAGACATCTCTTACCGTCTCAACTGGCATTTATTTCAAGTAAACGTACACACATATACAAGATTCTCGCCTATTTATTATTCAAAAGTATTATACGATTGTAAATCGAGATAACGAAAGATAGAGGCAATAATTCAAAATATATGTTTGCAATACTGACCTCTACCAGAGTGGCGAAACTGAAGACATTATGTCCATTGGTGAACAAATTGAGGCCATTTGTATCATAGCCTTGCATTTTTAAAGTACTGAATTATTGAGTCAATGATGCAAAGTATTAAAATATGAATTGTAATTGTGATTCTCCGCAGGATAAGAAAGTGTTTTATTATCACACAGCTTAGAGAAGGCTGTACAATCCTTGGAATAGCAGAATTGCTCGATAGGGTCCTTCAAATAGAGAAGGAATACGACAAAAACCTCGTTGCAGTACGAAAAAGATCAAATAAAGACAAGAACAGGATAAAAACAAAGTAGGGAGTGTCTGGAATTGAATGTATGATCAGAGAAAAACAGCCCTGATCAGCAAAGGTATATCTAAAAAAATTGGTCGAGGTAACGTGTCCAAACCTTTTTGATGCCAAATTCTACGCAGTGATGCAAAATGTGCCATGCCTGATATTCGACCGCTTTTGAAGTCAAGGGATTAAAGCAAAACATCTTCAATCGACGAAATAGTATTTGAGAACTGATTTCAATGATGTTTTGAAGAGTGCCAAGCTTCTCGATAGAGTTCAGGTTGGGTTACAAACGAAAAGCAACGTCCAGTAGGACTGAAGTTGAGTAGTTATGTTTCAGGCAGATACCATCGGAGACGAACCGCTTGGGTCTTGACATGTACCAATTACAATAAAAATGATTTCCGTGGCTTATATTGAATTTTTCAAGGTCAACTTTCAGTTTTGGTTCAGGAACAAGTCTCTTAGACCACGCACGTTATGCGGGACAAATCCTGTTCATACGGTGTGCGTGCAATGGTCGTCTATTTGACAAAATTGTTTTTGAAAATGGCAGTTTAATGTTCTAGCCAACATCTTCTAAAGATTCCAATCCAATTGATCGTAGTCGATAGGAAAGTGTACAAAGATTGCTACCTAAAAAAAATCATACCGAGTTATTGCAACAATTGCAAGAGTTGTTAACTATTCAAAATTCAACGGACAAAATGATCAACCAATATCCGTGATCTAAGGGCAAGAATCTCATATTTTAAAGTAGATAATTTGTATCGTAAAGTTTGTGTTTTCAAATATCATGCACTCAGTTTATAGTCTCAAGTATTTAATATTTTAAAGCTAGCTCAAACTTTCAGCGGACACGGGTATATATCAGTGGGCGAATGTATGTGTCATTACGAAGGCATTTGTATGTATATTTGTGTATGTGTGTTTGCGTGTCTGTACTTTCGGTCAGATAATAGAGTTGTTTGTGGATATCGTTCATTGAGTTTGAAAGTACGTGATTGGGATTGTCAGGGGGTGTATTTCGTTTGTTTGTGTCTCTCAGGTGTGTATATGGTATGTTTGCATTGATGGGTGTCTATTTATTCTGTAAGTATAGGTTCTTTGTTGTCTGGCCAGATGTATTGAGGTTTTGCGGAATCTGAATATATATATATATATATATATATATATATATATATATATATATATATATATATATATGGATATGTGTATGTATATAAATCGTCATTTATGAAGAAAGAGGGAGAGAGAAAGAGAGAGGGAGAGAGAGAGAGAGAGCTATCAGTATAAATAGATAAAAAAAAAAACAGTCCATTAATATTATCTCTAACAGTCAGCGCGAGACATCTCCCAAAATGTTCCCAGTGGACAGGTTTATATCTCCAAGTTGGAACTTCCCAACTGCCAGGATTTGAAAAGAGAAACAAGAAACAAAATGACGAAAAGAAACGAGTTTTATCGGATTAGGTTTCAATACAAGGACGAAGCCTAAAACGGAGAGTGTTTACTTGACATTTGCATAACAAGAAAATTGAATATGATACAAAAAGTGAAACAAAAGCAAGTAGAAATAAGTTTTGAATACCTCTGAAATGTTTGAAATCTCAGTGAAGGAAGAATAATGTCGGCCAAATATTAAACGAACCAGAAAACACTCAGAAAAGCGCAGACTTCTGCCAACGGTGTAGATCGAATGAAAAATGGGGGTACACTAAAATATTCAAAGCAGTGGAGTAGACACAATCCTGGCAATATATACAAATATTGAACATCTCTATCCAGTGGGAAACTCTGCTGAAATTGAACAAACTAAGCTACGAAACTCTTCTGCGTCCTGTTTACTCACTAACATTAATCGGACCATCTACCGTTTTTCAAAAGCATTTTGACCATTTCCTGCATAGATTATTCTCAACAACGAAGCGACAGCCCAAAATGTTTTTTAGCGTGTTTATTCTCTTCACAGTTTAACCTCTTTTCAAGCAAAATTATAAGATATCGAACAGTCGGTAAAAATCACTAAATCAGCCCCTGTACTTGATCTCTGCTCTTAACTCATGGTGAATTGTTCCTCAAAATCTTTTGAACTTGGGTATAGCCATCTGAATTTAACACCCCTTCCTCACTGTATGCACCACTTTCCAGAAAAGTGTAATAGAAATTTAATTAGAACTTTGGGAGATATTGAGTGGACCGACGGAGATGCTGACAGACGAGAAACAGGCTACAGGGTTGTACTTATATTTCCCTGACTTCATTGGGAGATGTAAATATTCCTAGTAAATATGGTTGCATATAGAATACCGTAATATCAGTGAATAAATGATAGTTTGAAAAAGGTTAAAAATCATTTGATCTTAAACCCACATTTCTAGTATCAAGCAATAGCCTAGCATCTCTCTTTTGACTGCAATGAATGTGCTATATATATATATAAATATAAATATACATATATATATATATATATATATATATATATGTATATGTATATATATCAAAATGTAGTATTACTGTTAAATTTCATGGTAGTTGTATCTTCGTTAATATCAATTTATGAATTGATTTCGTTTGCCGTTTTTGTATGGCTACAACAGGGCTGGGCTGATGTTAATTTGACCACATGATCTAAGCAAGGACCAGGTGGCATACATTGATCAAAAAGAGACCATGATTATCCCTAGAAAGTTTCAATCAACTCACGTCTCCGGTTTGCTCTTACTTGCACGTGTCGTGAAAATGATCACTTCGAAAATCGAGCAACGGATAATTTTTTGATTTTTGGTGAAATTGAACAAAAGAGATGGCAAATTGATTAGTGTGCTAATTCTAGTTTACACAAGCGAATGCATGTGATTGAATGACACAAGGAATTTTGTGAAGGAGTTGAACGTTGCGAACACCATGCATGCCGAGAACCGCGATAAAAGTTTATCGATTGAGCTGAGTCATCGATCAACACTTTGCGAAATTTTCTGAATATCTTCTTTTTGATTTTCAGGATGATTACAGCAGAGTGGTAAACATAATGCACTGGATATTCAAATGCATATTGCTTCTAATGCTTTATTTTCATATCATGGACTCGACGTTCATATTGCACTATGATTGTACTCTGCTTATACTCTCGTCAAAGGTGTTGCTGGTCTTGGTGCACAAGGGCGATTTGTGGTTGGTAAGATCAACTTCTGAATCAATAGGCCTGCTGAGACCTGGTTTTGTTCACTACTCTTGGTATTACTGAATGGTCACCCACATAAGTTCCTACCAGTCTCAAAGTACCTTAATTTCTGTGAGAACTGGTGTATCCATTGTAACTTGACCGTAATCCCTTCAGTTCAGTGAGAGGTTCCTCAATCTTGATACTTTGGGTAGAGTGCAATTCTTAAAGCTTTTATTTCAACTTGGTTGATTGAACTGTGACCAACCAGACTAGAATTGAGTGTTCTACAGCGGAGTCATGGTGATCAATGACTTTCTTATCAATAAAAGTGTTTCAGGTCGAAACTCGATCGCCGAAAATGCTACAGTGGCAAAATAAGATCTTTTCATTGAACTATCTGGAGAAGACCACAAGTACGTTCTCATTGCATAAACATCTATACTCATGCAAGTTAATGGGAATTGGCCCATTGGCACTCGAGAAGGGGACAATGCAAGGGAGCTGTGCCATCATCTAATAAATTTGGGATAACTATAAAGCTTTGGGGAAATCAGTGTAATCGGACAAAACCGTGTGGAATTCCAGGCAAATCAAGCCCTTTGCCTCACTTTACTAAAAGGTTTCCATACGTCCATGATTAGCATGGTATGAAAGCGGAAAGAGAGACGCAAACACACAGTTAGTCAGAAACAGAAAATTGAAGAAAATCAAGGATTTCGAATAAATACAAATAATGATCCTAACCCGACTAAATAATAGTGATATAATTGATTAAAAAATACAACATGTGACTGATATAATGTTAACAATGGCAATAAAATACCAGAAATTCCCTGGAGTCATAAATGACTTGAATAAGTAGCAGTTATTGTTGCTTACATAATGATGCATTGAAGGGCCCATCGGCGCATGGAAATTGGAGTAAGGTATTCTTTTGAAAAAATGAATGAAAGAGAATAATACCGCTTAGACTTCTCTGTTGGAACATAAAGAAACAGCGTGTTTTCAAAAGATCATGATATGCATCACCTTTGGCGAATCAACTCTGAGTAATACAAAACTTTGCTTGCTACTTGTTAAAATATTATATTTCCTGTGCAAATTAGGGAGGCCGGCCGATTCTAAAACACGGCGTCTACATAACAAATCCACTGATTTCTTAAGGCAGTCACCGATTCGAGGTTCCTTTAATACATAGTTGATTAATATGTATGAATCATCGCTCGAATCCTGGTCGAGTGTGTCGCTGGGCTAAAGACACACGAAGAATAGTTAATAAGACCAATGTCCGGCTTGTCCGTCTCGTCAGAGCTTCCTTCTGCTTACAGCATCGTGTTCTTAAATGGCTACACATCCAGTTACGCGATGTTGCTTGATTTCGGCCTTGGAAAGAACTTCTCCCATCTTAGTCCTCAAGCTGAGTACCTACCGGTGATATATTGAGCCGAATTTTTTAAAGCTTTCAAGCTTGATATACACTATATGTATATACACTTGAGCAGAATATATTCGGGATTTATTTTTCAGCTTAGTTTGACACAAAGCCACAGTAGTGGAGCTGCAAGTGAGGATTGAATATATTACTGTAGTAATGATCAGCATTACAAGCTTGTTAACCATTACTTCATTGACTGGAAGCAGAGATTTCATTAAATTACTGCAAAATTCAGGGATTTCACAAAATCTGTGGCGTTTTCTCTCAATCATTAGTTCGACAATACTACTGTAACATAATTAACTAACTGCGAATCTCCAGTTGCTGAGACTGATCACTGTTATGTTTATAATACTAGAATACATGGGTGATCATTCTGAAAAATCTGTGATACTCGCTAAATACAAACATTTCCACGCTTACTGATTTTCTTTTCTATAAGAGACCCATTTATAGGTAGACCAAATAGACTGCACTGAAAAATGAAGGTAAGATGAAAGTGGGAACTCCCAGAAATAACTGGGCACTGGGGTCCAGACGCGCTATCGCTTTCAAACGTGCGTACACAAAGGCCAGAATCCATAATATATAAGTAATAATCTGATGTAAAAACAAAGACGCTGGAAACGGTATTCTAAATTATCTCTAAAAAGTGATCTGCCTCTTGAACTAGATCAAATATTAGAGCACAGACACATGCTGTATGAATCAGGGGGAGATAATTCAATGAATCAAGCAGTCTCTCTACTAACTGTAAATCAACACCAGGCTGTCAGTTTGCGTTTTAAAAGATGATAATTCTTTGAAAAGTTACTCTTGTTTCTCAAACGCAGGTATCATAAATCCAACTGGTGATGGACTGTGTGTGTTAGGAAAATGTTTTTACTCTGTTTGAAAATACTACTAAACATCATGAATCTGTTGATACGCTCTACTTATGTTTTATTTAGTCGTGAATTCATGAAAGAGTTTCTTTTAGAGGAATGAGTAAGTTCATTAATTTCTTTAGCGGAAGTATTTTCATTAATATGAAAACAATATGAAAAATGCTATCAATTCTTGGAACCAATCTTTCCTGTGTAATCAAGCTGGAGATGTCATCATTGAGGCAATGTTTTTATCATATGATTTAATATTAGTCTTTTTTCAGCACTACATACTATATGATTAAATTGAACTGAAAGGAATTTTTAGTGAGGAATTAATAATAATCATTTCAAATACTCCAATTAATGAAAATATTAAAGATAATTGATGTAATCAAATTTTTCAGAGTGCCACTGACGTAAATTAAAGTAATCTGACCGACTGAAGGAGGGAAAATTAGAGTAAATTTGTGATTATAAAATTGATTTGATTTGGAATATTTGTAAAAAAATAAAATAAAAATAAAATAAAAATAAATGAGCTTAGCCTTCAGGATAATGACCTTTGAACTACGGAAGCCGGCTCTATCCAGAACGTCCAGGATGATGAACCATCCCACCGTCCGATTCTCATGTCAATGTGTCGAAACGATCAAGTTGCAAAAATGTCATCTGACACTTCGGAAGGAACTAAGCTCTGCTGAATAATATCGCTGTTTAGATTTCATTAAGCACACATTTTCATTCTGTCGCCCCAATGATCCCCTGGTAATAGGGCCTGACAACCAATCAAGTCCAATTCGAGACAAAGCTCCGTTCCTGATTCGGTCATTTACCATGGCCTAGTGATGTAGAGCTTGTCTCCACTTCAGTAGGTCGTCAGTTCAATCAATTGTAAGGTCATAGCAAAGAATATCAAAACAGTCTTCAATGCGTCTCTGCTCAACATAAATAGAAGCGGTTATTCATCATGTAGGGAATAAACACAACAGCATTTTTCTTTCGAAAAAAAAATTACTAACAAATAATATATTTGACAATTTGATGTGTTTGTATGATTATGTGTGAAGATAAGGTTGAAAAAACTTGTTTCGAGGGGGGAAACTTCGAGTTTGACGGACAATTTTGTTCGTTTGTAACATTCGACTTGAACAGATGTCTTCAAATTGCAAACAGGTGTTGATTGACCTTTTTTATTAAAGGTAGATTGGTGCCAACGAATGTCAGATGGTTTCTGAAACTGAGTTATCAATGGATCAAACAATCTTGAAAGTCAAACCTTAGCTGCAAAAGATCAGTCTTGAGCGTCTTTAAAAAACCCTTCTTTAAAAGGTCATTCTTTCCATGGCTCCCACCTAGAACAGTACTTTTATTAGAATCATTTAATAATAATATCGTTATACTATAAGATTCAATCAATGAAATAGGCGAATGTTCATCTCCTGTCCTTGTAAAATAGATATCCATATTTTGATGACGTAATGATAAAACGTCACTATGAAGACATCAGATACAAAGAAAAATGAGAAGAATGCTTCATGGATATGATGCCAGGTATTCGTATGTCGATTTGTCAGTCTGTCAGTCAGCAACAGCGATTGCAGTTTTAGATGCAAAGGATTACAGAATTGATAATTATCGAAATTTGTGTAAGAACCATCTTGAATACAAAAATCCGTCATTAAAAAGGGTGGCTATTTATTGAGCTACACGTCAAAATCTTGTTTTGGTTGAATATAGATAACATATATCAGGTTTTGTTATATATTGGTGGTGGAAGCAAATAATTAGTTATTTGTAAATATTAGATGACTGATAACGATACAATCAGCAAGTAATAATTCTTTTTTTCTTTCTGATCCGTAATGTTACTTCACTCAAATCCTGTTCATAAAGAAAATATGAATTTCAATCTGTGGATCAATACTTCAGAATATGAACAGATAAGAAACCAAATTTGAGCAGTAATTCCAAAAAAAACTCTAGAAAGAAGCCATGATTTCACGGAGAAAAAGTTATAGATAGAACACAGAACGTTCGGTTACTAATTAGAATAATTGAAAATATTCTCTTTGATAAGAAGAAAGAAGTTTATTTTTCTTTTGTATTCCTGCCTCACCGTCCATGATTTCTGAATACAAAATCCAGAGAAAAAGTAGAAATTTGGTTACTTTTTTTCCCTGTCGACATGGAACTCTATTCGTGATGAGAATTTGGAGTCAAATTCCAACAATTCGATCATGGAGAATCGAAGCATTACAACTTTATCGTAAATAGTTGATCTTGTCCATCTTCTTGATCAATCAAGTCACCGTATTAATAATTGTGAACCCAGATTGTCAGTGTCGGTTCCTTTGGTTTTCAATCCTGTTCTGGCTAAGTATATAAGTATTTTTGTATCTCGCACACGGGCCACATTGACAGATTTATGGGCCTGGAAACATAAAACCTTCTTCATAAATAGGTTCAGTTTACTAAGAAAGGTTCTGCGAAATTAATCATAATTTTTTTTTTAGGGATCACAGTCGAACTAAAAGCAATCGATTCAACTTATTCATAGATCACTCCTTTTTCTGATATTTCAATTAATCACTCTCATCACACCTTGCTGCTGTTTGTGATGTGGATAAATGAAAAAGTATAACCTAGTAAAGCATTAATTCTCACCATACGAAAATGTTCATGACAATTGTGAATCGATAAATCAGATCATTTTGTTAGTTTCTCTCGGACTTAGGATTATGTTTCGGGTTTTTGATTCCACCACCACCACCACCACCACCATCATCATCATCATCATCATCATCATCATCATCATCATCAGTCCTTTGTCATCTGTCGTTTGTCAAAGTTCTTCATTAGGATTCCCCATATCTCTTCATCATGGGTTTTCTATTTCTTCTCGCTGGGGGTCGGTTTTGCATGCAGTTTACTGGGATCTATATCGTGAGTTGTAATGTCCAGTGGTTGTCTTCCATTATTGCAACATGACCTGCCCATTGACATTTGAGTTTTTTCTAATAGATTTTATGATGCCTCGGACTCCTGTTTTTCTACTAATATATTCTGCTGCTTTGTGATCTGTCAATGAGAGGTTGTACACGATTATTTCATGTGCTTGTTGCATGGTTCACTGTTTTACGGTCATGACCAAGCATTTTCAGGCTTTCATGGCTGGGAAAGGAGAATGTGACTTAATCATATTTTCATTTAGGTCTCAACATTTTATCATTATAAAATGTTAGCTTTTTGTTTGGACTAACGTGAAAGATCTGGAAATTCCTTTAACCAATTCTTTCTATTTTTATAGACAGTTACAAGTACTTACATTCGAACAAGCCAGAAAGGATTTATACCCGTAAATTGATTGAAAGTCAAAAATACAAGTTTTAAATAACACCAAAACAAAAGCTCAAATTATCCATCTACAGTATTCTCCCATCATGCTGCTAAAAGGATTTGAATTCTACTTTTCATTAAATCAGTTTCTTATCTTTTGTTCACTTCAATATCCTCATGTATATATATATATATATATATATATATATATATATATATATATATATATATATATATATATATATATATATAAATTTGGTTGTCAGTAACAATGTTTCCGTGTACATTTGGGGGTAACCTAAAACGTGCTCTTTCAACTTGCTGGGAGTCCAGATTTCACATTTGAGACAAGGATATTAAAATATAATACGAATGTATTCATACAGAAAGAAAAAACAGATCCATTCAGAGGGAGGGGATAAAAGATGTGATTTGAGTTCTTAGCCAAAAAGACAGGTGCAAATGTTAACGAAGTCGATGACATTTGCGGAAATATTGCCCAGAGAATGATTTATAAATGCTATCTTTTAAAGAAAACTAGGAAAGAAACATTTGGAATGTATCTTTGAGAAACAATAGCCACATCATTTTCCATTCATTAAACTGTTCATCTATTTCGCTGTCCTAACTCATATCTGTCCATTGTCCTTCCTATTTCTTCAATTGCTTATCCTATTCACGCTGTCAAGGTTAAATGGTATATTCCCTCTGTTAAAACGGAGTTAAGGTTTCAAATGAAAATATTCTGACGGATTATACATCCATCCCTTTACGATACCTAAATCCACGTTCAGGGACATAGAGAGCAGATATAAACAATGAATGAGGTAGTTGAAGTAAGAGTTTAGAGTAGACCTCATCCTATCAGCTCGCTGCATAGCTGATATGATAAGAACAACATTGCACTAATAAGGTCATCTTTTGGATTCGATTCCTGCAGCGGCCGATTTCATTAAATGTGGGTTCTATTCAAGCTGTATGCGCCACCTGTATTAAAACGGGATTTCAGTTCAAATACAGTTTAAAAAATTGAATTTATGATTATTCTGAAGAATGATCATACAGACAGACAGGTGTGAATATATATACTGACCGTCCAGTACCGTGGAGAAGAGGTAGGATACCAGCCCCCGGGTCTGAAGCGAAGGTTTCAATCCTACCTCATGATACTGGATGGGAAAATGGATAGTCTATAGCCGCACTGAAGAGTTGTAATACAACGGAACAGCTGTCTGTGGATGACACATATATGAAAATCTGAGGGATGTATATACAGACAGACAGATGTAAGTGTATATATACATATATATATATATATATATATATATATATATATATATATATATATATATATATATATATATATATATATATATATATGGTTGGTTTATTGAGCTCCCTGAGTTTTTTTGGTATACCTGCTCACCCAAATACATACGGCTCCTTCTTTTCTCAGAGATCATCTATCGACATAACTTAACTATCCCCAAAGAGACTTTTTTTCGATACATTTACGAGGCTGTTTCTCTCTGATATAATTTCAAATTTACGTAACGAGTGTTTTGTTTTTTTCTCCTAAACATATCAAGTATTCACAGATATCTGTATTTCTCTGTTGTGGAGTTTTTCACTATATCATTCAATCTTAAAAGTTTTTTCCTTCTTATCTCAAATCTGTCTCTTCCTTGTTTTGCTTTTATTTATTTCTACGTTCGGTTTCTCTCTCTCTCTCTATTTTATAATTGTTTTGAAAGATTACATACATAAAGAAGAAAAATATTAACTCATGGCGACAGCAAGTTGATTAAAAAAGAAATACAAAAAGAAACAACAACAAAGCAAAATGAGACTAATACAGTTATTTCCGTGTGTATGTAACTGAAAAAACAAACAAACTCAAAATCTGGACTTCCAAACTTCTGCTATAAAATCACTTTTTTGTATAAATTTTTCAATCTTTTCCTCGTGAACAATTGTTCTGAAATCTTTGTCCAACAAGAATTAAACTTTTTCATCGGTTATGCAATGGTCACTCAATTATAACATGCCATATTTGGCGTTTCTTGCACCACAGGCAAAAACTGTCGCTTAAATTTCAGGAATGACTAGCAAAAGTTCAATGAAAATGATCGTATGAACAGAACACATTGAAAAATGGATATAAGTGAACCGACATAAAGATCATGATCGGCGTTATATTACATAGCAACTTATTAGGAATGATCTCCAGTCGTTATACGGTTAATGTATCACTCACCGTAGACAACATAAAATGAATTAACAACCTGTTAGCGATAGGGTTGCAGCTTCAACGTAGCAATGAACTTGCTATTTAGCTGAAATGTTGTATGGGACGAATGATGCATTAACTGTGTAACGACGGAAGATCATTTCAAATAAGTTTCATATAATATAAAACAATTTGAAATAATTGTATGGAATCACATATGTCTATTTTTATATGTACATAATCCTTTCCATACCACAAAACTATTGTTTATGAATAAAACGAAATGAAAGACGAGAAGGGATTATTCATTTTTACTTGCTTTCTACCCTCCCTGCATTATTAAACCTATCACGTGCAGATCTCTCTCTCTCTCTCTCAATAATTATGTAACACACACGAACACACACGCAAATATATATATATATATATATATATATATATATATATATATATATATATATATATATATATATATATATATGAAAAGGATATATACTCAGTGAATGTCAACTTTTTTTCCTGGATGCGTCCCTTATCAACCAGCGGTATATTTTGGCCTTGCAATTACGAAGTAAATTTTAATTTGAATATGATCCCATTATCCAATCTGATTTAATTGTTTTTTGAAAACTAATATTTTTAACAGATAGTGTTTCTGTTTGAATACATTCCTTCGGAAGGATTTCTTTTATCTCTAAAATATGAAATGAATACACTCTTTTCCCCTGATTTAACTATCTTTACTCTTACCATATTATTTTTTCTGTTTATTCTCCGAATATTGTTAAATCTTATACTACATCTGGATAATTTGATAACAGTCTTCCAAATTGGAATTCCTGAATTTGGCTAGAAATTGGCTCACAGGAATCCTCAGTCAATACTTTATAAACACATTATAACAAGAATTTATTACATAAAAAAACACCATTTCCTGAGAATATATTGAAATCTAATCATGAAATATATATATATATATATATATTCGTGTGTGCATGCGTATGTGTGTGTGTGTGTGTGTGTGTGTGTGTGTGTGTGTGTGTGTGTGTGCATGTGCACGTGCATGTGAGAGTAAAGTGGACGTGGAGTGATTACATCTCAAAAATCTTTATTATCTCATAGGCACGTTTTTATTCATTTCAATGGTTGCCAACCATCTTTTACAAAGAAAATTTGCAATGGTGCAAAGAAAATTGTATGCCGTTTCCATCCTTATCACCTACACGGATACAATTATCTCCCTCTCAATAGTACGAAACAAAAGACACAAAAAAAAAACAATAGAAATATCTCTATTTCTTTTTCAAACGTGTCAACAGCATAGAGTTTTTTCTGCACTGCTGGGAAGTTTCCCTGAAAAAGATGGCTGGCAACCATCAAAATGCATGGAGACATTATAATAAATGTGATAAAAGTATTCAAGATGTAACACATGCGTTTCTCTTCATTTTCCTATCGCCATTTGCATCAACACACACACATACACATGTGGGTATGTAGAGAGGCAGAGAGAGAGAGAGAGAAAGAGAGAGAGAGAGAGAGAGTGGTTGGTAGTAATGGAAAGATATTGAGAATATATCAATACGTGCATCAAAATCATTTCTCATTCGCAAACACACACAAATGCTCGCACAAACATATGCACATACGAACACACGTGAACATGCACACACAGACATATACATATACATTTGTAGGGAGAGCTATGTACATACACAATGAATTTTGATTGTTAATGGACGTTGTCAGTTTTCGCTTTTCGACAAATGAACAGATGTTTTATGAACGTTTGTTGAATAGAATAGAAACAAAATGATATGAAGAAGAAGAAAACGAAGAAAAACAAAACAGCAAAAACGTTTGCATAAATAATTTTAGCTGTGTAACTCTCTTTAATTCATTAGATATAACACATATAAGGATTTGTTTCTCGAAAAAGCGAATGTAATCTTTATTGATATTTGTTTTCAGAAATTTAACAACAGTTTGCTCGGTCAGAACATTATATTTCATTATAATAATTAGTGTAATGCTTAGAATCCTGGTGCGGAGGAACAGTGAGATGGGAGAGTTCCTAAAGTTGGGAGAGGTATATGTATCCCCTCATGATTTGCCATTTCCCCCACACCATTTCTCTTAAAGTTTGAGATGGATTCAATAAACCAATGTGGAAATTTGTATTATGCGTACCAGTAAAACTGACTGAATTTTTGAATCGATCTATGAATTACTTTCCCTTTTGTATGGTATCGGTCTCATTTTTTTCAGATATTTGTATATATCTGTTCATGTTAGTCTGTCTGTACATATAACGTCTCATGAGCCAGGATATATCCGAACCATGAATTGAACAGACGAAAACAATTGAAAATATGGCAACGGACTGAGTATTGAATCGTGTAACATGGCTGTTTTCAAGTTTCCTGTAAGATCTACTTACCTTCGTTCTGATACTAATGTGGTGTTCTACTCCGTCTTCCCCCTAAAACAACAGAAAACATCCAGTCATATGATTTGCTACACACTCACTTCTCAATAACACAACAGCACTAATTATCCTGAATAATGATTCCAGATAAATAACCCTTTACTGTCTCTGTCCTTTATCCTATTAGAAATTATACGCAGGTGCAGGGGAAATAAGATAGTTGATCCTGAATTCTTTAATTGTTTTGATTCATCTTGAATCTACTCACGTAACATAACTTTTCTTATCATTTTCTCCGAAAACTACAAGTTGATTCATTTTTTTAGTGCAAACCCTATTTCCTTACTTTCAGTACTGAATGTGACCGATTTCTCTTGCAGTGTCCAGCTTACACACCGCTTTGTATACAACTTGCCTCGTCAAATCATTGATGACATACTAAGCAAGAAAGTGTGGGTCTGCCGTGATGAAGGTAGTCTCGCAGGCTATCAATATTGTATGATTTACGACCCTCTGACTCTTAGCTTGATGTTATTATGGGCCAGATTAATTAAATATAAGTAACAATGCTGTAAATAGATGCGGATGATCACGGTAGAACTTGTCTTGGAAGCATATGTACCTTTCTCATTATAAGTCACTTGGGATGGCAATGTCATGTCAACAGCATGTAGAACGCTCAAATATTAAAGGGCGAGTTGTATGGCAAGGTTATCACCAGATTTACAGAGAAGGGCTGTTTTTTGTTACATAGACACTGGTAAAAGAGATCTAGCAGCAAGTTGACCAACCTGGCTGGCTATGAGGCTGTGACTCGAGAACCTGGCTGCATTGTGACAGCAGCCACTGACGTTTAGTCATTGGCCAATCCTCAGTGAACGATTCATTGTCAAACGAGATTGAGTAAGCAATCTTCAACATTCTTACGAGTCAATACTATTTAGTAAATTTGATCCTTGATGGGTTCTCTGAGGCAAGAGATTGTGCTTAACTGAATAGCAATTTTATTTCGAAGACTATAATGATTTAGTGAGTTCAATATCCACTCTATACTCAATGATAGTGAGTGCGAGTCATTAGTGACTCTAGATACTTTTCAAGGGGATATATGCTGTAATGTGTACAACAAAAGAGAAATGTATGATTGAGATATCGATAAAAAGCAATTCAATTTTATGGAACATAAATTGGTCATGCTTATGTAAAAAAATTATCATCTTATAATTCCCCAAACGTCGGCCCGTACGTCTATATGTGACTAGCACTTGTGGAAAATCTTTTCTAAGAACATTCATGTGAGCCCGAGGTACATTTTTTTAACCAGTTTGATTTAAATATCACCCTCAAAAGTTTTCTGGGGGCGTTGATCAATCTACAATAGAAAATCTCTATTGAAACGTACACAAATTCGTTGCCTTTGGCACGAAAAATCGACTGTCCAAGTCAAAGAGGGAAGGATGCATAGATTACTCTTTTAGGAGATGTTACACTAACAGGGAGACAATAAGTTAGGTCACCAACATCTCATATCAAATTTCACTTGGTCAATCGTTTCAAAAATTTTATACAATTCAAAGTAGTATATACTTTAAAAAATCTTTATGCAATTTTTGTTCTTTGGTTTCCTATAAACGAATATAATAAGAATATCTTTGAACGAAATCTTTGAAAATGTTCAATCGTTTTTTTATATTTTCAAATTATTCTATAAGTAAATGCAAAGACAAGTAAGAAGGACCAAGATTAGTAATAAAGTTATAAAAAAGGCTCTAACGTTTGCATCCATATATTTTTATTGATCTAGTCACAGAAACTCAAAACTAAATCATTCAAAACATTGCGAAGGGCTCATGAAAATGTACCCAGTACCAATTCTTTACCAGGGAGACTGTCAGGTGCCATGGCTAGTACTTCCTCTTCATGGAGTCATTTGATGATACCCATCTCTATAAGTAATATGTGACTAAACTCGCAGACTCACATGGTTTCAGATGTAGTGGATAATCCTTGATCTGATCCATTGATTGGAAAGTGGCCAATTTTACCCATTGTTTTGAATATTAAAGTTGTCTATCACCAAATCGGTTGCAAACGTAGGATAGAGTGTTCAGTGTATCCTACTATTTACCGATAGCTTGCAGGTATATCGATGCAAGACAGCTGAGTCAGGGCCTTCTATTGTACTCATAGTAGGGGCTGGATGCTCTTTTTCAAGGACATTTTTGCAATTTTCTAAGTTGCAATCCAAGGTCTGCACGCCGGATCTAATTTTCCAAATCTTTTGGCCTCATAACTCCCCATATCGAGTTTCGACAGGCGATTGATTACCATAATAAGATTACACTGGAAAAAAAACAAACAAGTGTATTTGGAAGTAATATATCCGTCTTGTATATTAATGTATCTTCAAAAGGTTTACAATTTTTGAAAGTTAAAAGCAGTACTGAATGCAACCAACCAATGCAAGAAGAAAAAAAAATTAAGAAGAATTTACCATCACACACTTCCTCCCACATCAAATAACGGACATAGATACATATAAGAGAGGGAGAGAAAGAGAAAGGGAGAGAGAAAGAGAGAGAAAGAGAGAGTCGTAATAAAATCATAACAATATTGGATTCCTGATATTCTAGAAGTTTACATGTTATTTTGTGTCGAACATAGCATTTTAAACTAATCAATTAACAAAATATAAGGTACAAAACAAAATCCTGCCCTATTCGTTCTAACGTTTCTATGGTCGAACAACAAAATGAGTAATTGTTGTTTTTGGTGTTGCTCGTGGGCGGTATGATCCTTGCAAGCCGACTGTAATTTGCTTTGTTCTTAGTATGAATCACTTATTCAGCGACATGACAATAATTAACTATTCTACCACCTGACGTCGATGTCAATAACATCTTACAGAGATGTTTCTTCTATCTGCCATGTCAATGACCGGTTGAGTTCATCGTTGTTTCTTTCTGTCAGCCTCTTGGCATATGGCCGTCTACAGACGAACACTTCTATAAACAGAGACACCCTGTTGTTTCCTGAAATGTTCATGCGTGAAGACAACAGTAAGTACATACAGATACATTACAAACGTTGGTGTATCATCATCATCATCATCATCATCATCATCATCATCATCATCATATTTCTCATTAGATATGAGCTTTCACCAAGATTAGCCAAAACGCCCTATCATGGGCATTACGGAGCCAGTACTTTCTGCACTGGTCTAATTTTTCATGTCATCTCATTTTATGCCGCTCAGAGTTCCGCATATAATCTCTGAAGATCCAGGCTTTGAGTTTTGATATCCAGTAATTGTCTGAACTTACCCTACTGAAAACTTGCTCACCAAAAGTGCTTTTTCGCCTGATTTCTTTTGAGGATTTCATTGAGATCTGTTTTTCTCAGGTAGATTCAGTGGGCCACTTTCCTGAGTTCTGCGTTTTCGATTTTTATGTTTGTATCTTAGTCCCAACGTGTTTTTTGAACTTTGCTGAAGTCCATATGTTTCAGCATTTTAGAATTCCCATACCCATACACGAGGGTGTGCACACAGAACCACCCCCCGAACGTCTTGCCCTTTGTTTTCTCTTTATTTTATTCGCCGTAGTGTATAGATAGACATGGGTTCACACTAATATGTGTAAAGATGTCCTTCACTTTTTGAGAGTTTACCCAACAACATGAAATTCTGATTGGCCGGGCAAGCCAAAAGTGGATTTTCACAATTGTTTCCTATGTGCACCTAATCCTTTGACACTTTCAATAAGTAGATAAGGAAGATAGATATATACATTCTTAAAATGCATACAAACATGTACACGGAGATGCAGCTAACGGAAACTTGTGTAGATTCGCAATATATTCACTATTGTTTATATCATTTGATAAAATATTAATAACAAAATGAAACCTTAAAAAAAAAATCTCTTTTGTTACGCAAACCTAAGATACATTGTTATACGTTCATTTAAAATTGAACACTCCAGGAAATGAAATAGAACGTGAGTATATTTTGAATAGCGTAAAACCTGAAGCCAGTAAAAGACGTGGAATTCCAATATCATGACTGCTGGCGGCGGTGTAGACACAAAAGCAATGATAAACTCTTTTGAAAAACTTACAATTCAATTTCTGGTTTCAAGTCGCATTACTCGCTCTCGTCGCGAAGGAAGTAATCTTTGCTTTTATTTACAAGATTGATTCTTACTGGATTGATCGATATCCTCTTCCGTGCTTCTCCGAGGAATCTAGAATGGATAATTGTTTCGAATGAGTTCACCAAAACATTACGTCGAGATTTTGCCAGGGAAATAACAGGGATAGACATTGCACATGATAAAAGCGTAAATTATACGGACAATTTTGGAGCAATCTTATTTCTGTTTGTTCTTGTATATGAAGTATTGGAGTTGTGGCGCCTGGTTGATAAAAATGACCTCACAGCTAAGAGAGTAGAACCGATTAAGACCACAGCACTACTGTGATTGGTGAGGACGAATTAAGGGGATGGTTAGAGTCCTGAGGAGACTTACTGTCACTCAGCGCCTTTAGCGATAACTGGCGTGAAACAGAAATAGGCAGCAGTGCTGTGGACGGTAAGACTTGTTGTCACTCTATTATCAGCTGAGACTACCAAGCACTTTGTTCAAAAATGCACATAAAAGAACAACAACAACAACAACTACTACATCAACAACAACAGCAACAACTACATCAACAACAACAACAACAACAACAACAATAATAATAATAATAATAATAATAATAATAATATTATTAATAATAATAATAATCATAATCATAATAATAATAATCATAATAATAATAATCATAATAATAATAATCATAATAATAATAATAATTATAATAATAATAAAAGTCAGGGTAGTGCCAGTCTCAGTAAGCACACAGGGAACTTTCACAAAGATACTAAGGAGCTCCAGATTAAAGGGAGGATTGAGACTGTACAGACCACAGAACTGCTAGGAACTGCACGGATACTGAGGAAAGTGCTAGAGATATAAAGACTGCAACACTAAATGTTTGCAGTGGCCTAACAGAGGAAGGGAAATGAAAGCAGAAATGTGAACCACAGCACTGGCATGGTAGGCGAGGGAGAGAAGAGATGTTGGCTGAAGACCTGAGGAGACTCATTGTCACTCAGCCTTCAGCAATGACCTCTGGGCAACCAGTGTGAAACTGTAAACCGCAGTATTACTGTGGCCTATGAGAATGAGGGTAGGAGGGCTGGAGACTTGATGAGACTTGCTGTCACTCAACCTCCAGCAGTAACTAGTGTGAGATTGAATAATAATAATAATAATAATAATAATAATAATATTCTTGGATAAGAGTCTTAATGATAGCTTCTTGTACAAGATTATGACAAGTTGACGATCGTTTTATATCTTGTTCTGTGATCAGTTAATACTGTATAGAGATAAAAACGATTCTTTTCCACTCCTACAGTCTGTCCTGATTGTTTTTGAATGCCTTTAAGCTCAGCACTTCAACTAATACCTGTGGAATACTGTTACACTGATCAGTGACTCAGCGATTCAGAGAGAATCATCTGATACTTTTTTTACAGCTCTCTTTGTACGCATTGCACTTGTGACCTCTAGATCGGTGATCTTGCAAGGGACTACATTGAAAATGAAGAAAGCTTTGCGTTTCACCTCTGTCGTAGAAAACATTTAAATTATATATAGCATAATGCCGATAGTTGCAAAACTTATAACTTCTGATAGAAAAAGTTCTCTGGTCCAGGGATCATTACGAATCATAATTATCTGAATAGAATGAGTTATTGATGTAAACTTTCAATTCTCTGGGCAAAATGGTTGGGCCCGGAGCGCTGGGCCACACAAACAGAATAAGTATACAAGTATACTCAGACAAAGGCATTGATAAAAAAAAAGGATAAAACGTTACGCTACCGTTGGTTGCTACAGTTACCCTATATTGGAATAAGATTGAACGCTGTACCGATACCCCTGGTCGACATTCCATCAATTTCGAAAGTGTACAAATATGTTAAAACAAACATTTTCAAATTTATCGGATACTTTTTGAACTCACTGAACATCTCCTTGCACTCATTCTAGGTATTAGCTTAATAATTCAAGGTAAAAGCCATTTAAAGTAGCAGACGTTTTCCTCGTTTCCATAAAAATACCAAGTTTCCAAAAGGTCTTCGTATTTATCGTGAAATAAACAGACCACAACCCATACTTGGCGATAGACAAAGTTATGTTTCTAATATCCATTAAAATGGATACATTTGCCGATACATCTGTCTTCGGGTGGAATTAATTCCAATGCGAGAACTTGTAGACAAAGATGCACACCCATATGAAGCACACATACAGACACGAACGAGCATTAGAAGCTCATATACATACATTCACCCACACACTTGCATGTGTGTATATATACACACATTAAATACAAACACACACATACAAACCCATACACACTTAATAACATCGACTCGCAACTTTGTCTGGAATTTGAACTCGAATTGATAAAGACATGGGTCGTAACTAGTCAAGATGAATAATTTGAAAATATTTCCCACTTTTTATTCAATTCATAAATATACGCTGGATATTATATCCACATATTAGATACATAAATATGTGTGTACGTGTGTGTGTGCACTTGTGTATATTTGTGAGTGGGTGTGCTCATGTATAAATATATATGTATATATGTGTACTAACATATATATATATATATATATATATATATATATGTTATCACACATACTTATATATATATATATATATATATATATATATATATATATACACAAACAACTGTCCTAATATATAGTTCATAATGCTTTTAGTAATTAATAAGATTAAAAGGGAAAAACAGATTATTTCTTCGATGTTATTGATATTCAATCACAGCGCTCAATATTTTTGTTCTTGATTCATAACTTCATTAACTGACCATAAAACCGATTGCTGATATATATATATATATATATATATATGTATATATATATATATATATATATATATATATATATATATATATATATATATTTGTTTGTGATTGAGGTCTATTTACATACATATGTACAGTGTTGGAACTGCTGCCGCCATTTTTCCCTTTATATATATCTATATATATATACACACACACACACACACACACACACATATATATATATATATATATATATATATATATATATATATATATATATATATATATATATACATACATATATATATATGTATATGTTTGTGAGAATTATTTGAATGAGTATTAGTGAGGGAGGGTTTTTATTGCAAGATATAACTTGATATATTGGAATATCTCATCGACTAATCACCATTTCTATTATTTCCATATTTATTACTGTAAAGTTATTATAGTATGCAAAGTATCAAACAATTTTATTTCATCAAGTGATACACTAAATTGGGTATTGATAGCTTATTCCAAACAAAATACTCACCTTAGGATCATAGATACTTATCCTTGCTACACTGTCACTTTCCAATTTAGTCTGAAAAGCCATCTTTGATTTAATTTAATTTACAGACTCCAGATGGCAGTTGGCTAAATCTGAATTTTTCCCCAAATCCTTACACGACACGTGGGTAATACTCGAACAATCATTGCAATTCAGACAGTCACACGGTACACCAGCTCAAACTGACGACCGACTAACTCGAAAGGTGTAACGCCTCCTCTTATTGGTTGCTAAGTTCAAGCAATGCTGGGCAACTGGTGCTTGATATATTCAAAATATCTGGAAACTTCCCGACAAATTTAACGTATGAATGTTTAAAAAAGACGTTTGGTCATCAGATAATTCTGAGAGATACAATTAAAATGTATGGAAATAATTTGTAATCAACATTGAATTCACAGACATAGTTCTTAATATTCGTTGATATTTTGTTGCTTCTTCGTGTAATCTTAGTTTTCTATGGATAATGATCCCTGGAAAGGTCCAAAAGCAGGCAGACACAATATAAGGGATTAGTTTTGAATAAACTTACTCTGTGAATTGAAACTACCCGTTGGAACCTACTTAATTTAAGACAAAACAATGAGTAAATATTTATATTTTCAACCCTTTGGTTTCGTTAGTTTGGCCTGTATGCAATATACATAGATGCATATATACTTAGCCAGACTAGCATAAAAACTGAATGAAGCCTATATTGTCAGTTTCTAATATGATCTTCCAAGCACTCCAAATCTAACCAAGTTAGTAAATAAGTAAGAGTCTGTAATGGATCTCCAGTCCGCTTACCTTCCTAAGATTCCACAGACCTCTCTATCATTAGAGTTGCAGAGCCAGTACTTTCTGAACTTGTTTGTCACGCCATCTTATTTTTTGCCGCCTGCAGATTCTCTGGGGATTCGTTGGGTTGTGGTGTCTAGCAGTTGTGTAATGGACTTGCAACACAACCGTTCTATTGCTGTTTGATTCATTTATAATTTTCCCTATGTTTTACCTCCAATATAAGGTGTTATCTTGAAATTTTTCCATGTGATGTGGTGCATAATTTTCTCTCCTATGCAAGTAGTATGGTTCTCACTTTGAGGTTCAACCTTTTGGTTAGCTTCCATTTTCCAACTCCATAGGTGACTATTGCAGGATTTATCTGTTGTAGTCTGTTTCTCTTAGGACTAATGTTATATTGTTGTCCTTAAAAGTTGACCTTGCTTTTAGTTAATGTCTTGTCTATTGGTTTCCAGAAACCTCTTGATATATAAGTTCTTCACAAAATGTTTTGGTCACTTCATTCTTTGACATTCCTCAGATGTAATAACGCCGAGTCATAGTGATACTCTTTATGACTAGAAGTATGTCTCAATATTTTACAAGATTTCCAGCCAATCGATGAGAATCGAATCCTATAGTTCCGCTCATAATGAAAATGTTCTTGCTATCATTCAACTCCTTATCAATTTTCAACGTTTACATCTGGGAAAAATAAGGTGATATAATTTATATATCTATCAATATACTCACTATAGTTTGACTGGTTGTTTCGATGACTTCACATTTTTTTTAAGAATGTAGAGTAAATAAACACCAATGACACGAACATCTGGCATAAGTCCTCAGCCTACCAAAGTAGACTTACATTTAATTTCATTTTGCTTGGATTGTTTACAGGCAAATATTTATTTTTTTGCATGTGTCACTATCACGTCCCGTTTTGAAAGCCATTTTAATATAAATTTTACAATTTATAAAATTGGAAACAAAGCTGAATAAGAATATAATGAGGTACGATTGTGACATGTGCAAAGAAATAAACGTGTGGCTCAATGTAAACAATCTAAAAAAAATGAGAACAAAGGTACTTGTGCTAAGGCCAGCTGTAGACTTATACCAGCAAATAATGTTGTAATTACCATTGCTTCATACGCTCAGCCTGTGTTTCATCTTATGGTATGATTGGTTTTGGTCTTTTTGTCAGCTAGTGTACAGTATCAAACAAAAAATTGAACATTCAGAGCAACGGTCGTAAAATAAGTTATTGTTCGTTTGGTGTTCGTCCGGAATAGTTAACGACACTTCAAAAAGACTTAACGAGCTGTGGTCCAACTCTGTTCGGGGCTTTTCATGTTAACTCCTCACAAATGCCATTGGTAAACTATCTATTTATTTTCTCTAACCCCTATAGATAGAGCAGTTGGGCAAATGCAGCCTTATGAAAGCAACTACTCCGGGAGGAAGTCAACTCCAATTCCCAAACCAAGGAATAAAGCCCCGTTGAGGTGATTTGGCGCTATATTTAAAGCCTTTGTGATAGCCCCTGCAGCCACACTAATGCCAGACGTATTGCTTTTATCTGATCAGCAGTAACGCCAGAAGATTAATTCCGACGACTGTGCATCTCAGGATCACTGTACACTTAGCCAAGATATGGGACCTAAAGGGAACTTTATATTGTTTGTAAATGCAGGTGCAAGGCCATTTGCTGCTTGTCTCATAGGTTTCAACGTGGGAAGGCTCTCTTCTTTTGCTAAAATAAGGAATTCCATCTTGCGTCCTTGTTGATCTGATAAGAATAATTTATGGTCACGTAACGCAAGCAGAACAAAGCATTTTCTGGCAGTGCAATATATATAGACTTAATGACAGAGTCTTTTTTTTATTGTTCCCAGGTATCCATAGCTTATCCTTGCTGGACAGCAGAAACCACATTGTGCTTTCAAGCAGTGTATAGATGTGAACGAATAAATCAGTTGCGATGGAAGTAAAAGAAACAATGGATCACATAGTTGCATAGAATAAGAGAACTCAGCCAACTAAAAGTGTTAAAAGACAAATGGTCAATAATGAATGCATTAAGGATTAGTCTGTTTAGCCAATCAATAGAAACCACCATGCAACCAATGTCCTTTGGCAGCATGCCATCTTGAGTGTGATCAATCAAAAAAAAAAGAAAGTGGTGACCAATGGATGAGTAATTTCTAACGCCAGGCGGAAACAAACTAAAGAATAAACGTCTCATTAACGTATATCATGAATCAGAAAACTGGACTACAAATCTTCTAAGGGCTGAATTAAACGCATCCATATATAGTAAACCCGATTATATTACAAATAGAGAGAAACTCATGTTGCGTGTTAGTAAAATTTCGGTAGACGTTTTCAAATATGACTTTCCAAGCACTGCAGACAAAACCACGTTGGGACTTGATAGTTCTTTAGGAATGTCCCATAGATATTCAGACGTTTGATCCAGGAGATGGGCTTGATTAGAAGTTTTAGGTTTTTTTTCTCGATTTTTTTTCCTAGTCCATCGTGATTAAAGAGTTGAGATTATGATTATACCAGGCTAAAGAGACTTTTATTTTTTCAAACTTCAATTTCTCTCATTATTAGAATAAAGCAGTCTGGTTAATCACCCAATAGAAACCGTCCCATGACATCTGTCTTACGGCAACATGGTTGTTTGTGTGTGTGTGTTGGGGGGGGGGGGGGCATACATTATTAAAAAATGAAGTTATATATTCTGTCTTTCTGTTTTGGCAAAAATGATGACCACAAAGATCATTTCAGTCTGATCCTTAATTGAATTGAATGAAACATAGAGACAACTAGAAACCTAAAATGGAGAATTAAAAAAAAATAAACAGAAAAAAAGTTTTTCTAAAGATAGCAATGAGTTAGAGTTTGATTTTTTAGTTGTCTAGCTCCATTGGCACAGTCTGTACACGTGATACATACATCGCCTATACCCTAACCAGCCAGACCAACTTAAAAACTGAATAGACCTATGTTCACATTATAGTTGCTGATTCTTAATACTTTTATTCATAAAGAATATGAACTTTCTTTCCGGGAGAAAAAATGTCGCTAAATAATTATATTTTTTTATATATTGATAAAGCAGTATGAATGCATAGTGTTAAAACATTTCTAAGTATACAACATTTATTTGTTTGGAGTAACAACGGAGAGTAAGACTTCTGTTCTATTTTCCGATCCTGGATTCCGTTGTTCACTAACAGAAGATAATTATAGTAAATAAACAATTTTCGTTTACCGTATCACATATTCAATTAAGGCGGTGGGCAAAGTGAAGTGAAGCTGCCGGCCGTATTTTGCCGGTCCTTGGTTTAACCCGAGTAAACCATGCAATAATGAACATTTTGGCAGTTTTCATGTCGATTTGAAGAAGTCACGTTGACACTAACCTTGTCACTCAAGCTCAAACCAATGTAGTTAAATATATTTTGCTCGTACAAGAGCAAAGCCTAACATATGTTTATCAGATAAATGTTAATCTGATGTCATTCGTACAATATATGGAATTAAGTACATTGACAAAGAAGGGAATTATTTTGAAGTACAAATATGCCTTTAGTGAAATGATTTAATTCTCAGGATACAGGGTTATTGATTTTTCTTTCATGGACGTAGTAAGAGAAAAACTCTACTATAAATGTACACTTTTCAGTCTACGTTCATACTGAGCCATTTTTCGTAAAAAACTGTATTCACCTAAAGTATACATGACATGGATGATTCTGAACGTATGTTCATCTTAAACTTATCTTACCTATTGAAGTAGGAGTCAATCTTGTTTATAGGTCAATCTTAGATTCATGACCATGAAATCAAGAATGATAAGTTGTATGGATTATCAAAAGGTCAGCCCCGGTTTTTATCAATGATAATTGCCGCTTGTTGGTCATATCATATCATTTTGTATCATCTTACCTTGAGTTAATATTCCGATTTATTAAAGGCGCTGTACGGCCCTCCAATTATTCATTGATATACATTTTATTCATGCATGTTTATTGACATTTACCATTCAATACCTTTTACCAAGCCAAAGGTTGCTCTAAATCATTCCAATTATCTTTAAAGTTTGACTTCATAGAATTATCACTGATATATATCTATCCCGATTTCAAAACTCGACTTATACACGAGTATATGTGTTACCTATGATTTTCAGCTTAGATCTGACCTCAAATACTTTGTGTTTCTATCCAGATGAATGTTTATAGAACCAATCGCATTATCTTAAGATTTACGTCATTCTTCTTCGCAATAGTCAAATCGTAAATATAAATACATTAGATTTAACCGACTATTTGAAATATCTCGTTTACATTTCTCTTTGTCTGTTTCATAGGGACATTTTGGTACAGTTCCAAATACAGAATTCACTGGTCGAGGGATTATACAAATGTTTGGCCACAAATAGACTAACGGCAGCTGGCGGAGACATTCTCATTGGGATCGATCCCGGAACCCTGTGGAGTTCATTTGATAACAAACATCAATAGAAATTCTAAGACACCATACAGGAACCTCTGTTATCATATTCGAGGGAATGCAACTATTGTATCCTTATGAGGACATCATTGGTCAGCAGTCAAGCCCAATGGAGTAGACAAAGATTTATAATATAAAAGTATAGACATTGGTCAATATGATATTTTTCACTGTTCATCTTTACAATATGATAAGGATTAACAATAGTGAATGCTGTGTGGAAAATGAGCAAGACACCATTAAAAACAAAGAAATGTATGTTGGGTGAGTATATAAAATCTAATCTCAAGTGCATCACAAATGGAAACGGGAATCATAAGTTCAACAATGTGAGTGCAAGAGATTCTTTTTACATATATATATATATATATATATATATATATATATATATATATATATATATGATAAATTATCACGTATTTTTTCTGTTTTGAGAATATTAAAATTCAAATGCAATGGGATATCCGGTGTAGAAAGATCTGATGAAATTAATGGAATTTTCAATTTCGAGAAAAAAATCCGTATCTTCTATTTGCAAGATGATACATATATAGTCAAGGTTGCCAATTCAAACGTGATCTTTTCAAAAATCTGAAAACCACTCTCGAATGCGAAAAAAAGGGTTAGGTAGAGGAAAGAGAGCATGTAGTGTCTCGTTGAGTTGATTGATCTTCATACCTGTAAAATATTTTAATATGAAAATAATCCAAGAGTGTTATTTCTGATAAGAATTGTAACTAGATTTTTTAAAAATGCAAAAATGCCGACCTCATACATTGTATTATCACATATCAATACTAATGACGTCACGTTTCTAATGACATCACATATCATTCTTCCTTTCTATTTCCGTTGTTTAGCATCAGTTTGGTTGACAAACAGACAGACTAATGAACCAGCCGATAAGTGTCGAGAAATATGTGTGAACATACGTAGAAATCAAAATCATAATACAAAAACATTAACCATGCAATAAATGTCATATCCCAAAGTGAAAGCTATTCGTAATAAAAAGATATTGAAGAAACTGGAGAGAAATTTCTTCCTGTTTCCAGTATTTATTTCTTATCCCTACAGCCGTTAGATTGTGTTCACAGCTAACAATACATACAGGAATATAAGCAAAGATACTTATATCACTCTGTTACAACTTTTGGCCTTTCAAATACGAAAATTCTGAACTCCTAATTCTATCACTACGTCATAGCATTATTGACGTCATGCCTCCAATGAAGTTATCTCGTTTCTTTTTCGTCTGTCATTTTTATGAGATTGGAAACTTCAAGGAAACTATTGCTAACAATAGGATTGAGACAGTTTGGAATTCCGGACACATTATAAGGAAGGAACCCCCTTAGGGTGTATAGACATGAGGAGCAGAAGTTGACAGCAAGTGGCCTTCTTGGTGGGTGTGATCAGGTAAATGTCAAGAAGAATAACTGAGGGCCAAGGACAGCGGAAAACTTTGAGAGCATCAAGGGGAGGAAATATATGGAGATCCCTGATCGCTCATGATCTGGAAGAACATGAAAGAAAGAGGAGAGCATCTTTACAATATGACTTGCATCTTTTTAGGGCCTTGGCTTCCGAAGAAAGATTGAGTTTAAACAATGTATTGACAAAAACCTGACCGAGTAAGAACAAAAACTGAGCCAGGTTTCGTGACTCCATTTCAGTGAATTTCACCTGAGCGGTCAGGTGGTGTGAATTCATGCTAAACACATATAACTCTCTTCCATTGTTAGGAAGGAATCGACATAATCTACTACACTACACGCTCCAGTATCAACATTACATGAACAACAAAGGTACGTAAGAATTGCATAGTGTTTTGTGGCCTCGAGATTAGTTATCCAATTGCAGTGTTCTCATATATAGTGAGTGCAAAAAGTATCCAATACATTCTACCAACCATATACATTCGAAAAGTTTACTGAAATTCGGACAAAGATCAGATCTAGGTACATAGCTCTCCAATATTCGATCCTGTCTTCATATTTTTACTTTTTATTTTTGATCTTTGGTACAGATTTTGTCAAATTTGACAATGTATGGAAGTGTTACAAACCTGAACGTTGCTGGTTCAAATCACACCCCTTTTTTTTATTCTTACTG
>OY735198.1:83353862-83466362 GCA_963457665.1 Thysanoteuthis rhombus
AACCAGATTAGAGAACCGCAGCACTTATATTTGTAATATGAAAAAGATAATACTTGTAGAACTTGGAAAATACTGAGGTCAATCAATATGTCCGTCGACTAATACGTGGCTATTACATTAATTTGGATGTAGAATTTTCACTGTTTAATATTCGAACCATTTGACTTATATTCACTTCTGAATTAAGTGCATTGCCAAAGGGTTAAATATTGTTCAAAAATAAATATTTGATGTGTAAAAATGTTGCTTTATTCACCAATATTTTCAAAATCTTTTACAGTACCCACAAATATGCTTGTATTTATGAATACATTGTATGTGAAAAGAATGAATGTGTTTTTTTTTTCAGAAACTAAAAAAAATTTCGGTTTACCCATATCTTTTGCATAAACATTACTACATATCTTTCGATATAACGAAGATTACAAACACGTTCTTTGCTCACATCCCCATCAAAGATGTCAGAAGTTTAGGTGCACTCGAGCAATTGTTTCCAAGATCGATTTTTGGTTTGCGACACCTGTCGAAGATTCGTTCTGCTTACGGAAACTGGCAACCTAATAATCACCTACCTAAATACTGCCCTGGCTCGATTTTGTTTAACTTTGGTTATATCACGAAAACCGATGTATCCAGCATGATTCGACTATAACTTAATTTTGGGCAAAGGTTTTTCAAATCTTGTTCGGGTGCCGAGTGTCCAGCTTAAAGGCATTGAGTACCATTTTTTCAGTCTTTGGAATTGCATGGTGCTTTATTGAAGGATACTGTGATCAGCTATTGCATTTGATTCGTTATCATCACCATCATCATCCGTCGTTGGATATCGACTTTCCCCAAGTTTGGACAGACCTCTCCATCATATGCGTTGCAGAGCAAGCGCTTTCTGAAGTTGTTTAGTTCGTCAATTCACTTATTTAATCGCCTAGAACATCAGTGTGCGTCGGTAGATAAACAGCATGAATTGGAAATAATGGCTGTAGACTGACGTTCTTAGCAGTTGCGATGAAAAACAACTGATACTAAGATGGGGTATATAAAAGTCAAATAATCTTCAATAGCTTCATACGATTCATCAAATAAAAAAAAACGATATCAGGACAGGTTGGGTTTGACAATCATTAGAAATAGTTACATGACTTAACTATTGGCTGCATACTGAGTTAGGGGTGAGCAATTGAAAAATTTGAAAAAAATGGTTGATCAATTATTAAGTTCTATTTAATCACTGTCTCACCACAGCAATATGTGACACAAGGTCGGGCTTAACGTGGGAAGAAATAGTACCTTACCCCCCAAAAATGGCTCCAGCCGACGCAGTTACCGTTGAAAAGACAACGTCACCTGCGAAAGCTGGGCCGAGTTATAATGGGAGAGCCTAAGGACGAGTCCAAAGGCCTTCCGATCAATTATTAAGTTACTCCTCTTGTCTTTTGTTAGGCGATTATCAATTTAAAAAAAAAACCGAATTTTTCGAAAAACAAGCGTAGAGGCTTCCGAATACAAAGTAAAAAAAAACGAAACAATCTAGCATAAACTTGAATGTGACTTGACCACTAGCTACTAAAACCTTTTTAATGGAAGAACTTACTGAAAAGAAACAAAAAAAGTCTACCTAACCAGGATAAAGGGTAAATGTTCAAATTTTCAGCCCGCTAGCTCAATTGGTTTGACCTGTATGTGTGATGCATACATACATGGCCAACGAGACCAGTTTTAGAACTGAAGAAACTTATTTTGATGTTGTCTATGTCAATATCGACTGTTTTTGTTGACTGTCTCAAATTAGAATGAAAGAAGGAATAAAGGGAAAACGGATAATTGTTTGCAGGGATTCACCTAATAAAAAACTAGAAGAAGATGATATTACGACACTATTTTTGCATTGAACCATTCAATAAATAGTCATCTTTTATGAGTGAAAGCTATTCGTTTCGTAAGAGAATAGATAATTTAAGGAAGACGGACAGAATTTTTTTTCAGTACCAAAGATTCAGTTCTGATTCTTGCTGTCAATAAATATCACTCACTGCTAGGAATAGATGCAGAAGTGATAATAAAGATTTTTTTCTTTTCTTCTATTACAGCCTTTAGTCGAAATTCCTCAGTAAAGATTGTATTTTATACTCAATCCATCTTATGATATCTCGGATATTAATTTCATTTATGAGATAAGAAGATTTATTCTCACGATAAATGTGTTACTGCAATCATCAAGCTTAATCGAAAAATCTATCCGTGAAAATTTGCCTAATCTTCCAGTAGCTGGATGAAATGCGTTTGCTATGTCTGTCAATTGATGCGCACGGTATTGAAAACCGGCGCCAACAAAGATAATAGAGGGTTTCATCCTTTTTTTTAATATGTGTATGTGTATTTATGTATTTGTTTATATGTTTGTTGGTTTGTTTATTTCACAGATCCTGGCCATACTGTTTTGTCTACAGACGTGGAAATCGAGACCAGTTCTCTGCTACAACCTTTCAAAAGAAAAAAAAATTCAATTTCTGATTTTAGGGTAAAAAGCTTTATTGATTTTTTTTAGCCTTATTCTCACGGGTTAATTATCAAAATCTAGATTCTCCATAATGTTCTTGGTTTTTTTAATTTTTTTACTCTATTTCAGACGTTTCCCACTGAAGAAGCTTTTCTTTTGTTTAACGGAAGAAATGACGTATATAACGTGGCAAACAGATTACAGTGACATAACTGTCAACAGCACGGAGAATTGAATCAGAAAAAAAACACGTTTGACTTCCAGTTGGCCTAATGTGCGTTCAGTTCACATTAATGCCCTTTCAAAAGGCATGAACCTATCAATTCTCCACACCTACTGTTGTTGACTGGTCACCCCAGCCATGGTTGGCAACAAGTACATCGTACAGTCAACTAATTCCAAAGAAAGGTGTGGAACCTCCTTGAAGACACCCGGATGAAAACTGCTACTCCTTCCCAGCAGCCGGGGCCAAACTTATGCATCCATTTTCTTCTGGAGAACAGAAACGATGCTGATATGAGAGCAAAAGTAGAATTGGCAAAAATTCCTACTGAAACCTACAGAAACTCGGTAGCTTCAGATTTTGTTTTATTATAAATTCTTGTCAAAACTAAACGAACAATGTTTGAATCACTCTTTCGTAATGTATCGAACATTTTTTGCCCTTTTTCCGAAAGAAACCGACCTTATGTCATCATAACTGTCGACATAGGTTTCCTGTCAGTTTTTAGCAGCTCTGGCTATTTATTAACGTTTACATGAATGCAGCACGCTTAAAAGAATTGGAATTCATGCTATATAGATACCTTGGACCGTAGCTTTTTTCTGAAATTTCAAATATTTTAGTAATCACTGTACAACAAAAGGTTAGAAAAGTTAGTTATCCATTGATTTTTTTTCCGATTTCTCAATCGATCACAAAGCATGGTGCTGGAAAACGTTAGTACCCTGACAGTCTCTGTAGAGTGAAAAAGAAGACCTGAAATAGTTGTTCAATTTGGTTTTATTAATTTTAGTCTGTTGTCCGAATTCGCTCAGGAATGTTAATAACAAATGTATCAAATAATTTTTTCATCTGCTGGAAGTAAAAAGTGTGTCTGTCAATGTGTGTGTGCTTTTTTATGCATCAATATATATATATATATATATATATATATATATATATATATATATATATATATATATATATATATATATATATATATATATTATATATATATATTATTGTGCGTGTAATTGCGTGGGTATATGTGTGCATGTACGTAAAAACGTTTGCATTTTTCCGAGAAAGAACTGAATAAAAAGCAATTAAAACCTTTAAACCTGATGATAAAACAAGTATCAATGAATCTTAATCACCACATACAGACAATGTTCATTTACAAATTATGTTACTTACAATTAATGCTGTCGTAAATCGTTGATTGCAAATCAAAGTCAAAAGGTATTTCTGAGTGGTGAGCTTGGCTGGTTCACGTATATGCGATCATGCAATTTTTGACGAGCCATTGCCACCTCGATTTTGATCTTATCTTAGGCAAATTCAAAACTTGAGCTATCTGCTATGAGCTGATTCACAATGGATTAAAACTTTTTACCAAACAGAGATATACCCCCCATATATATATATATATATATATATATATATATATATATATATATATATATATATATATTGGACACCATTTGCCGAATCTTTTGCTTCATCTATGGTCTCTTCTTCTTGCTGAGGGTCAAGTCCATCTCCATTTCTATAGCTTAATCATTTGCATGATTGTGTTCAACCTAGTTTGCTCTATGATTCATGTTGATCTCTTCCGAACCCTCAGAGTTACCTCAAATCTTAATCTTTCCATAGGTCTTTTTGCGAATCTTTCACTGAATTATACTTAACATTATGTTATGTTCAATAAATGCCTCTCGATCCATTCCTATCATGCCTTTCTTTGGGTATCAAAAATGTTATTTCTTATTATTGTACTGCCCGTCCGAGTTTGCATTCCTCGTGACCCGATGCCAGGCTTCTAAACACCTCAGGCGTGGAACAAAAAGAAAAAGAGTGAAGAGATTGACGCTAAGATATTTCCTGTGTCTAGGTTCAGGTCCCAATTGACTTGGTGCTTCTTTCTTTCTTTGTAGGCTTCAAATCGAGCTACATAATTTACGTAATCAGGAAAAATGCTTTCATGTATAGCAGGCAGGCAGGCAGACAGGCAGGGACTAGTGAAACCAGGTTTCTTTCGGTGCAAGCCTGTAAGAAACAGTTCCCGAGCAGAGTACGAACTAGTTCCCTGCAAGCGTAGGCTTGACTTTCTGGTATTTACTAGCACAGGCTAGATTACGACCTTGCAAGTGAAAACAGCCAGATAATATGTCAGTGTTTTCCATCCTTTGCAACCGAACCATTCGTTCTAATTTCATCACCATTCATTTGGGCAAGTTTTGTTGCAAGGTTTCGACATTTGGTTATTTAAACGCATAAAGGGAAGACCTTTTGTATTGAATAGAACAAACAAAGAGAAAAAAAATCGATGTATCTACCATGGCATCGTTGGTGTGACTTCTGGTTTTCTGAGTATTTTTTCTCGTTTCCAGTTCCAACCAAAGTAGGATAACAAATGTGACACAGCAATCATCATTCTTAAACTCTCTTGCCATATAGCTAAAATACTCATCTATTTCAGAGATTCATTTAAAAACCTATGGATACGTCTTCAAATCCATTACCTACACCACCTGGAGGATCACTGCAATATTCTTCTTCATTAATTTCTTAAGATTCTCACTTACCTTGCACTCAATTAGGTTCATAAAACATTATCTATCCATGTATATATATATATATATATATATATATATATATATATATATATATATATATATATATATATATATAAGGTGGTTGTCGACTTGCATTTGACAGCCTTTTGCGTTTAGTCGATTTGCCATCTGCTTTGTTAATGTACTTAGTTAAACCTTATTGTTAGCTTCAAACCTGATTAAAAATAAGTCATGACCAAAGATCTGTCTGTCTTGCATGAAATTTCATATGATTTATCAGGTTAGCCTTGAATAGCAGTTACGACTGCGATGTGTAAATGTAAGCTCTTGCTGTGTTCGTCGACCTGGAGGAAGTAGTGTCCCATACATGTATCTATAATATCTACCCCCCTACACACACGTTACCATTACAGCTTTATCATTTTACGTGGGCAAACATTTCAAATAATTTTCCCAGATCTGTCAATTCCACTGACACATGCAGTGACACATACTATTTCAACTGATGACGAATTATAGATATGAATTCTTGACACATTCGATGTTGACACGCAGGGTGGTTGCCATACTTTTTATGCAATTTTTTTTTATATCTACAACCTCTTTTTTCTACACAATAAATCCTTACTGGTAGTTTTCCCCTATTCATCATGAAACTTATTTTCTAGAAATATATATTAAATTATCTGCTTTTGTATGCTTGTTTGTAGTTTTGTAGGTTTGTTATTGTAACAATGCTAGAACGGCACATCGCAACGCAATTTTCGTGCCTTACCATTGGAGTGGTCTCATATAGGGAAAGAATCAATTAGCTGCTAAAAGAAAAGTATAAAGAATAAGCAAACATGTATAAAACAAACCTGATAAATAGAGAGTGACTTTACACTGAGCTTGATTACTACCAAGGCTGAGTTTCAAGCAACATACACCGACACTTATTTTTTTCACACCTATTTTCCTGTAGTTACTGATTGAATAAATCTAATAAGGTGTCTGGCTTTTCTGTATGCGGGTATAAAGACCTTAAGACAAATTGGACGACGACTATAATCACAAAACCATAAGACAACACTATCAGTACAAAGTTGCTTCTATTACTATAAAAAAAAAACCACATTGAATAGATTCTTTCAACATCATATCATGTATAAACAGTTGCATGTTATTTAGAAAAAAGGCCAAAGAAAATTTCTGATTTCAAATAGAAAGAAATTTCTCGTGGAATAACATTGTCTGTAAGATGGTAACTGAAACTGAAAGCCAACAGTTCAGTGAACAATTACTTAAATTGATAGAAATTCGTGTATTTTTCTGCGGTAGACATTACTAACCAAGGAAAAAAAGTCTTTTCACTACTATCAACAAATAAGTATAAAAAAATTTTATCGCTATTTTGTGTTGTAAGAGAGATCATTTTGTTTGCTTCTCCAAGTAATGACAATAGGGATAAATATTTCAGACGTAGATTTAGGCAGGCTTCCCAACATTATTTGCACCACGAACCAGTCTAATATTGACATTATTCTTGTATGCCAGCCAGTTGGAGAACAGGGTATATTCATGACCGGAAAGTTGCTGATAAGTCAACTACAAGTCACTCTTTAGTGGCAAATATACTCAATCTAGTTTCAGAAGGAGTATATCAATCAAAGTTTTTTTTTTCATAGATAGAGCAAAGGAAATTAATTTGCTTTCATTTTACAAAGAAAAAACATATTTTTCCTGCCCCCGGGGGCACATGCCTTTAGGCCCCAGTACTTGCGTAAGGCACAGTAGTTGCAAACTACTGGATTGAGAGGAAGATAAAAAGTACGCGCATGATGTATATACATGCGCGCACACGCATTCATATATAAGTTTCTGAAAGCCCATTCGATATTCAAATCTATTAAAATTCATATCTCAGGTATCTTTATCTGTTTTATCACTGAATGATATATCACTGACATAATATTTGGTGATGGTAAACCTAATGATCTAATCATGCTATGAAAGTTATGTTGTAAGTTGACTAAAGTGATAGGATAACTGGTAAACATTGCTTCGAGCGACCCCAAAACGACTTCAGTAGAAAAATCACCAAGGTCAAGTATCAGCAGACTCTCCTTGTACGAAACAAACTCACCACCTCCATCAGTGTGGCACGAAGGGGGTATAAACTCCGGCCTTTCGGAAGACAGAAAAGAAAAATAAGTGTCAGAATGTTCTTTGCACTTTTTTCTGTTCGAATTATCTTGCCTAATCTACATCAACAATTGAAGTGTTCTTCATCACATGATTCCACGGCTTATTGTCTCTTTTTGAGACCCTATGGTAGTTATGGATTTGAGAGACTCGTGCTTTGAAAACAAGCCATAAAAAATTATCTTTCAGTTAGGCAAACACGATTTTCTTTTGAAATTAAATGATACAAAAAAAGAGCGACACATATTTTAGTTCCAATCTTTCTTTTAACTTTTACTTGCAGAAAAAAAATTGGGGTAATTGAAAAAAAGGTGAAATAGTTTCTAACATTTGATTTGACATCAGTTTGTGACTTTAGTGAACTTTGAAGCTGATACTTATGATAGTTTCATTTTTCAAGTTTTCCTCTGAAATTCATACAATGTCCAATGGGAGACTCGCATAGATGAAGTTCAAGATTGATGCCCGTTGGTGTTCAAATGAATTGGCAGAAATATACCTTCACACGCAAAAACACTCAAACCGATATACAACACACACACACACACACACATACACACACACACACACACACACACACACACACACACACACACACATATATATATATATATGTGTGTGTGTGTGTGTGTGTGTGTTTGTGTTTTCGAGCATGTAAAAATACGATAAACAAATGATGTATATCAAATAAAAAATATCTATGTTAGGAGGTTCGTATGAACAGAAAGAATGTGATCAAGTCTTCGTTAGTGTGGAAGATCATTTTGTCTTTTAAAACCAAGGAAAGGGGGAAGCGTATAGCTTGAGTCTATTCGTCTCATTGATAGATAGTTGAGTGGGAGGGAAGATCGAAAAGGAATGCCAAGGGACATATCATCCAAGTATAATAATGGGATGGCCGAAATTAGGCGTTACTACCAGTTAGATAGTTGCTTGTTATCGTTTCAACCATTTTCATAAGGATAATGTATCTGATATTATGAACGTAAGAACAAATTGATGTAGGTGTAATGGTATACGACGTGGAAAAAACTCTACGGTTGGACGAAAAAAATGTCAAATTTTCAGGTTGAATATGTTGTTAGAGAACCAACTCGGATTTCTAAGTAAATAGTATTCTTAAATATGATGTCATCTGTTGGTTTGCATACTATCTAAGATTGAACAGATTAAATATTCACATAGGTGAACTCTCTATAGAAGTGACTCGATCAGTGAGTAAGCAAGCGATGTGTTGTACAAAATAACATTGGTATATATTACAATATAATAAAAAATCATTTAAAATACCAAACTACATGCAAAACAGGAGCTATGTATTAAAATAATAGCTGAAAAGGAGGAAGTGTTTGGTCGACACTGCTAGGGTCATATCATTTTGATATGATTTTATCCCCGAAACAGATGCATGGTAAACAACTGCTGACCACAGCAAAAAAAAAAAAAATAGATAAAATGAAATAAAATGAAATAACCTGTAGTGCCATAAGAAAGAAATATATGTAAAACATAATAAGATACTAGAGAGCTTTACATGAATTAAATTAACAGATATAAATGGAAAGAATAAGTAACCGAAATGACAAAGGGAAATCGAAAATTCTTCCTCATAGTTCAAATGTTTAAAGCTGTACAGCTTCAATAAGGATCCAATTGATGTAAAAGATAAAGAAGTAAGGAAAACCTACACTCTTTGGGCTTGATTCACATTAGATAATTTGGGTCGGGGAAAAATGACAATATCTGAAAGTCAAGCAGTACAAATGATTTCTTATATATTTTTTTGTCGATTCACCAGAGCTGACTTTACCAAGACTGTGGTGGTGTACAAGAAAAAAGTTTTTTTAGAACTGGTCTCTCAAGTAATATTGATTAATCAAATGGATTTCTTTTCTGAATATGAGGAGATAAAAATATTTGGGCAGAGATATTACAGATAACAGCATATATTGCCAACCAAAAGTTGAAGACCAGACAGTTTTTGCCAGGCTTTCATGGCTTTCAACAACACCAGTTTATGAGCATATTCAAATGATCTCAGTCCGGATTCATTAATCAAACGCCATGAAACAGTCATTCTACTCACTTACGTACCCTTTGCCAACGAAGCAGCCAGTATTTAAGAAAAAATTGAGCTGGTTGAAGGATGCATGGAAATTCTCTCCATCCAATGATGAAATGATTTCTCTGGTGCTGGTCTTCCTGAGGTAACAATTTTTTTCTCTTTGTCACAATAAATCTTAAAATTCACAATTTCATTATGAACTGCCTTTTTACTAACACAATATTTTGCACAAAATCCATATTCAGGATTCTAAATACAGTTAGGAGGCCTTTGTCCTTTTTTTGATAAGTTACTATATGACTGTTTATATCCACAAGATCGACTACTCTAAATACAAAAGGTGAAATATAATGCCCAACTCGTCAGAAAAAAGGGTAATTCAATCGGACACATTTATATATATATATATATATATATATATATATATATATATATATATATATATATATATATATATATGTATGTGTGTGTGTGTGTGTGTGCTTGTGTGTGTTCACGCGTGTGTGTGCATGAGAGCGTAGTAATTCCTCGATATCTGTGAAAAGTCAGCATTTTAAAAATATCAGCATTTTTGATCGAACCTGAGACTGAATACTAACTATTGAGGCTAGATATGAAATATGCAACTACTTCTGCATTCGATTTCGGATAGAAACAAGGCGCCCAGTTAATGGTGTAAAATCAGTTTCTAGAAGCAATGATGGCCTAAGCAGTGAGGTGTGTAGTGGAATCCCTAAGGAAAAAGAAGTGTGATTCTCACCGTAGGCTAAATCTTTATTTCTGATTCCACAGTTTATTCGTGGCTATAAATGACAACCGAAGTGAAATTTGTGATTAAAACAACTCGAATTTAGGATAAAACTAAAAACTAAACAAAAGTAATAAAAACTTGCCAAAAAAGTCAATAACTGAACAACTGTAGCGTCAAAATCAAGTTTAAAATTTATATGGGAGAATAAATATTGCTATAATAGATTCTATGTATGACACCATCGTAGTTTTCCATTGTAAACTGTCTAAGAAAGAGTTAGAATCATCTGAAAGTTTGAAACTTTGGAGAATGTAGATGTTGATAAGCTACCCAAATTAAGGCAAAAAGGTCAAAAAACCGGTTTTCCAAAAATATAAACGACCAATTTTAAAGAGGTCTAATGGAGTACAGAATTTCCGGTCTTTGTAAAAACTCTATGGCCAGGCACCCTGGAACACACAAGCACACAAACATGTGAGGAGAGGTAGGATCTTTGTTTTCTTTGAAGGCTACGGTTGCTTCATATGGTAGCCCAACGGGTGTTCTTTTCTTTCTGAATGCTAAAACTACAAACCAAGCAATATTCACTTGAATTGGCCTAGGATAAAGTATCAGGAAATAAAAGGGGGAATTAATGTTCTTTAAAACGGCATGTGCTGAGAGCATACCTGCCTTTAAAAGCAGCATTTTTTGGTTTTTACCTAGAGCCGTGGAATATGCAATCCCTGGGACGACCAACCAGATATCTGAATAGTATCACTCTCTGGGTGTAAGATACAAACTACATTTCAACTTTACCATCGCAACACGACTTACATGTACAAGCAGATACATAAATATACAAACAGTAATAACTCGACCTTGAAATCATCTTGTGGCTACAAAAAGTATGGGATGTCCAGTTCTGGGGAATTAGTCCTCTTAGAGGAGCATCTGCTCATTGAACTAGAGCAGGGGTGTCGTGAATAGTCCTTGAGTCGTCTTGACTCTGCTTACAGGGATAGGGCAATTTTCAGTTTTGACCCCACGTACGTCGTACATTAACCTTGTGTCAGACTTGCACTCATGGGAGGCTGTAAATGAATCTAATATGTACTTACATACAATTAAAAAAATAATTTTTCTTGATATAAATTTGAGATAGTTATTGGTGCGGTGGAATAGATTGGTACAAATTCATATCCGTGAAATAAATCTCAGATATATTGTTTTTTCAGCTGTGCAGAGGTAAAGCATTCCAATAAAAAGAATTTGTTCAGGTGAATGGCGTAAAGTGAAGAAGCATTTACTATCAGTTTATATTTGAAACATTTTTGAACAGTCCAAAATCTTCCAAATTGTTAAGACGGTATATCATGCCAAGTCCACAAATGTCATAATGTTGGGTAAGACAAATATATATATATATAAGACATATATATATATATATATATATATATATATATATATATATATATATATATAGAGAGAGAGAGAGAGAGAGAGAGAGAGAGAGAGAGATAGAAAGATAGAGAAATAGAAAGAAAGAAAGAGAGAGAGAGAAAGCAAGCATGCAAAAACTGGACGATATTTCATTTTTTGCTTTTTTCCAACAATGTGAAAAAAGTGGCATGAAGTGATTTTCAAAAATTGAGGGTTCATTTGTCTTTAATTTCATTAGTCGACGATTTTGTTTATAAAGGAAATTTGTTACTTCCAAGTTGAAGAATCCATCGTTATGGATCGATAACAAAGGAGAAACGTACTGTTCATTATAGAAGTAGATACTGATTATTGATGGAGCCAAATCCATTGGAGTGGTCATCAATATATTTCAAACATTCTTGTCAGCATGTAGAGTATATGTATTAGAATGGTGGGTTGAAGAAATTTTTAGAATCACAATTGTTACCTTCAAGTTGGAGAGTCTATAGTTATGGACCTGGAACCAAGAAAATCAACCTCTTCACTATAAAAGTAGATACCTATTAATGATGCAGCCTCAAATATATTAAGATGTTATTTCACCCCAAGTCATGGATGGTCGTATCATGGATGTTGAAGTACAAACAGGAGAGAGAGAGAGAGAGAGAGAGAGAGAGAGAGAGAGAGAGAGAGAGAGAGAGAGAGAGAGAGAGTGAGAGAGAGCTCTTTGAAAAATACTTTAAAGTGGAAGATTCCATGGTTACGGATTAATAAATAATAAATATTATGAAAAATAGCGCAATGTTTCATTATAAAAGTAGGTATTCATTGATGGCACAGTGCAGCCAAATACGTTGGAGTGATTATCAACATGGTGCCCAGATTTTTGACTACATTTGTGTGAATATATTGAAAATAACGAGAAAGAAACGAGATATGTTGAAGTCAGCAGACGTTCAGGTCGTTGTTCGTGACCCAAAACTTTCAATGAAACATCATTGATGCCGAGGGAATACGGAGACGAGAAGGATAAACCGAGATAAATGGATGGAAAAATATTTACATTCACCTGAGATTTGGATGACAGCAGCAAACGATTGCTAGAAAAGTTTCAAGACTTAGAAAAGCGTGTACTGAAAGAAAATCAGTGGAAGACTCGGAATGACGATTGCAGGCGAGGAGGAGGAGTAGGAAGAAGAAGAAGAAGAAGAAGAAGAAGAAGAAGAAGAAGAAGAAGAAGAAGAAGAAGAAGAAGAAGAAGAAGAAGAAGAAGAAGAAGAAGAAGAAGAAGAAGGAGGAGAAGAAGAAGGAGAAGGAGAAGAAGAAGAAGGAGAAGAAGAAGAAGAAGAACAAGAAGGAGAAGAACAAGAACAAGAAGAAGAAGAGGAGGAGGAAGAAGAAGAGGAGGAGGAGGAAGAAGAAGAAAAAGAAGAGGAGGAGGAAGAAGAAGAAAAAGAAGAGGAAGAGGAGGAAGAAGAAGAAGAAGAAGAAGAAGAAGAAGAAGAAGAAGAAGAAGAAGAAGAAGAAGAAGAAGAAGAAGAAGAAGAAGAAGAAGAAGAAATAATATTGCTTGTTATGATTATCATGATTAAAATATATAGTGCTGGCACTAAAATAGAGATTGTAGGAATTTTCAAATTTACAAATTGAATATGCAGCTGTAGTTATCAACCAGGGGACACATTCCCTGGGGGGTGATATGAGCCAACAGGGAAAGAAGTTAGACTCCTGTCATCATTTCGTAAATTCTTTCAACAAATGTTGGCATCATGATTACCATTTTAAGTTGACATATATTTCTTGTCTCAGAATTGAAACACCCAAACAAGGTCAGACTATAATTGGGTTGTTGTAAAAAAGTTAAGAACCATCATAAAGGGACTTTTAAATTAGCAATTCCAGATCATTCGTGATGATGTTATAGCATCATTTTCCATATTGGTGGGTTTTGCATGTCCCTTATTCGTAAGAAAGAGTCATAAGAATAATGCTTTTAAATATGTGTATATTCTGCATCACTAGACCGAGAGTTCCATGCTGAGTAAAGTTTACAAAAGACCACATGCCCTTGAGCAAGTCATTTCGGTCTATTTACAATCAAATGTCATGAACCCTTGTTTTGAAATGGAATACCTGTGTGGACAGATAGCTATAACCTAGCAGGAGCAATTGTTGATTGATCCACTCACAAATTTAATTATGTATTCCCTCGTCTATTGCCCACCCTACGACGAATTTGCATTGAAATTCATTGAGAAACCCTGGAGATACCGTGTGTTTAGATTGAGATTTTCTGAGGATATTGTGCGATGCTGACATATCGTTACAGTGTAGTGCCGCTAGTAGGTATAACATCTACTAATGAAAAACTGGTTGGAACTGTTTGGTTAAACAGTAACATGCAGCCGTTGCATGGAGAAGCATTGTTAGGGACTGCAGAATTGACCAGAAACGTGCTAGAGACAAAAGGTTGCTCGGTGCAATTTGCTCTCTTGGGAATGAACCAGGATTCATCGAAATAGAGACAACACCACCACCACCGACAACAACAACAACAACAACAACAACAACAATAATAATAATAATAATAATAATAATAATAATAATAATAATAATAAGACAAAGGAAGAACTCCAATCAATGGATAGGCGAACTAGGAAAAGTATGACATTGCATAAAGCATTACACTCTAGAGATGATACAGATAGACTATACGTTAAGAGAAAAGAAGGTGGCAGGGGGCTCATCAGCATAGAAGACTGTGTCCAGAGCTCTAAAGTAAAGGTATGTGCAAACGAATAGTGAAGAAATCATGAAGAGTGCGAGAGATAGTGCAACAAACAACAAAGTAGAAAACAATGGAAAAGTACAGCAAACAAGAAAAGAAAGATGGGAAGAGAAAAAATTGTATGGCGAGTTCAAAAGGCAGATACAAGATGTAGCAGACGAAAATTCATGGACGTGGTTACGAAAAGGAAACCTTAAGAGAGAAACGGAATCGCTCATCATGGCAGCCCGAAACAAAAGCATAAGGACAAACTACATAAAAACAATAATCAACAGAACACAGACAAACAGCGAATGCTGCATGTGCAGTGAAAGAGATGAGACAGTAAACCACATAACTAGTGAATGTAATCAACTCGCCTAGAAGGAGTATAAGCATAGACATGATAGAGTAGCAACGATGATACACTGGGAACTATGCAAACAAATTGGATTCAACCATATGGAAAAGTGGTATCAGCACAAGCCAGAGGCAGTCCTGGAGAATTACAAACAAAAACTACTCTGGGACTTTGACATCCAAACTGACCTACTTCATCCAGGCAAGAAGACCGGACTTAGTAATAGTAGACAAAAAAAGGAAGGCCTGCCAAATAGCAGACGTTGCTGTGCCTGCAGACCATAGAGTAAAAAAAGAAGGAGGGTGAAAAAAGGGAAAAATACCAGGACCTAGCAAGAGAGTTAAAGAAGATGTGGAACATGAAAACTAGGGTAGTGCCGGTCATAGTGGGTGCACTAGGAACAGTCCCCAAAACGCTGAGGGAGAGACTGGAGGAGATCGGGATTAGGGGAAGGATTGAGACCGTACAGACCACAGCACTACTGGGAACTGCACGGATACTGAGGAAGGTGCTAGAAATATAAATACTGCACCGAATTTTAGCCCTGACATGATAGGTGAAACGGAGAGACGTTAGCTGAAGACCTGAGGAGACTTATCGTCACTCAGCCTTCAGCAATAACCACTGGGCAACCGGTGTGAAACTGTAAATCGCAGAATTACTGCGACCTATGAGTACTAGGAGAGGAGGGCTGGAGACTTGAGGAGACTTGCTGTCACTCAAACTCCAGCGGTTACCACCAGGCAACTGGTGTGAGATTCAAAATAATAATAATAATAATAATAATAATAATAATAATAATAATAATAATAATATTAATAATAATAATTTATGATAATGATAAGGATAATAATAATAAAGCTCTTATATGAGGTGTAACCAGAACTGCTGCTGATGAATTGACGCCTCTTCCCTCCTTATGCTCCCTCAGTATGCTCTGGGTGTGTGGATAATAATCTCTTTTCCATTGATCTCTGATCATTTCATTCGAATAAATACATTGTGGAAAAACATTGGTTGATATAAATCGACTGTATGATGATGTTTAATTATGCTTTTTCTCACAATAATATTCAGAATTTCAGCATTTTTTATAAAATATATACAAATTAGCTACTTTGAACAAATGTTGCTTACATGTATGTAGCTATATAATATCAACAACGATACTTAATCTCATTGTAGAATATATACCAAAATTGGAACAATATAAAAATGTGTAATATATATATATATATATATATATATATATATATATATATATATATATATATATATATATATATAATTGATAATTCTAACGTATGTACAAGTAACCAAATGGACGGGTGGAAAGTTTAAGAGTGATTTTTCAGTTAGTCAATCTTTGAAGTCTTTCTCAATTCTCAAAGCTAAAATCAACGATACTAGATTCAAAAACATTTAAATATTGTCAACATTTGACTACAAATCCTGAAAAAACAAAAGAAAACCCCGTCTAAATTTGAAATTCTGTGAAGAAGTTTATTCCATGTACAGAAAATTAAACAGGAAAAAATAATATCGTTCATCATATAGACTCACCTCATCATTTATCATACGCCAAGTATCCGTTGAAATAATTAACAATAACTTACTACATGTCTCATTTGTATACTGTACATCACTGAAAATAATAGGCGTTCGAAGTCAAGTTAGTCGATGTTTTTTTTGTTTTTTTGTTACAAGTCAGACACGTTCATTCCAACTTCCCCAGAGTGGTTGTCCATAAACTTTTCAACCACCACTTTATTCGGTGAATTGAGTAACTAAGTTGAGTTTAGATTATCTCGAGTACCAGTTTCCTAATCTTGATTTAATTATGTAAATTTGCTATTCCTCACCAAGCAAAGATATCAGTGAATATATAATTCATTTTCTACTTGTTAACTTCTAATGTTTATAATGATCTTTGCAAACGATACGACTAATTTTTACGCCACATCATTCTACTATATTTCATAAGCTTTTGGTCCGTCTGTGTTGAGAAAATTCAGATTTGGTCACAATTCTGGCTACCATTTTTTGTAACTACCTTTAGGGCCAAATCGCAACTTTTTAGCAAGATAATTATTGTAACCCAAAATAAGATTTTAGTGGTGCGTTCAATTCACTATGTAGTTTTTGGCAAAATGATTTATCATTTTTTGTGGCTCTTCTCAGGCTTGCCTGAAATATTTATTGCTAATTTGAATACGCAAAATATCCATCTGATTGTTTTAGCAAAACCCGAGTCACAGCAATAAGGAACTAATTTTTCTGTGTTTATAGCGGGACCCTCAGGCTTGTTTTTCCATATTAGTCTTTGAATATCTTGAAAATCAATGTTGGCTCTATATAGTGATCTGATTTCTATGCAACTATAAATATAAATAATATGAAAAGTGTAATTGCATTTATGTGTACATGAAAGTGTTACAGAATCTAGATTAACATCAAAAACGTTTTTGATTTTTCATCATGACAAAACACCATGTAGACCTTCTGTCGGAATTTGCGGGAAATCCCAACCATGGGGAAACCCAACGCAGATTTTCAAATAATAATAATAATAATAATAATAATAATAATAATAATAATAGGCAAGATTTTCTTTTTGCATGGGTTCGTTCGAAGCCAAATAACCATGACTGATGGACATTTTATTTGCCAATCAGTGTTTATATCTCTTTTTTGGTAGATATGCTTGCTTAACATCTCTCAGGATAGACTATTACGGAAAGACGAAACCAGTTGTATAATGATGTTCTAATATTTTGGTCGGATGACAAGTGAAAAGGAGCTACAAACTTCATGATAGAACTGATCTCACTTCGACTCTATCATTTTGCACATGCACGTTCTGTTTACGGATGCACATCTGTAAGTGAATTACGTAATATCCGGCTTTTATGGTTTCAGTGAACAGCGATATTCTGGCATTGAGCGAATTATCAAACTCTGACTGATCACAGTAACATTGATAGATCCTCCACGAATCAACACGACCGACCAACTGCCTAATACAACAGACAAGGATAAAAGACATCACAACCAGATCACAACGAGCAGAGTAAGAAAAAATAAAACAAGAGGATAATTGAGCCAACATAAAAAAATATTAGAAAAGGAAATATTTCGGATATACATTACACACATTTTTGGAAGACACAGAAATTTAAGACAATTTGAGAAAAAAACATGAAGATGACAAAAGGATTTTTTATACTACATATACAAAAAGATATACGCAGATACACATGAAAAACAGACCGAAAGAAATATAACAATGACAAAAAGGATTTTCATAACACACATAAGACCAATTTCTGTAATTCAAACATGAATAGGGGACTCCATTTAGACATTATTTATACGTGGAGGACATTTTTTTGTTGTTGTGTATTTTCAGATTTTCTTCTCTTTCCGATATTCTATTAACGTTTTGTCATTTTGATTTCCTGTTTGGAGAGTTTGGTATTTTCAGGGTGACGTTTTATGCTGTCCGATTGCGTGACGAATCCCATACTCTGAGAAGCTACGAACTTCTTAAAAGAATTGATCTTCCTTCGTCTCTTTCTTATTGCAGCATATGCATGCTCTGTTCATAGATGCACTCAAAAACGCACACACACACAACCACACACACACACACGCACTTACTCTCTCTCTCTCACAAAGAAGCCTCATCTACTGGGGAGAGGAATAAATAATTACAGAGATGGTAATGGAAAAAAAAAATGAGTATGTTCATAATCCCATAACTCAGTGCAGAATCTTACCGTGTTGTTTGGGCACCATTTTTTACTGATGGGTTGTTGGCGTGGGAGCCTGACAGAGCCTACCTGTTTGATCCTTCTTTCTAATGCTAAACACTTATCAGAGAAGCGTAGGTTACCATCTTAAAAGTTGTTGGAATGGCACGAGCATGGATTGAACCCATGACCTACCAAACCAGAGACGAGCTCTCTACCGCTGATCCACAGTGATGAGATGGTGAATAGAATGTAAGCAAAGTGTGTGGGAGTATTATGATTCATAATCTAAGAACTCAAAAAACATTTTCCAGTTCACTAACAGAATAGTTAAACAATGAAAGGCAAAAAGCAACGTGAGCAACATCTCACGCATTTCCAGATTGCATATCTTGAAGTCAAAAAGTAAAATGTCAATGCCCATGCGGTGCAAAACCAGATGAATTAAATAATTATTTTTTGATTATATCATAAATATACAAAAGAACATTGAAGAAATGTTTCTGCAATTGCGGAAAAGAAGGCATAAACGAGTCTCGGAGAATAGCAGTTGAAACGTTACGGTATGATTTTTGAAGAGGTGACAAGTAATTTCATGAAATTCCCAGTTTTACAATTAATGCAGTAAGTTTTTAATGACATTACACGGTGGCCATGTACAGCAATCGAAATTGAAAACATTATAATAAGGATAGTAGACCACTACATTTACCCAGGACAACAAATCTCACTCATTTCCGTGAAAAAAGAAAATCAAAAGAAAAATTGCTCTTGAAAGACGAGCATTCGGCCGAGAATGCCCAACCTCCAAGAACAAGGATGTCCCTTTAGTCCTAAAAGGGAGAGTATGCATCCGATGCACCCTCTCAGTGGTCACTAATTGAGTTTAAATATTTGAGTTTACCAAGGGACCGACCCGCTATCTGAGAAACATGCAACGTGCACATAAAAGAATCATGCTCAACCTCACATAGAGAGATCACAATACAACACAATATATTGGTTGAAAGCAAGAGATCAAAACATCCATTAGAAAATCAAATAGCAACTGGCTTTCATATTGCAAGAATGGCGGACAACCAATGAACATCATAACTCAGAACATGGATCCCCAGAGATCACATGTAGAAACAAGACTGGAAGAATAAAGGATGAAGAGCGAACCAGACAAGTTCAGAAAGTATTGGCTCTGCAACGTCCATGATGAAGAGGTGTGGATAGTTCAGTTGAAAGTCTATGTCCCACAACGGACGATGAATGACTGATGATGATAATGACGATGAACTGAGCTATAAATTCCTGTAATATTTTTTTTTGAAAATCACAAAAAGGAAGAGTGTATATGTGTCAGCATTTCTGTGGATATATGCGCTTTTATATATGTATGTGTGAGTGTGAGTCTATATATAATTATATGGCTGAAGAAATGTGTGTGTGGAGAATATATATGCTCGTGTGTCGATATATGCGTGTTTTTGTGTGTAGAATTTTCACACGTTAGGGAAACCCCAAATGGTTAGCAGATCACAGGTTAAGTTAGGAGGCGATTGTAGACAGTGAGACGTGTTTTGGACATTGAAAGATAGATAAGAGCTTGTTCAAAAGACCGCTGGGGGTGTCTCTAGATAAATATACTAATTAAAAGTGACCAAAGGTTTACGTAAAAGAAGGGGGATAAAAAAAGGAAAGAAAAAAGTGGGAAAAAGGGTAATGGAACAAGCCGGTTAAGAGGCAATCAGAATGTTAACAAAAAAAGGAATAATTCACTATAAATATTTTTTTGGAATAATTGGCTGTTTGAGGCTTGTGTCGAGTTGTGGCCGAAGTCAATAGAGCATGACCAAAAGTGATGTAGTAAGTTTACTCTTTCGATCTCTCTCCTCTCTGTAACACTTTTTTTCTTACTGAGTACGTTAAATGCTGACGTTTTCGTCTCGAGACAAGACTAAAAACTTCTACAATTCATCAACTGAATCTATTAGCTATGATTAAAGGTGAGAAAAACAAGCTTTTTTTAAAACGAATTAAAGCTACGATTTTTGTTTTAAAAAATGGTCTCGTTTCATGTCTGTTTGAATACTCATTTAGTTATGGATGTACATTATATGGTTTTTGATAACTTGAATTAGTTTGGGAGTGTTGACATTCTAGCTGGTATAGGTTGAGCCATACAGCAAGACATGAAGTATGCATATTTCATTTATCTCACTTTCTATATACATCTGATTTAAGAAATGATTCATTTTCACCGGAAGCAGCCTAAACATATTTCATATTTTTTTTTAATGTTCATCTTCATTGAGACCTGACAGATTGTGTCCGGTATATACACATTTAAATTCATGGAAATAACCAGGACTGTATGCAGACAAATAATGAGTTATCGACATTTGGAAATGTCTGCACCAGGTGTGCAGAGAAAATATAGAAATAACTGTACATTTTTAAGAGGTCGTTCAATGTTATTGATTAAGCTGCACTCATGTAAAATGGAGGAGACGAGAATCTATTTGCGTATGGGAAGAAAAAAAAACCTGTAAACTCAATATCGTCGCCAGTGAGAAACATAAATGTACTAGTATACACATGCTGTCAAATATTAACGTTGTTTTTCGGATCAATTGAATCGAACTGAATTTGGCACTGAATTCGTTTGTCTTTCTTCCATGAACCTTACAACTTCTTTACATCCATTCGACATTTATAACATCAGGTGAGTGCACGTGTGTCATTTCCTCACATCAGCACGGACCTAGTGTTGAGAATGTCGGGTAAATAAAGAGGAATAAGAGAATTGATTTTATTGTAGAATGGTATGTAGTGTATATACCGAACATATCGCGGATTTTACTATCAGAAAACCTTCGGATAAGTACAGGAGGAGTGAGCTTTTAGTTACATTAACAACTGACATTGCCAACTTTGAAACGAAACCTTAATCAAGCATTTTACAAAAGGGCAACAACGACAACAACAACAACAGCAATAATAATAATAATAATAATAATAATAATAATAATAAATGGGGAAAGAAGGCAGGACATGAAACCTGATGCCACAGAGGCCAAGAACTATTGGAATAGCATATGGGGGCACCCAAAAAGACATAACGTAACACCGCAATGGTTAGGAAACATGAGAAAAGAACTAGGAGATATAGACAAGGGAGAACCAATAGTAATGAATGAAACCACATTGAAACATACTCTTAGGAAAGTAGCCAACTGGAAAGCACCGGGTCCCGACGGGATCCATGGGTATTGGTTCAAAAAATTTACCACGTTACACGGCAGACTCACTCACCTACTCCAAAATTGTCTGAATGAAGGCAAAGCACCAGAATGGATGACTAAAGGCAGAACCACCCTCATCCAAAAAGACCCGGGAAAGGGGAACATAGCAAGCAACTATAGACCAATCACTTGCCTACCACTTATGTGGAAAATCCTGACCGGGCAAATAGCAGAGAGAATATACATGTCAATAGATAGAAGGGGGCTACTACCAGAAGAACAGAAAGGGTGTAGGATAGGAACCAAAGGGGCAAACGATTTACTCTACATAGACCAGATGATCTTAAAAGAAGTAAGGAAAAGGAGAAAGAATATCGCAATGGGATGGATAGATTACAAAAAGGCATACGATATGATTCCACATAGCTGGATACTCGAATGCCTTAGAATGTTCAAAATTAGCGAACCGGTGGTTAAATTCATTGGTAATTCAATGGAAGACTGGAAAGTAGATTTGACAGCCGCAGGGGACAAACTAGCCGAGGTAGGGATAAAAAGGGGGATCTTCCAAGGAGACTCGTTGTCCCCACTATTATTTGTTCTAACAATGATACCGCTTAACAGAATCCTGAAAAACAGCAAAGGATACCACTTCTCTAAAACAAAAGGAAAGGTCAACCACTTAATGTACATGGACGATATTAAATTGTTTGCGAAAAACAGGGGAGAGCTTGAGACTCTGTTCAACGAAGTAAGGGAATATAGTGAGGACATAGGAATGGAGTTTGGGATAGAAAAATGTGCAATCATGGTAATGCACAAAGGAAAGCTTTCAATGACTGAGGGAATTGAACTTCCGGACAACAACAAGATTAGGGCATTGACTGCATAAGACCGATACAAGTACCTAGGTGTCCTTGAATGTGACACGATAAAACGGGAAGAGATGAAGGAGAAAATTAAGAGGGAATACCTTAGAAAGATAAGGAAAATATTAGAAACCAAATTAAATAGCAAAAATCTAATAAAAAGAATGAACACCTGGGCTGTGTCAGTAGTTAGGTATACAGGACCATTCCTAGGATGGACAAAGGAAGAGCTCCAATCAATGGATAGGCGAACTAGGAAACTAATGACGATGCATAAAGCATTACACCCTAGGGATGATACAGATAGACTATACGTTAAGAGAAAAGAAGGTGGTAGGGGGCTCATCAGCATAGAAGATTGTGTCCAGAGAGCTAAAGTAGTCCTAGATAAATATGTGCAAACAAATAGTGAAGAAATCATAAAGAGCGCGAGGGATAGTGCAACAAACAAAGTAGAAAGCAATGGAACGGTACAGCAAACTAGAAAAGAAAAGTGGGAAGGGAAAAAATTGTACGGCGAGTTTAAAAGACAGATAAAAGATGTAGCAGACGAGAAATCATGGACGTGGTTACAAAAAGGAAACCTTAAGAGAGAAACAGAATCGCTCATCATGGCAGCCCAAAACAAAAGCATAAGGACAAACTACATAAAAGCAAAAATCGACAGAACACAGACAAACAGCAAATGCTGCATGTGCGGTGAAAGAGATGAGACAGTAAACCACATAACTAGTGAATGTAGTCAACTCGCCCAGAAGGAGTATAAGCATAGACACGATAGAGTAGCAACGATGATACACTGGGAACTAAGTAAACAAATGGGATTCAACCATGGGGAAAAGTGGTATCAGCACAAGCCAGAGGCAGTTTTGGAGAAGAACAACCACAAACTACTGTGGGACTTTGACATCCAAACTGACCACCTCATCCAGGCAAGAAGGCCGGACTTAGTAATAGTAGACAAAAAAAGGAAGGCCTGCCAAATAGTAGACGTGGCTGTGCCTGCAGACCATAGAGTAAAAAAGAAGGAGGGTGAAAAAAGGGAAAAATACCAGGACCTAGCAAGGGAGTTAAAGAAAATGTGGAACATGAAAACCAGGGTAGTACCAGTCATAGTGGGAGCACTAGGAACTGTCCCCAGAACGCTGGGGGAGAGACTGGAGGAGATTGGGATTAGGGGGAGGATAGAGACCGTACAGACCACAGCACTACTGGGAACTGCACGGGTACTGAGGAAGGTGCTAGAGATATAAGTACTGCAACGAATTGTAGCTCTGTCATGATATGCGAAAGAGGGAGGAGACGTTAGCTGAAGACCTGAGGAGACTTATTGTCACTCAGCCCTCAGCGATAACCACTGGGCAACCGGTGTGAAACTGTAAATCGCAGAATTACTGCGACCTGCTAGTACTAGGAGAGGAGGGCTGGAGACTTGAGGAGACTTGCTGTCACTCAAACTCCAGCGGTTACCACCAGGCAACTGGTGTGAGATTCCAAATAATAATAATAATAATAATAATAATAATAATAATAATAATAATAATAATAATAATAATAATAATGATGATGATGATGATGATATTATTATTAATAATGATAATAATTGTCAGATAAAAGGAACAGACACATTGGTAGTATTGGTAGTATTATACATAGGGCCTTCCTTTGGATGGACAAAGGAAGAATTCCAATCAGTGGACCGGCAAAGAGAGAGTTTATGACAATACAAATAGCCTTACATCCTAGAGATGACACAGACTGTATTTTAAGAGAATAGAAGGCGGTAGAGGACTTACCAGCGTAGATGACTGAGTCCAAAAGGCCAAATTAAAATAAACAATGAATGTTCAAGCAAGTTGTAAGACATCATTAAATGCACCTGAAGTAATGCAACAAAAAGCAGCCAACAAAAGAGCGGCACAATAAACAAGGGAATAAAAGAGAAAATAAGAAAAAGTTACACGGAGAATCTAAAAGACATACAAAATGTTGCAGAAAACTGATCATGGACACGTCTACGCAAAGAAAACCTGAAGAGAGAAACATAATTTATCACCATAGGAGCTTCAAGCAAATTCATCAGACGAAACTTTGTCATGGCGAAAATCGACAGAACCATAACAAATAGCAAACACTGCCTATGAGGAGAAATACAATGAAAAATAAGACCACAAATCACATAACCAATCATTGTAGTCAATTAGCACAGGGAAATTATAAAACAAACATGACAGGGTAGCAACACTCATACATTGGGAACTGAGCAAACAGAACGGATTCAAACATGCGGACAAATGTCATTGAAACACCCGGAGACAAGCCTGGTAATGGGAGCCATAAATTACTCCAAGTTAGGAAACTGGAACCGAGTTACAGAGTAAATACAAAACAGGGTGAAAAAAATGTGGAAATACCAGGGCTTGGCATGGGAACTGAAAAGGGCTTGTAATAAAAAAGGCAGGGTGGTACCAGAAGTGGTAGGTCCACTCGAAATAAAGAGTACTGAAAATACGACACCTAGGAAATTATCAGAGGTTGGTATAAAAAGGCAAAACTTTGAGTTGGAATCCCTATCCCTATTATTGTTTATTTTAATCATAATACCACTCAACAGAATCATAAAGAACAACAGAGGATACCAATTATCAAAACCAAACGAACAAGTCAACTATTTAATGAACATGGACGACATAAAATTATTTGCAAAGAACGGATAGGAGCTTTAGATGTTCAACAAAATGAAGACATAGAGTGATCAAATTGGGATGGAGTTTTGGACAAATATAAACTAATGGTAATGCAGACAGAATCGAACTTCTGGACAGCAAAAAAGATTGAGGGAGCTGACCAGAAGAATGTGATTTGATCGTGCAGAAAATATACACCAGTACAAACCAGAGTCAGCCCTGGAAAATTGAAATAAAAAATTGCTTTGGGATTTAAAAATCCAAACTGACCTTTCCATCCAATCAAGAAGATTGACCAAATATGTATGTACAAGAACAAGAGAATCTGCCACATAATAGACATGGCCTTACCAACAGACCACTATGGAGATAAGAAAGAGAAATATGCCAGGTCCTAGCAAGAAAGAACTAAAAAAAAAAAGAAAAGGTAAGTAAGGGTAGTACCTGTGATAGCAGGTGAACCTTGGAACCGGACCAAAGTCACCAAAAGCGAGAGAAGTGAAACGAGGGACAAATGGAAGGATGGAGACTATGCAGACCACAGCAGAACTGGAGACTGCATGAATACTGAGGAGAGTGCTAGAAATATGAGATGTACGACCCGAGCAATTAGCAGAGACAACCTGAGAGAACACATGAGGAGAGAAGAGGAGAAAAAACGACGATAACAAAAGTACAACACACACCAAGGATGCCGGTGGAGAGACGCGCCACCACGTCCTTGTGATAGATCAAGGAGATATAAAAGGAAACTGAAAACCTGAAAACCATATCGTCATTCAGCTTTTAGCGATAACCATTTGGTAACTGGTGTAAGACTGTAAACCACAGCACTACAGTGGACTGTGAGAGTGTTGAGAGGAGGGTTTGAAATAGACTCGATGTCACTCAGTTTCCAGGTGTGACCATCAGGTAACAGGAATAATGAAGAAGAAAATAAAGAGAGAATACCTTAGAAGAGTGAAGAAAATGTCAGAAACCAAATCAAACAGCAAGAATTTCATAAATAGAATGAAAACTTGGGCTATATTGGTTCTAACATACACAGAACCATTCCTTGGATGGACAAAGGAAGAACTCCAATCAATGTACCGACGAAAAGGGGAGCTTATGGCAAAGCATAAAGCCTTACACCATAGAAATGACACTGATAGACTGTACGTGAAGTGAAAAGAAGTCCAAAGAACCAAAGCAAATCTAGAAAAGTATGTGCAAACAAACAGTAGAGACATCATGAAGAGTGCCCAAAGCAGCGCAACGAACAACCAAGAAGTACAAAACAATTGAACAGCACTGAAAACAAGGGAAGAAAAATAGGAAAAGAGAAAATTATGCAGAGAATTTAAAAGATTTTGCAGACGAAAGATCATGAACATGACTACGAAAAGGAAACCTGGAGAGAGAAAAGGAATTGCTCATCACGGCAGCTCAAAACAAAAGCATCAGAACAAACAATATTGAAACAAAAATCAACTGAACATAGAAAAACAGTAAGTGTCTACTGCATGGAGAAAGAGATGAGACCGTAAACCACATAACTAGTGATTGTAGTCAACAAGCATAGAATGAATATAAACACAGACATGATAGAGTAGCAACAGTGATACACAGGAAACTGAGTAAACATGATATTTAACCGTACAGATAAGTGGTACCAGCACAAACTTGAGAGAGCCCTGGAGAATGGAAACCAAAAATTACTTTGGGATTTTGACATCCAAACAGACCATCTCATCCAGGCAAGACGATCGGACTTCGTAATCGTATACAAGAAGAGGAAAACCTGCCAAATAATAGACGTGGCTGTGCTTGCAGATCATGGAGTAAAGAGGAAGGGGAGTGAAAAACTGGAGTAAAAAACAAGATCTGGCAAGTGAACTGAAGCAGTAGCCTAATAGAGGAAGTGAACCATAGCACTGGTTTGATAAACGAGGGAGAGATGAGATGTGGGCTGAAGACGCGAGGAGACTTACTGTAACTCAACCTTCAGTGATGACTACCAGGCAACTGGTGTGAAACTGTAAACAACAGTATTGCTGTGGTCTATGAAGACGTGGTGAGGAGAGCTGGAGACTTGAGGAGACTTGCTGTCACAAACACCAGCGGTTACCACAAGGCAACTGGTGTGAGATTGCAAATGATAATGATAATAATAATAATAATAAACAGTAAATTGCAAAATTACTACGACCTATGTGTACTAGGAGAGGAGGGCTGGAGACTTGAGGAGACTTGCTGTCACTCAAACTCTAGCGGTTACCACCGGGCAACTGGTGTGAGATTCCAAATAATAATAATAATAATAATAATAATAATAATAATAATAATAGTAATAATAATAATAATAATAATAATAATAGTTGAGTTTTACGCGCCATTGTCAGATGGGTCGCAACAATTGATCGAACATTGGAATTTTGATAAAACAAGGGATGAAAACAGATGCAAAGGTTTTAGACAAACAAATAAAATGCATATTTGGTAGGAAAATCAGATATCTATGAACAGTACCTACATTCCGGTTGGAAGGACGTACATTCCGGTTGGAAGGGGAAACATTTTAAGACCGATCAGGACGAAGCAGGCTTTCTTCGATCAGATTACTACGTATCAACTTTATCAAGTAGGAGTTTTAAGGAGGGAGTTAGTTATTAGGTTATTCCTATACATAAGAATATAAAATAGGAAAGGAATATTATTAGTGAAGGAACATCGAATGTCATTTGGTTTATCTACCGATGAAGCCTGATTCCTGATGCTTTCCATAATGACTGGTATCGTTGACCAAGGTAGATTATCAAAAAGCGCTTGGTTCAGTTTGAGGCACGATGATCTAAAAATGGTGAAATGAGATAAGTAATTGGCAGCGTAAGTGTTAAGTCGCCTGAAAGCCTTTACGGATTCTCACATTGAGTGAGATTGCTGACAAAAAGTGTTATGATGGGAAGTATGGTGACCCAGAAGCTTAGGGATATAACTGGTGTAGAAAGACCAACGCTGAATTAAGCGATGATAAATGGTGGCTTATGCTTTTATAAACAGGAGCTAAAGGGAAATAATGTCATTGCATACGTGGCTAGCTTTCAAGTTTTGTATCCGAAGTTATATACTTATTCGTGCTTATTTCTATATTAATTTTAAATGAAAATAAACGAATCACTACACTCGTTTTTTGTTGAAGTCGATAATCCCCGTCAAAGGCGTGTTCTGTGATGTCATCGTTTGGTTCGCTGAAATTAACAACTAGCTGGAATTATGATCATTTTTCTCATATCGAAGAGAATATTAGGTAGTATCGAAAAGTAGGGGCTAAATATTTGACGATTTATTCATGTTTTGTTTTTGCTGGAATAATTTTCTATAAAAACGAAAACGACAATCCTAGTGAACATTTTGTCCCAGATCAATTCAGTCTCTCCTTACGTTCTTTATTTCAGGTGTCCAGGGCATCTGTTTACAAGCCTTACCTCAACTCAATGATGGACGATCAAAACCTCCAGATTTGATCCCCCTCGCCGAAATTCAAAATTCTTTGTTCAAGAATCATTGAATTTTTTCAAGAATTAATTCCTCTACCCCCTTTTTTTCTCTCCTGGTGGTGATCTTGATCCACATACACACGGACAATAACCCATTTTACAACATATCTCCGAATGCTCCGTACTCGGACTAGGACAGAGACAGGCCAAATTATAAGAAAATAGCTCTTCTTACCACCCCTGCAAAAGGGTGTGGTCAGTCCATAAGGGCTACTGTAAATATCCGGAGAGTATTGAACCCAAATACGAAAATGAAAAGTCCGTCCTGAACTTGATGTTTTTAGCTAGCCACAGTTTAGTGAATGAATATGATATTAAAAGGGGCTAAAACGATCAGGATGGTTGACAAAAACTGAAAGAAATATAAACAACATTGTATGGAACAATTTTTGCTGCAGCCGTGTCAAAATGATCCAAATTTATTTATTCAAAAATACCTATTCAATATTTAAGACGGTGCTCACAATTATTTAATGCAATTTTGTATTATAAGGAAATAGATTTATGATCTGACAAAATGCTTGTAAATTGCGTCATAACAAATCATACATTCACTGTGTAATTACAGGAGATAATTTCAAATAGTTTCACTATAAATAACACAATTTATAATCAAATAATTTTGTTTAATCATTTTCCACTTATAGCCAAACCGGGGTGTCACATGGTGAGTTATACACAGGCAATCGTTAGTAAGTTGAACTTCCAGTTTGTCATTCCAGTCCAAGCTTCATTCTGCTTATGGCAACTAGTATTCCCTAGTGGTCACCCATCGACTCGACGTTGTTTCATCTTACTAGAATCGATTTATCCAACGCGATTTAGCTGCAACCCTTAACCCAAGGGAGAGGTTTTCAAATCGTGGTACTAGTGCTGAGTGTTTGGCAGAGATTAAACTCTTTGGTTTGAATTATCGGTGGATTGAACAATGACTTATTGAACCAAAGACAGACACTATACAATTCGGTCACGGTGATCAGTTGCATAATATATATTCCTATAAATGATCAGTTTTCAGAATCAATGTTTCCACTAAACTTCCGTTGTCAGCGCAAAAAATTTAAGTCTTATACTATCTCTCCCTTTGACAAAAGTATGTGCTCACCGAATGCTTGTGAAAATGTAAACTTGAATTTATTTAGATGTCACTTTGACACAGTCTATCTCTTATTACTAATTAATCAATACAAACCTGTTCTAACACCATACGAGTAAACTGTCAAGTTGTGATGATATTTGGTACTCCAAACTATTTTGAGTTATATGTCCTATTGAATAAAACAATAATGATTATTTGTCATTTTATGTGATGCTAGAAAAGTGCAGTACTAGAAAAAGTTAGCGATGAAAATTATCATCAATAAATATGATTTTCAATAAGTCGAAAAAGTACCAAGACTTATTACGTAAACAATATTAATAATAAGCTTAATTACAAATTGAATTTATCACCCTTTGAAAGCTGCACATTGACAAAGACGTTTTTCACACTCTTGGAAAGAATGCTTAAAGTCTCCTTTCAACTGGTTCATCACAACTTGTTGTATGTCCTAATGGGAACAACAGGTCGGTACGAACCAACTGACGGCAGGGAACTATTTTAAATGGAATGACGTTAATTTTTGATTTGATGCATAATATAGATTTCGTAAAATCCGTCTCATGCCTTTTAGATGAGCCATGTATTTTCATCATACTTCAGATCATAAGAATAATGGATATATTATTTTAGGTAACCCAACTTTTGTATCGATTTCCTTCGTACACTGGGAGCAAAACTTGTATGCGTGCTCACACGCACAGCTTAGGTGGAATTATGGTAAATGCCACAGATAAGTCATCCCACTATCACTGCAGGTGATCATTATATATTCTCAGGTTTTGCTGTTATATAGATTTACTAAAAAGAATTGTTAGAGAAGACCCTCCATTTTCAGAAAAGTGATGAATGGAGATGATTTTATCAACCAAATAAAAACGAACGATTCGTAGTAGCAGGGTATTGGGGTTTAGGAAGGAGGAAAAAAAGGGCAGCACTCCACGCAGCAGGAATCTCTTTTCCCTCGATAAAAATCTTCAATTTACGCTACCAGCGTTGCTGACGTAAAGAAAAATCAGTTAGGATAATATCCCTGAAGTATATCGTAGAATGAATCGGTCGGAATGTTGAAGGAAATACAATAATACTGAGGCGGAATATTTCAAATGTCCAAAGAACTGTATGAATTGAACTTTGCTAGCTGCTTCGTTTTCTGAACTGATAAACATTACGCCACCTTGTCACTTCCTGAGTGAGTTAATAAGTGAGTTCGAGAGTGAGAGGGAAAAAAAGCGACCAATGTAGAGGATGTATGTGTGTGTATATATCCATTAGTTAATCTGTAAATATCATTAAGTATCTTTGTGTTCGTTTCCGTTTGTTAGATGAGTGTGAATATGTTGTGTGTCTGCGTGTTCTACGTATGGCAACAATCTGTCTGTTTCAAAATTGTATCTGGTCCACTGTTTCTCCTGCGGGGTTTTCTGTCTTCCTTTTCTTTTCTTTTGTCGGCCTGAAGCGGATGATATTTTTTTTTCAACAGGAAATTAGAATTGGAACAAAGAACCATTTTGATTTGCAAAATGAAAAGAAGTAGAATACGTCTGCAAGTTCCTAACTTCCGTCACACGTGATGAAAACGGCTTCCCATTGTTCAGAAATCATATAAAATAATCGCAGAACAAAAATCAGTAAATAAAAACGGCTCCAAACTCTGAAAAACGCGAAGGTGTTCGTTGATTAGAAGTCGTCAACTAAAACTGCCACCAGAACTGTCAGGAAAGGTTTTCTTCAGTTTCCAAATGGGTCCAGCTGTTAGGTTTGAAACATCATTGATTGATCATGTAATCATGACTAGATTTTCATCCACCCCACATGCTGCACCAACAGAGCCAAACGGTTGAAATATTCAGCATTTACTATTTAGTATGTCAAGAATAAAACGTTTAGTAGAAATTCCTCCCTAATTAGGTTTTCAGTTGAGGGGTGGGTCGGATCAACAATGTAAGTTAGTGCTAAATTGATGCCTTAAACTGTGACTTGCAGTATTCACATTCCTTTTTTTAAACATTCAGACATTTCAAGTGTTCACTACCCAACGAAAAACGAGAGAGAGAGTGAAAACAACCCTCATCTATAGATCACTTCTTTTTCCAATTTCTTGATTGATCATTCAATGACAGTTTCTACTGATGGACTAACCAGAGCTATTAGTATGTATTTTTTCCTACAATCAAGATGATTTACGGCTTGCCCTGAAGTACGTTGAAAAAAAGTGATAAGATACTTATAATATTGGTTGCTTGATTTCAATCAAAACAGAACTGCTGATCTAGTGGTTATCCTTGGCATTACCAGCATTCTTCCATTTCGTTGTCCCAAAACCCCAATGGCACTGGTGCAGATCTTAAGATGGTACATACCTGTCCGAAACAACCTCAGTAAACAACAATATCTACATTATATATTTGTACAAACGAATGTATGAGTATACATAAACGTATATATTTCTATATGCTCTCTCACCCTCTCTCTCTATCTCTCTCTCTGTATATATATATGTATAAATATTGTAAGTTTATCCAATGCTCCCTCAACATGGAATGGAGCACTCTGGTGGATGAGGAATATATACAATAAATAGATATATCGCTTAAATTCAAGCTTACCGACCATCCAGATCCGTGAAGTAGAGAGAGGATACCAGCCTCCAAGTTTGAAGCTAAGGTTTCGATCCTAGCTCGTGGTACTAGATGGAATAGTTGTGAGTCCATTGCCACACTGAACAGTTGTAATACAATGAAAGAGTTGTATGTGAATCATACAATAATATATATATATATATATATATATATATATATATATATATATATATATATATATATATATATATATATATATATATATGTTCTATTTACCAGGGTGTGTGTGGGTGTGTGATATCTTATGTAACGAGAGAAATAAGGGAAAAGTGATGTCAATTTTCTGTGATCTCTATTTTGGATGATTGCTCTGATTATATAGTCATGCATCACGCTTAGTGTGATCAATGGGAATCAATTAATTAAAATAGATTTTGAATAAATAAATGAAGAGTTGATCATTAATTCAAACATGTCAGATTAAAAAAATCAAACAAACAAAAAACAGCAAAAAAAGTATTTGACTCCAATAACAGATATTAGATATTTATTCATGTATTTTTCCTGACGCATTGAGGGCCACAATTCGTGTATTTTATCATTGAGTACATTTCCACTCGATAATAGGATCTTATGTTATGATGACGTAGTTTAATGTTGACTTTGAAGGGAAAATAATATATGATAAGCAAAATAAAAACAAAAAAAATAATAATTTGAAAATACCTCTACTGTCAGGAGGAACACCAAGCCCACTCAATGTAAATCTATAATATCTACGCAAATAAATTGCAATATGTTCCAGAATGTCTGACAAAAGAGGTAAACTAAAGATAATATTACTATTAATGTATATATATATATATATATATATATATATATATATATATATATATATATATATATATATATATATATATATATATATATATTCCTAAAGTAGTACTCTCTTCTAGGAAAATTTTGAAAATATGATAAACAAAGTAAATGACTTGAGTTTTTGGATTCAATTATCTACAATAATTTTGAATAAATAGTGCTCAGCATATCAGTCGAATCTGGGAAAGAAATCACGTGTGAGTGTTGGTTCAGTTAGTCAAGAGTTTTTAGTCTTTAGTGAATATATATATATATATATATATATATATATATATATATATATATATATATATATATATATGTATATGTATATGTATATATATGTATGTATTAAAAGGGCCACCTTATTAGTCGCTGGTTTGATTCATGCGACAGCCCAATTTTCTTTTATTGTATATCATATTCACACTGTTTAGGCCGAATCATGTGGTACTGTGAAAACAATTTAAAAGGTGTACGAAAATGATATAACGTATATGATACATAATTATTTATGTTGGATTATTCACCTCCATTTTTCATTGATGTGTTTGTCTGCATTAAAAAACTCAAAGAGCAAATATAAAAAGAAATTGAATGAATAGAGAATTTGGAGTTAAAGCATTTATTTGTGCGTTTTTACTTCTAATGGCTTTTAGCACAACGGTAAAAGCAATGCTACGTTGGAGCAGTTACATTTTTGTTTGCAGGTCAAATTTATGCTGCAGTTTCGTCTTCTTTGATTTTTATTCTAGCCATGCTGTCTACGCCAAATGATACATTCACCATGTCAAATGATACACTCACCATGTCATAATGTGAGATAATTTTGAATAGAGTTCTGTTGTAAATAACATCCCCCACACGCATACACACACGTACACACACACACACGCACACACACATATACATGTTTTCTCTAAAGATTATATTTGCGTAGACACCAAACTCAGATTCTAGCAGAGTTTTTGTCTCCTAAACAAATGACGTCATTGAACTGTCATTATACTCCCTCTCATCTTTTGTTGAACATTTTTCATGTTCCACTGCCCGTTGTCGGCGTATTTTTTGTTAGTTTTAGTGATTCATTTGATTTCTTGGTGGAAACACTATTGAACACAGAAGATTAAACCTCAGACTCAACATGACAGATTCAAGTAATGACGCATATTGCGTTCGACACTGTTTTTTTTTCACAGAATGTCTGAGGAATTAGCATGTTGATGTCAAACTACAGGGAGAAAAAAACTCTTCGAATTTGAGTCAATTGTGCCAACCGGAAATTCTTAAGATTATAGAAACTCTAGTCCACTGACACTTTTGAAAATGACAAACAGGAATCTTCATTGATAGAAAAGTAGAATGAACAGGAATACATTTTAGTTTACTAAATCAAAACACATAAAACGTTGGAAAGGCATTTTCTGTTTTAAAACTTAAATAACTTTTCAAATAAAGGTAAATATATTTTGTTTCTAGGTATATCTATCAAGGACCCTCGCAATTATTTTGTAGATTATCACATTCTACAAACGCCGTCCTTTTTCATCATAGCAAATTAGTTTCACAAGGATCAGAAATCATCCGTCAGCTACATTTGCAAGCTTTTACCCCTCCCTTTTTTTCTTTGGTGTTACTCCCCCTAAAAATATTGCATATAAACAAGCCCCAATCATTCCAGTAATAGAAAACAAATATTCAACAAAAAGTACATTTAGTGCTCGTTGTAGCACGAACTGTAACTGAATATAGTCTAGAAAATGTACGACTGAAAACATAGCATTTGCAGAATTTCATATTCCGTAAATTACGTAAAAATCTTCAAAGGGAGCATCTCTTTACATTTATTTTCTTTTAGGAAAGTTATTTGGGTCTCAAAATGCAAATAGTATGTATCAAATAATTGGTTATTTCAAGGGAAAAAGAACCGTTTTTGTTCTCTTCTTGCCTCATAAAGAAAGCAGTGTTGGTAACAACATGGATTTACCTTGAGAATACCACCAGTATGATTTGTGGCATGGAATCACGATCCAGAAACAGAATTTCACAACGAACTGTTAGGAATGAGCTGAGTGTCGATATATCGTTACATATATCCATAGATATAAGTGTCAGAGCAGATAAATGACCTAAAGCTAGCATCAGTGTTTAAACTAGTCAGTTGTGGGTAGCATTGATTAAATAAATCAAAATCAAATGAGATATGAACGATTGAATAACATCTTTTTGTAGCAGGCTACGTTAGTGGTGATCAGTGAGAAAATAGTAAAGAGGGTTGAATAATGAACTACTTCCTGTGCCATTTTATCATCATTGAGAAGTTTGAATTAAGAATAAAAAACTAGCTAAACAAATAAGGTTCAGGGCACCAATTAGGCCCTAATTTACCATAAATATTGTAAAATGAAATTAAATCTCAACAAGAGGAGAAGTGTGGAAACATTTCAAGTTTCTCCGATGAACAGTTATCGATTGGCGGAGTCTGAATGAATTCATTTGTAGATGTCAAATTACAATGACTAAAATCCAGCATGAGTGTTCGAACTGGTCTGTTGAGGGTAGTGTCGATTATTACAAATATTGCTTTTGTGTTCTATGAATCGACGCCAAACCTACAATTCCTTCATTTGTATGAACTCCTCACCGAACCAGAAGAGAAAGTTACCGAGCCCTGCAACATTACAACGACCATCGTAATCAAGGTCACCAGAATGTTTAAGCCAAAGAGCTCAGAATGTATAGGCAAATTTTCAGAAGAAAGCATATATTTCATGAAAAAACTCAGGAACCTCAAACAACAATAGAAAAGATGAACGCAACAGAGCTGAGCAAAACCATTCAAAAGAAATGAAGAGAAAACAAAAAGATACACGACAACAGTTATTCAAAGCACTTTTAAAAAAGGTAAGGGATTCAAAACTATTAGAAAATCCATCCAGAGTGGAAAAAATCAGATAACTAGTGTGCCCAAAGCAGATGAACAACTGAAAATGGATAGGGACCAATAGTCAATTGTGCCAAGCAAATTTACAGAGAACTCTATTCCACCAAATAAAGGACGCAGAAAGATGAACAAGGAACACTAGCCGAGTGTAATCAACTCACGAACTTCCCAGAAGTTAATCTGCAAGAATAAAAGAAAGCCACCGAAAAACAAATAAAGGGAAGGCCCCCGGACCCGGTAATATCACTATCAACTTACTCAAAAAAGTTGTAAAAGTCATAACAAGAAAACTAGCCATCCAACAATCGACTTGGGTAGCCTCAAACAAAGCAGGGTTACTGAAGAATGAACCACTATGATAATGTTTCTATACAGAAAAGGGAACTCAAAGGACCTCAACAACTACGAGCCAATAACTTTACTTATCTGCACCTATAAACTCTTCACCACAGTGATTATCAACTGAATCATCAAAACACCTGTAGGAAACCAACCATCGGAACAAGCTGGCCTCTGGAAAAGCCTTCCACTCCTCGATCATCTTTATCCAGTTAATTGAGTAAAAGACAAAGCAGAAGAATATAAAATGCCACTCACTGTAGCATTTGTTGACTTTGAAAAGGCTTCCGATTCAGTGGAAATCCCCAAAGTTGTTGGCGTAATCAGACAACGATGCGTTGACCCTGTATATCCCACAGTACTGCAACATATTTACCAACTCTGTAGTTCCCTCATAAGGCTACATAAAGACTCTGGGTCCTTTCAACTAGGAAAGGGAATGAGAAAAGATGACACAAGCCCACCCCACTCCTCACAGCCTGCTTTGAAATGATCTTCCAAAACTTGGAAAGGGAACTCAAAGGAATCAGGACAGACAGAGCATACCTAAGTAACCTCAGATTTGTTGACTTCATTTTCTTCTTTGCTAAGAACCTTGACGATCTCCAACAAATGCTAGACAAACTATTTGAAACAAGCAAGAAAGTTGGCCTCCGCATGAACTGCAGCAAGACAAATGTCATGTACAGCAAACATGTTAGAGACTAAGACTCAACAATCGGAATCAAAAACACCGAGCTGGAGAAAGTAGACCGCTACATATACCCAGGACAGTGAGGATCCGTAAAGTCATCAAAAGAAAAAAGATATCAAGCAAATAATCACGTTAGGTTGGCAAGCTTTCGGTGGAGCAAACTCAACTTTTTGAACAAGTAAATCCCACTTGACCTCTAAAAGAATGGTATACAACCGATGTATCTTACTGATGATCACATATGGAGCTGAAACATTTATAACTTAACCAAAAGATCGACCCCCCAAATGTGAAACCATACAACGTGCACGTGTGAGAATCATGCTCAACCCAACATGGAGAGATCATAAGACAGCACAGAATGGTACATAACTGCTGGACATCACAATTCGCAATATGGATCCTCAGAGGTTTGGTTAAAAAGCTGTGACCTACAGAAAGTGAGATGGCGTGAAGAACTTGATAAATTCAGAAAGTACCGGCCCCATGATGCCTATGATAGAGAGGTTTGAGGAATCTTTCGGAAAGTGTTTTTCAAACAACAGACACTAACAGACTGATGATGATGATCATGATGATAATGATGATGATGATGATGATCATGATCATGATGGAACAAACAAAAGTAGCTTCTAACTACTTTGGTTATCTCACATTTGTAAATTTGCGGTGTTGCTGTACTGTGACAACCTGTGCAGGTCAACCGTCAACATATAGTTTACAAATTCAGGAAGAATCTTAAATCATCTGGGTTTTTAGGAACCAACGAAAACTAAAGGAATAATCACCAGAAACTCGATATCAGATTTATACATGATGCACCAATTCTGTCAGGTACATAAAACAGTGCAACAGATTAGCAACCATAGTCAATCGTCCTGTAGCTTGGTAAAGAGTTTCTGGTCCCTTATGCCATGTCGTTGGGACACCCAGGTGAGATAGCCTGACGAATCTCACCCCGTCCAGTCTCCATCGAACTAAATCTTACGCTGAGTGCACATCAGAGTGACATTTAGTAACACTGTAAAAATCTTTTGTAAAACCCCATGACCGGCAGAACCGTCTAAAACCACTCTAACACTAGGCCACGGTGATCGGTTCTGATCTGCCACCGAAATATTAGGAAGAAGGGCAAACGTACAACTATTCCAGCCACGGTAGCCAATTAACGTATAAATCTACGAGATATTCCAAAAATGATTTCGTTTTCAGTTGTTTGTCACGCTAAAGGGAGAGTAGAATGTGTATCAGGTTGTCTATAAAAGGATAGTATTTTCATTGATATTCATATATTATTTATTACAAGTTGGTTGTTGCATATTCTCATCCAGCAAATATTTTTTGTCGATACTTGATTTTGCTTCCATGCAGTAACAACAAAGTTAATGTCAAACAAAATAAAGACTGTGAACTAACATATAAAACCCTAATCCCCGTACTGTAATTTGAAATCATGACCGACTGACTGACTGACCCTCATTGGCAAGTCTTAGATATTAACGAAAATAATTTTACGGATACAAACGGGTGTATTTAATTCTAATGAAGAGATTTAAACAAAACATTATAAATTCTAATATTTTTCAAATGATTATATGTACAGTACAGTGGTTACAGTGATTATCTTCAGTTGAAATATATTTCGAAGTGGAGTTTGACACAACAGTAGCCAGTTGTCAGTGAGTCTCTAATGGTTATGAGCTGAATAAACCCAATAAACACGAAACAGCTTTTGTATGATTGCTTTTTACAAGTAAAAACGGAGAGTAGTTGACGGTGCACAGAAAATCAACCATGTAGCCAAGGGTTGGTTCTTGTTTATATGGTTAAGAAGTGGTTTTAAAGGTTTCAACAAGCGGAATAAAGTCCTCCGGGGATGATGAAGGTCTACGATAGACACGAACCTTTAACAACGACACAATAAACATTACCGGATTCTGTTGACTCCAGGAACAATGATATTTACGGTCTGAACATTAATGACAATGTTACACAATGGCAAAAGTGCGTTCAATCAAATAGAACCAAGTTTGGTTGAACCCTTTTTTTTTCTATCAGCCTTTCTTTATTTTGAACCTATTTTATGAAAATACTATTACTTTGTGGACCAACCAATAAAAATAATAACGAATCACTGAAGAATGAAACTTGTACCCTTATATAGATCTTTACGGTCTTTAGGTTTTCAGGAACGTGTCTATGAATATTGAACGGGTACGTTGTCCCTTGGCAAATTGCAAGTTTCGTTTTAAAGTTATATAAGATTTTTGTGTCGGTGGATATGTGATCAAGTGACTTTGTTCATGGGTTTTTTTATGATACATTTTTTAGTTTTTTCTTTGTTGAGTCTGTCTTCAGTGGGTTTGAACAAGAATTCTACCCTTTCTTATCTCCCTCATTCCTGTCTTTCCTTCCTTCCTCCATTCTTTCTTTGCTTTGTTCCTTCCTTTTATCCTTCCTTACTTTCTTCCTTGTCTGGTGCCTCCTCTCCTCTTATTCTTCCCTCTCTTCTTCTCCCTTTCCTATATTTCATTCGTCCATCCCTCCAGTGTCCTCTTTCTGTGATTCACCCAGCCAGCTACCCACACATCTCATCTACGCCCCTTTCATATTTTTTAACATTTATCCAATTTTATTCGAAAGATGTGACTGATTACACAAAAAGTGATGGTGAGATAAAATTATATACATATATATATATATATATATATATATATATATATATATATATATGTATGTATATATATATATGTATATATATGTATATATATATATATATATATATATATATATATATATATATATATATATATGTCATAAATCATAATTTCATATGCATATAAATGTGAGTATAGAGTTATATGTCCATGCGTTCAAACAAATGCACTATTACTCTCTCGTCTATATAATTGCTACCCACACCTAAACAAAAGCACAACAACTATATATACGTAATTATAAGAGTGAAAAATTTTACTTACCCTTGAATCATCTCAGTATATATATATATATATATATATATATATATATATATATATAGAGAGAGAGAGAGAGAGAGAGAGAGAGAGAGAGAGAGGGGGGAGGGAGAGAGAGAAAGAGAAGGAGAGAGAGATAGAAAGATGGAGAGATAGAGAGGCTGAGAGGCTGAGATTGAGGGAGAATGACTAATTTACATAGAATACTACTTATATATATATATATATATATATATATATATATATATATATATATATATATATATATATATATATATATATATATATATCACAAAATATTCTGAAGACTCCTCTGAATTTAACGGGAGTATTCTAATTGTATATTCCATTCAGGTAATAATGTTATTTATAACCGTAATATAGTGCTTATAAAAGTAAAAATCAGGATTGGATTTATACTCATTTTTGTGTCTCTTGATTCTTTAATGACAGACATCCTGCTATTTGAATATCAGGTAGGAAATATTGAGAAGATGAATAGTGGTCAAGAATAGGTTTGTTTACATAGCAGTTTTGCGAGCAAAAACTATCTTTTATTTACATCACAGTTTTCGTAAAAACAACTCTTTTCAACCACTTTTTACGTAATGATACTTGAATACAAGAATAAAATTGAATGTCTGAATGAATGGAGTGAATGTTCAAAAAAATGAATAATGATTTTAACTTATTTGATTTAATAATGTACGCCAATGAAAAAAACAAAAACAAAAAACAAAAAACAAAACAAAAATGATAACAATATGACCGTTTTAATCTTCTATACCCATAGGTTCTAGACATCACTTTTTGCACAGTCTTAAAACTGTGTCTTTGGTTTGAAATGATTCAAAAATCTTTGTGTATTAAAGTGTGAGCTGATCTCGAGTGAAATATTCAAAACTCACAGCTGTCTTTTTTTTTTTTTTTAACGAAACGCAATTTTCAGGGGGAATCGTCTTGACAGACAGGTTAACAAAATCTGCATTATATGAAAGATAAGAATGATATACAAATTTGTATAGAAAGATCCGTGGGGGACGAGCTTCCTAAGCATAGTGAACAGAGGGAGAGCTGGAGGAAGAATTATGTCATGGTGCAGACTGGCATCAGATAATAATAATGATAATAATAATAATAATAATAATAATAATAATAATAATAATAATAATAATAATAATATATATATATATATATATATATATATATATATATATATATATATATATATATATATATATATATATATATTATAAGAGAGGAACAGAGAACGAGAGATGAAATGCCTGAGATAGAAAAAAGGGAAATAGAAGGGGAGAACTGGTATAAGCACTTTGGTTTCTTCACAGAACCTTAGTGGAGGTTTTGATTCTGAATGGGAATCATCAATCATACTGGCCCGATGCTGTCAATTGTGAGAAGATTCTTTACGTTATTTTGAAATATTAGCAGTAAATCTTCAAATAGTCTTCATGAAGTGCAACCACCGAAAAAAAGAAAGAAAAAAACAACTTTTCAAAGTGTGTATAGGACAACTGAACTCTTTCCTAATCATACTGTTCGAACGACGTTTCGGCTGCTTCATTATACGACTTACCTCAGGTGTAATATGTAATATACATAAGGAATTTTTAGCCCTTTTCTCTGGTTATGTGAAGGAAAGTTTACTGTATTAACCAGAAGTTATGAACATAAACAGCTCCGTTCGTATACAAGGTTTTGTGATGTTTCTCGTGAAATACACAAACAACAGAAGGATACATTTGTCTGGAAAACACTTGGAATGGTAATGACCTTTCTCACAATTACAGAAAGAAAATAACTTCTCCTAGTCGAAGGCTGGAAAATAGAATTACTATTAGTCATCATTATAATGAAATATTATTCTTCTCGCCCTTTTTCCATTCTACTTCTCCATTGTGACTGTCTCAAAAGAGCTTTGATTTTCATTTGCACTCGATCACGTCCCTTCAATCAAAACTTTATTAACAGTCTTTAAAAATCTTCGTCAATTTGATGAAAATTAGATAAAAAGAGGGGAAACAGGTCTGGTGTGTCACTCTATGGCAACTGCCATGAGAGCTACATCTTTTGACAGCATGTTGTGTCGGGGGTGATCAATTAAAAAATGAATAAAATGGGTGAATAATGGATAAGTTACTTGCTTCGTCTTTTGCTCGGTGGGTGAAAACAATAAAAGTCCGAGTTTCCCTCTCCAAAAAGCATGAACGCTGCTGTATTCAAGCTAAAGTACTAGTTTAGCATGAAATTAAGTAGCAAATTGAAACCCTTGCTTGAAACATTTTCTAAGAGGAGAGGTGTTGAAAATCAGAAAATATTTTTGTGGACAAAATGAGATGTGAATGTTATCATTGCAAATTTAAAATCATTTCTGAAGACGCACGACACATACTTTGTCAGGTATTAAGCCAGATCCCCAGAAAACCTGGAGAAACCTAACTTAACGTTGACAGTTTTGGTTGACTGTTTCTTAAACTTTCTGATTGGATGCAAAAATTCATATTCAGTTTTCACTTCGACGTAGGCATTGCGTCATCGAGAAAATGACATTAGAAGGAGATTTGGAATGACACTTGCTGATGAGAGGAGAAAATTGTAAACATCGGAACGGTAAAACACGACTCGAATAAATATCGAAAAATCAAGGAATGTGAATATCTTTCCGTAGAGACATCTGTTTGATGAGATCGATTCCTCTTACTGGAACTGAAATATAAGCTGTCAAAATTTCATATTCATGCATAAACATCGGTACCTAGTTTTGATTATAGGAAGCATGACACCATATCATTATCAGCAAATTATATATAGAATAAGACAGTGGATACTCATATGTTAGCAATCGGATTTGTTTGTAATTTACTAAAGTGATGTACGTAGATTAATCCAATATTCGGACGTTTAACAAAGAGTATTTTCTCAAATGGTTCTTCCCCTCAGCTATACTTGTAGAAGTTGCGTTCTCAAATCCTCGGTGTGTCACTAACTTATTACACTTGTAAACATTTTGAGGGCTCGGGATTGGGGTCCAGTGGTGCAGTAGGTGGACAAGTGTTTAGGAAGATTTCTGTCCCTCACTCTTAGGCAACCCATAATCCCTCAGCCCCATCCTTGTTTTCCAGGTTGTCTCTTTCCCGCTCCGCATAACTGAGTGACCGTAGCCACCACATGTGACATAGAGTTCTATTTTTTTTTTCTATATGTGTATGTTTGAGTGTTGTATGTTTGTTCGTGTGTTTTAGCGTTCCTGGACATACTATTTGGCATGCAGACTTGAAAATAGGCATCAGTACTCCACTACTTCCTTTATAAAAATGTATCTTTGATTTCTGGAAAACAAAAACTTTTCATGAGCGTTTTGGTCTAATTTGATGCGTTCATTAAATATCTAAATTCTCCTTCATCTACATATTTGTATATGTTTGTTTTTCACCCTATTTTGTATGTTCTCCAGTGGAAAACGCAGGTGATGTCATGAATTGTATTTATTCTGACTACATTTATTATTTGATATAATTCTTTTACATGACTCCAAATTCTGACGTTACTATATTCATGTTCGATTATTAACTGTAAAGGTGAGTTCTTTTGTAATTTCCCACGACACTCACTTTTTTTTGTTTTTTTTTTCATAAAGGATTCCTGAATTTCTCCTTATGTCGACTTTTCTTTTCCATATTGTCTGCTTTGCCATTTCAAATTTCTTTTTCATAGCCCCGTTCCTTTCTTTTTTCGACTTTGTTCAAGTCTAAAATTGGACTTTATTTTTGTACCATCGCAAAAAAAAAAGAATAACAAAATTCACATTCATGACATGAACTCACGACCAACTGAGTAGGCTTACTCACTAGATTGACAAGTTTTGGATATTAATAAAAAATTACCTTACAGATACGCGCGGGTTTATTTCATTCTGATAAATAATTATATGTGTGTGTGTGTGTGTGCGTGTGTGTGTGTGTGCGTGTGTGTATTTGTGTGCATGTATATACATGTATATATATATATATATATATATAGAGAGAGAGAGAGAGAGAGAGAGAGAGAGGGAGAGAGAGAGAAAGAAAGACTGAGAGAAAATGAATGAATATATAATCTGACTGGATAATAATGAATGCATTATATTATTCGATGATCTATTCAAAATGACTGTTAGTACATGGATAATGTATCACTTGGCCTATACTGCGTGAATGTAACAAACAATTAAACAGATTTAATCAAAATTATGCACTTAAATTTTACTGCTGCAGTCCTTTCTCAAAACTCTTTTTCTATTTTTGCTATCTAGGCGTAGTAACACATCCTCTGTGTTATAATTGGAGGTTATTTCAAAGAGAATTTGAAGAAATACAATGCATTCATATATATATATATATATATATATATATATATATATATATATATATATATATATATATAGCAAATGTCACTGTCATTATCTGTAGTGGAAATCAAAGTACAAGTGGAATTTGACCCTGCAGCAGCCAGACATATTTTTGTTTTTAGCTTCTTTTTACAGAACCTCAGTTTCAGTTCAAGTTGTAACAACAACAACCAGAACAATCCTTACCGAATCCATGGAAGTTAACTCTTTGATGTCTCTCGTTATTAGACAGCTGACTAAATGAAGCTGACCATGTCCAATTATCAACGAAAATTTTTGTTGGAAATATGCGTGCGCTTCTTTGATTTTAATAAATAAATGCAGTCATGAAAATACCACTTCCCTACCGTGAAAAGAAGTCATGGCTACATGATGAGTAGGCAGATAGCTGACTGACTAGTCTCACGCATCTGCTAGGAATTTTATTGCAAATACGCAAAAGCTTACTCTATGAATAAATAGATTTACTTACAAAAAATCATTTTGAATGACATTTTATTTATCATCTATATGACACAAAAGTTGAGGTTATCATCTCCTGCAGGAATTGGAGGTGGAATAAAGTTTGACCCTACAACAGCTAGGTTTGTCTTTCTTTGTCTAATTGTTTTTCTCCTTTCTCTCTTCTTTTTTCCGTCCGATTTGTACTTCTCATCACTCTTTCTTCATCTGCTCCTTTCTTATTTTTTTTGTTGCTTGACTGTTCTTTGTTTGTTCTGTCAGTCTCACTATTCTATCTTGCTTTCTTTGTCCCCCCCCTCTCTCTGTTTTTTTTCTTTCTTTCTTTCATCATTTCCCTTCTTGCAATTTCGTGAAGATTAAATCTACGTTTTCAAAACAAATCAATAAATGCTACGAATCCAAATAAAGAATAAATACTTTTTCCAATATGAGAACCTCATCTTGATAAATAAACTTGGTCGTCGTATTTATTTTAAGAACTTTAATCTAGAATTTTAATTAATTTTAGCTTTGACAAAATAGGAAAAACGAACATAAAGACTCGGAGCAAAAGTGATATTTATGATATTTCACGTCTTACCTTTTTTTTTCTAAATGTTTTTATTCTTATTTCGGTTATTGGAAACTCGGCAATTTTGTTCGATCTACTTTATTTAACACTAGCAAGGTTACTTAGTGATACCCAGTTACTTTTCCATTCTGTTAATATGATTTTGAAAAAAATACATGGAATAGAATAAGAGATGAAGGTTGTAAAGAAACGTATCCGTGTTCTGCGTAGGAAAATTGTCTTTATTAAAAGTGATGTATGAGTCAATGGCATTTTCATCTCTCAATTGCTAGAAATTAGAATTCCGTTTAACGATCCCAAGAGGCCACCGAATGAGAAATGTATCTGAAGTAAACATTTGATCAATAATAAGTATTTAATTTTCAATCTCTGTAAGAAATAATGAAGAAGTTTGAGTTTGTTGTATTTTAGTTTACAGATGTTAGAAAAAAGAATTGGTAAGGACTTGATTATGCATGTGAATAATGGTAATGTAAGTCAAAACTTCCGTGAAAAAAAAAGGCAGCTTGGTTTGGGTCACTGATTAATCTTTTCATTAGCTGAAGATGAACAAAGGAATCCTTCGAAGTGTTGGCGGGAACGATACACTTGGAAACAAAAGATATTTGAAATACTGTGTCTGACACTGAATCGGGGTGTGGTTTGCTTTTTCATCCAGTTAGCCACGACAGCTAGGCAAGGAGGGTGGGGTGGGGCTATGAAAAGAAAAAAAAGAAGGATAGCAGAGAAGATAAAAGGGCGAAAAAAGAATAGTACTCCCACAACTGTGATGTTGTTGCACAATTTCCACTTTGACCATTTACGGCATAATTTGACCATTGTCATCATTTTGAAGAGCGTTCGGATATGATATTTTTAGTTTGGCCATATTTCATATTCTTGCACTTTCTCATCCCTTTCAAAAACAAAAATGATAACACTGTTACACATAATTTTTGGTGCATCCCATTGATAAATCAATTCCTGAAATTCGTCAGTTTGAAATGAATTGATTATTCAGGGTTCTGTGAACGGTTCAGATGAAACTGGACGCTTACCAGAGCAGAAAAGTTGATGTAGTTGCAGTAATAATTCAAATCAATTTTCATTTTGGTTGTGTACTACATTAGACCTCTCTCTGACCATCATTTTTGTGTATTGGGGCAGAAAAGTTTCCTGGGGCCCAGTGTTCCTGTTTACCTTATGACATTTATTTCCCATTCAATTGGAAATTCTTTGGGATTTTATGACACAAACTTTGTAGAATATGCACATAGATGTACATTGCAAATCGGTTCGAGCCTCTTTGATGAATAAATTATTTAATTAAAATCATAGACGACTTTGAATCTAGGAAATATCCATGATGAGACGTCATAGTCTCATTAATGAACAATAATAGTCGATGTGAAATAAAGAGAGAAAAAAAGAGTATCAAATAAATTGTAATTTACATTTTGTCTCTGTTGTGAATGACTTTCGATGTTCCGAAGTATGAAATGGAATGATATCATCAACACAATGCTGACGGATACAGTGATAAGCTGAACAATTTCATTTCAGAGACCATTTATTTCTCTTTCTATTGTGTATTTAAATAAATTTGTTTAGCTAAGTTCTGAGGAAATTCTTTGATGTAGAACATCGTAAACAATCTGAAAGCGTTTGAAACATATTTGAAAGAAAACATTAGAGACCTAAATCTGCATAAGGAGAATGAAAAATTCTGTCTGTTTTGAAAAATATAGATTATGAGCTAGTTACAGGATAGTCAGCATATTAATAGAAGCCTATTATCTAATTAAACTGTCTTTGATGTGCAGGTGGCCTAACAGTCTCTCTCTCTCTCTCTTTCTCTCCCTCTCGTTCTCTCTTTCTATTTCTTTTTCTCACTCTCTCTCTATACACACACCTATATATATATTTATACAAATGTAGGGATTCTGTTGACTGGGTATCCCTGATTACTTTCACTATTTTTTCACACTGAATAAGTCTGTTTATTGCTGTTAGGAGGAGGATGACATCTTATTCTAAGTTTCATGAAAATATTTCCGTGATTCAACTAGTGTATCGTTGAAGATAATCAAATTTATTTTTCTAATAAATGTCTAAAAACAAAATCTATGTCTATATTAAACCATAGCTGGTTCATACTTAAAAAAACGAAATTGGTCAGTTGTAAGTCAAGTTTTGATATGGAAAATAGGTCTGAAACTGAATCAAAACTATGATAAAGTATGTCGAGGCAAAAGAAATTCAATTACATGATGAAAACGTACATAAAATTTGGCAGTATTAATCGCGAAACGAGTTGAGATTTCATTGAGGAAATAAAGAACTCGTCAAATGATGTCCAAGGACAAAGACTAGATTCTCGATTTTTATTTCTAAATTTCCAAACCTAACTTGGTTTTAATCTAGTTTGTGTATAGTCTTTTGTTTTTTAAAACCAAGTCAGTAGGCAGTCAAGTGTGTAAAAATTAGTTACCAAGTCAAAACTCCAACCGGCGGTGCATTAAAGTGAGACATTAACAAGAACGTTTGTAATATTAATAAGGTAATACAAAAAAATTTCTCGTGGCTTCTTGTCTTTAGCAAACTCAGTGATCGATGTTAACAGGGTTATCAATTTTCCAGTCAGTTGAACCGAAGATTGGATCATATGTACTGCAGGCTTTAGCCACAACATATTTGCGTACCAGTGTGTCAATATCAAATAAGGGGACGGTGGAATTAGTTATCTAACATTCCGACTTTTCAGGTAGCACTCCGTATATGACGACTGACGCAGACCACTCCTTTTCAAGGTGATTATTCTGAATTGAACATAAACAAGATTATCCGGAATTCTCAACCAATTCTATTTGTTTCCACAGCTAATCTTTGCACCGGCCACCATTTCTACAATGAGCTAATAATCATATCAATACTTCATAAGATTTGGAATCGCAATTTAAAACTGTCAACGTAACAGTCAACAGAGATTTTTTTTCCGAGTTGGTCCGACTGGTTGGTTGGTTATATATCACCTATCCTAGTGGAGGTAGACAGCTGAAGATTCGAACATTAAATTCTTACTATCATTACGTTTTTATTTGAACTTCCCCTTCAAATAGAGTTTTAGTTGGGAGATGATCAATTTGCAAGCTAAGTTTATGCAACATTAATGGTTCAGATTGTGTTACGCTTGCTCTTCCAAAAATTCAGTCACTTTTAGTGACCACTGGTCAAAAGCAGTCATTCATCCATTGATCAACCCTATGCTTCTTTTTTTTTAATTGATCAGCCCCAACACAACATGTTGCCAAAAGACTTTGATCACATAAGAGTTCCTATTAATTGATTCACCAGACCTATCACCATTGCAGTCAAAGTAGTTAAATAATCTTACTGAAATTATGAATGACGCCAAAATGTTTCACTCTAATTTAATTCCAAATCCCAGTTGAGTGTTCTGGTTAATGATTCTCCTGTATTAGGCTCTTCCACGAGAGAAACTATTTAAAAAGAAAGAGTTCGTCTTTTAAAAGTCGTTAATTGGTCTCCGTTGTATTTCTGCAGACAATGGAATGACAATGAAATGGTTTTTCCAAGAAGCATACCAGGTCGAAGCATGAAGAGATCTTCGGATGCATAGTCGTCAGAATCCTTCTCTTCGTCTAACCAATGTAATACAAACAAAAGCAGAGAGCGAAACCCTTAGAATTAGTTTGTCTGCAGGACATGTTCGAAGAATGTCAAAGTTGTAATATAACCACCTCAAAGTGACTCGACTCCCTGGTTTGAAATTCAGAGCTCTTGTTCCCTAGATCTGTTGCCTTCCTAAGGCTAGAACGCTTAGCTATGAGTAGAAGATTATGATTTGTGCCTCTCCCAAGGGTATTAATGTGGAATGCAAAGAACCGCTCTCTATCTTGGTTTGAACCTGATTCTCTTGGTCAGTTGTCCGGGCCGTTATTGGTACGTCAATCACACTTCTTATTTTATTTTACCCATGAAATGACTTATCATTGCATGCGTAAAATAAAATAAATGCGTGCCTTCTCATAAATCTTCCTCACTCTTGCTATGTTGACGTCGTTGATTTTCCACAGTAAATCAATCATTCTTTTCCCTCACTCTTTCATAGAAATGGGCCCATCACCGTGCAATATTTTCCTACCCTAACTCTTCCACAGGAATAGGCCCCGTCCCCATGCAATATGTTCCGAAACCTTGTCTTCCAAGTAAATGTATTCAGTGATTGCAAGCTTACGGTGTCAAGGTCAGCCTGCACGTGCTACAAACCTGTTCTAGCGTGATAAATTATGTTCCAGAGTCTTTGACAGATGTGCTGTTTTTCTTACTTGGCATACATCAAACGTACGTTTCTGTGATGGGTTCTGCTTTGTTTGATAGCTGGCTATGAAGGGTACATCTCGTCTATATTTTTGTTCACTGCTCTGTATACAATTTTAGAAAAGGCAACTCATGTTCGTACTTTTCACAATACATCTGGAATACGACGACTCTAAAAAGTATCCGATACATTTGGAAGAAATGATGTTTCAACATCCTTATATATCTTAAATTTAGAATTTACACCAAACAATTTTGGTATTTCCGCGAAACTTTTCAATTTTGATCCCTTTCTAATCTTTAATTAAAATTCTGTCAAATTTGAAGGTGTATAAGGATGTTATGACAGGCATTTGCAATTAGCATTTTTTTTTTTATTGAAGTATACTTTCCAGAAGATATTGATTTCTAATGAAAACCTTTTATTGGCTGAGTTAGCATAAAGCAACGAAGCAATTGCGATTGCTTTATATGGGAAAATTGTGCGTGCATTCCCAGACATCCATAATGGTGATGATGGCATATTATTTGGAGTCTTTTGAGATGGTATGAAGCAGAGGAGTTTAAAGGAGCTGTTACGTCAGTCAATATTCAACGTTGACGAACATGGTGTGTATAGGTGTAAACTCTTCAGCAGCATAGTTGGACCACAGCAAAAAGTCATCGTAACAAAAAGGCTAAGTCAGTGACAGTTTTGATCAAATTGAGATCATATATATATTGATGTTGTATGTTATGGATTTGTGGCACTGACTGAGGAAAGGTTTAAAAAACTCAGTAAGTAAGCCGTTCAGGATGTCATTGAGAGTGGGTGTTAACGGGTCGCTGCTTTTCAAGGTGGTCAGACAAAATAGGTTCTTTGATTGACACAAACAGAATCTTCACAAATCGTCCATCTCCTAACTCTAACCATTCTACATTTCGATTTAAAGGATGATCACTCAGTCACCACAGAAGGGTTCTGAGTTGTATTTTCAAAATACCCAACTCTAACAGCAATGATCATAGACATCACCAAAATGAGGAATGTCATTTGTTGTATACCAATATGTTGAATAACATCATGATAATTCATAATATGCAAATATGATAATTCAATACACAAGGTAATAATGGTCATATATTACATATGCAAAATGATGGAAGAATATCACAAATATATTTGAACTTCTGAGATAGAAGGGAATTCTTACCAGTGAAAGAGTCAATAGTTTTAAATGGTATGTAGGAGATATTCATCAGCAAAGTAGTAACCTTCAAATGAAGAAGGTTATTGTTACAAACAGATACTAAGTGAGACACAAACAGAGATACAAACAAAATCATACTGTACATTATATAAGTAGATTAATTTGAATTGGTATCTCACCTTTTATAGAGAGAAAGCCGATGGGGATCAAACCTAATGAAAACAGCTAGCAAGGTTTGCTTGCTGATTACTGCCATACGCAACACATGCTGGTGCCTTTTTTTCATGGATTTATAATCATAGCAATTCGGTATCAAACCATCGATTGTTGGCAATTCAATGGGCACTAATGGGACAACCAGCTATGATATTATGCTAAAGATTCCTATACGACATGTAGCCAGATTCGTTAATTCATTCTCATGGTTTACTTAAGTATTCAGAGATATATCTCAATCTCTATGAGATGCTTTTTAAAAAATCGAAATACTCAAATTGTTTCACAAGAAGAGTGCATAGTCAAAAATTCTTGACGGGGATTATTTTCATCAGCTTAATGCATATCCTTAGGTCGGTGAAGAAATAGTCTACTGTTTCGGACTCTCAAAACTGAGGAAGTGACACTGTTCATAACAAGAGCAGATAATCACTTTCTGTTTAGGGGGTTCAGGAACAAAGGGAGTCATACTATTTATTACATCAGCAGATTCTTACTTTCAGATCGGTAAGTTAGGAATAAAGAAAGTCAAACTGTTCATTACGTGAGCAGAATCGTATTTCGTAGTGTGAGATTCAGGAACCAAGAGAATCACACAGTTCATTACACAAGCTTAATGTCACTTTCAGGTGGGGCGATTCACGAACCTAGGAAGTCACACGGTTCATTACACGAGCATATTCTTACTTTAATATTGGATATTCAGGAACTAAAAAAATGCACTATTCATTACACGAGCAGATACTTTATTTCAAGTGGAAAATTAGAGAACCCAGAAAGTCACACTTTATTACATGACTGGAATGCCACAATCAAGTAGAGGGTTCCGGAACAAAGAGAGTCACACTGTTCATTACATGAGTGAAATCATATTTCAAAGTGAAGGATTCAGGAACCAAGAAAGTCACACTGTTCATTACATGGAGAGATTTTTACTTCAACGTTTGAGATTCAGCAATTAAATAATCACTCTATCCATCATATGAGCATATTGTTACTTTCACATGGGAGATTCAGGACCCAAGAAAGTCACACTGTTCATTACATGAGTGGATTGTTACTTTCAGGGGGGAAATTCAAGAACCAAAAAAGTCACACTGTTCATTATATGAGCAGATTCCTACTTTCAGGGGGAGATTCAGGACCCAAAAAAGTCACACTGTTCATTACATGAGCTGATTCTTTCTTCCAAGCTCGGGAGTTAAGAATAAAAAAAAGATAAGCTGTTCATTTCACGAACATAATGTTACCTTTAAGTCGATAACTTGAGAACAAAGGAAGTGACACTGTTTCTTAAAGAAGCAAAATCTCACTTCCAGAAGGAATTGCTAAGAATCAAGAATGATACACTGTTCGTTACAGAAGTAAAATCTCACCTTCAAGTAGATGAGTTAAGAATCGCAAAAATCTAACTGTTCCTTACAGGAACTGAATTTTACCTTCTAGTGAGAGAGTTAATCATCACGGAAATCACACTGTTCGTTACAGAAGCATAATCTTACTTTCTAATGGAAGAGTTATGGATCAAGAAATCACACTGTTTGTAACAGGGTAGGAATCATACCTTCAAGTGAAAGAGAGAAGAATCAAGAAAATCTCACTCTTCATTATTAAAGTAGATAATAATCATGATGGATACTAATATGTGAGAAATAATTGAGGAGTGATGTAATCATCTCTCTATTATTCAACATCCTGATCACGACTGAAAAAAGAACTAACGCTGACAAAAAACATAAAGCAGCTATTGCAATTCTTTGCAGAATCTAACCTGAAAGAAAACTGAATCATCAGCTAAGAAATTTATTATTAAATTCCCACCAACGCCAAAGTGCAGTATAACTTGCAAGATCACACCTTGAATGAGTAACACCTTCGATTTTTCTCTTCGTTCTTCTCATTTTTTCCTTTTAAAGGTTGGTTTGTGACTTAATATTAAGCCTATTTAAATGTTAAATTAGATTTGCTGATGTTGGAGCGATAGCTACACGCGCAACAATTTCAAAACATAAAAGCTCAATTTTTACCATTATATTTTTCCTCTGACTTTTCGTCATGTATTTTTAAACACATTCCTGTGATCTTTCTTTCTTCTCTTGCATTGTTTTTATTCTATTTTAATTCTTTCTTTTCTCGGTTTCCCTGTTTTGTTTAATAACTCCGATTCCCTTTCTTCTGTATTTCCTCTTGTATTGAGACAATGAAGAAGTGGTTCCCAACCACCAGGTCACGGACCAGTACCGATTGGCAAAGCATATGCTGTCGATTTACAAGTGAATATGATTCGGCAATATCTATTTTTTATCAAAAAAAGGAATTCATTTCATCACATCAGAACATTCGCTGGATAAACTCTTTTAAAAACAGAACCATGTGTATAGCTTCGACTAATAGTTCATTTAACACCAATATTTTGGTTGTAATTAACCAATGCTCACTAGATAAACTAAACGAAGAAAGCAAAACAGTTGGCTTACTCATAAACTTCAGTAAAATCAAAATCATGTGCAACGATCACATTGAGAATAAGGACATAATTGTCAAAATCGAAGATGGAAAACTAGGGATTGTAGATTACTACATCTACCTGAGATAACGAATCTCTATGAAACCCACGAAAGAAAAAAAAATCAAGAATCAATCTAAGATGGTATGCCTTTAGCAGAGCCAGCTCTATCTTTAAAAGCAAATTGATCCAGATAATCCTAAAAAGAATAGTATCAAATCAATGCATCCTCCCAATAGTCAATCATGGACTATGGAACCTTCGCAAGCCGAGAAGCATACAACGCACTCTTGAGAAAATCATGCTCAACCTCGCGTGGAGAGATCACAAGACAGCACAGTATATAAAGAAGAAAACAGGTGTCAGAGGCATCATAGAATAATTGAAAAACTTGAATTGCAATTGGCAGGCTCTGTTTTAAGAATGACAGATAACCGATGGATATCACGACTCATAACATTGATCCCAAGAGATCACATGCGGAACAGACGCCGACAGAATACAAGATGGAGAGACAAACTGGGCATATTTTGAGAATACTGGCTCCGCTACGCCTACAATAGAGAAGCGTGGCGAATCCCGGGGAAGGTCTATGTCCAACGACGGACGTTAAAAGACTACTGATGATGATGAGCCAATGCTCCCGTCGATCCCATGGGAACCGAAACCCATCAAAAACAGATCAATTGGGCCTTTTCGGAGGTTTTGGTAATAAGTATTCCAGTCTCAAAGATATGCAATGCGACGTACATTTTACATTGGGCGTTTATCAAAATTTTCTCACTCAATTGAAAATGAATCAACTTGAAAGTCTTTTTTTCTTTGCTACAAAAATTCAGCTCTTTAATAAAAACGTATATCGATACTATATTTCCCTCTGCCTCTGGTGCAAATATCCCTGCAATAACTGATTGTTTTTCGTTTCCTTCACACACACACACACACACACACACTCATACACGCACTCATACATACACACACACACTCACAAACACAAGCACACACACACATACACCCACATCCATATATATCAGTTGTCGCAATACATTCGTGTTTCTTTGAAGTTCAAACGGTTTCTTGACATCTTTTACATTAGGAATTCACTACTTCAAATCTGTAGAAAGTGTAAAAAAATATTTTTGTCTAATCGATATTGTTTGATGTTTTATCGAAAATAAAAGTCATTGGATTCATGGGGAAATCATATTTTTTCCGGTGGACTTGTTATCTTAAAGTGATATAGTCCATTGTTACGGACAGAAAAACAACAAAAGGCACATCACTTATTATCATATTTTTTTCTTATTCCTTTTTTCTAAAAATTTGTGCTCCCCAAGATTTCAACTTTTTCACTCATATCTTTTCTCTTTGCCTAATTACATTCCATTGCACTGGTGTTTCTATTCTTTATTCTATTTATCTCAAACTTTTTTCCTCTGCCCTTTTTTCTTTAATTGTATTTATTTCCTGTACCCCCTTCAAATTCAATTCTTTTTTCTGTCCTTGATGATACTTTTGCTTGTCTCAATTTGTCATCAATACATTTGAGAAGTAAAGTATCTATCTTTATTGAGCAATAATAGAATAATGAAATAATAACGCGACGGCTACAAATATCAATGTTTTAAATTTGAGGCCTCATAAGGAATTATTGTGTGTGTGTGTGTATGTGTGTATGTGTGCGTGCGTGCGTGAATGTGTTTGCTTGCGTGTGTGTATGCACAGTAATTGAATAGTGTTTACTGCTCAAAATGTGAAGTTGGTGCAAAAATAATTGTAGTTATCCAACTTTTAAGCAGTATATCTCAGCTTAGAACAAATTATTTATCAAAATGAGAACTTTAAGAATCAACACTTTTTTGCAAACTACTGTCAAGACCATTTATTCTGGAAGCAGAGAAATGTCAGGTTCTTTAACCATAAATTATTTGAAGGAATTTTTAGATATTGCTTGTTTGTTGGACAACGTCCCTTGGTCTAGATGGTTGAAAAAGTGATAGTCTGAGAGAGTCCTGTTGAGTGAGGTGGGCGGAATAGATTTTTGTAGCTTGGTTAATTTGATTTCTACTGGGTCATTCGAGCCAAATGCACGCATTTCAGCTTTTAAAAAAATCTAGAATCATTCCCATTACAGGCTGATTCTCCTCTGCTTCTCCGATTTAGTACAAATGTCGAAGAACTGTTGAATGACCAACGTGTAGTTCCTCCACAAACCATCAAACCTGGATTTGGAGAATAAACGAACCAAAATAGATGGTGAATATCTAAGCAAACTCAGATTTGCAGATGATATCGTCCTTTTTGCTGAGACTCTACGCAACTTCCAACTAATGCAAGATGGACTAATTGAAAAAAGCAAGGCTGTCGGCCCACACATGAACTTTAGTAGAACGAAGGTCATGTGCAACTGCCACATAGGGAATAAGAACACAACAGTCAAAATCGAATATACAAAACTGGCGAGGGTAGACCATTAAATCTACCTAAGACAACGAATCTTATGAAAACCACAAAAGAAGAATAATCAAGGACCACTCTAGGATGGCAAGCCTTCGCTAGAGCAAGCTCAACCTTCAAAAAGAAGATAATCCAAGTAATCCTAAACTGAAGAATATACAACCAATGGATCCTTCCAATGGCCACTAATGGAGCTGAAACAAGGAACTTACCAAGAGACAGACCCACGAATTGAGAAGCATGCAACGTGCGCATTAGATAATCATGTTCAATCTTACCGGGAAGAATTACAAAACAGCTCAGTATATCATGAAGAAAATGGGAGTCCAAAACATCGTAGAATCCACAACAAAACATAAATGGCAAAGGGCCGGTCATGTTGCAAGAATGGCACACATCGCGACTCCTAACATGGACTGTATGTGAAACCAAGGTCGCCAGAATACAAGGTGAAGAGATTAACTGGACAAATTCAGAAAATCCTGGTTCTGCAACGCCCATGATAGAGAAATGTGGTGGGTCTTGGGGAATAGAAATCTGAACATGATGAAGAAGATGATGATGATTGCCCGGACGCATTGTCAATTGATTTTTTCGGTTGGTACAGCTGACATTCAGGTCGAAATTTCATTATTTATTCGCAACGCTTCTTATCATCAGATAGGAAAAATATTATGCTACTAAAAAAATAGCTACAAAAAATGATTAAAAAATATGTACAGACGTTTCAAACACCTGGTATTTTGGGACCGGAAAAGTTATTAAAATAACAAGAAAACACAATCATTTTTGCACCAACCTGGTATCTCAGCAAGTCTCACATTACACACATGATTAATGCTATTAACAAATCATGTTCAAAAGGCTAAATAATTAAAAGAAACTTCAATATACTATAATACCATCTTCATACCTACTCAAAGTAATGTAGGTGAATCTTGGTGTTGAATTAATGCTGCAGACGCCATTTATAATTATTCGCAATAATGATATCAAACGGGTAATGTAATGAAAATAAGTCGGTCCCAGGCTCTTAATTCAATTTGAATTAAACATTCTGTTAAACTATTTATATCAATTGAATCAGTTTTCTATGAAGTAAAGATGTTTATAACAATGAATTTAATAACATAATACATTTAGAACAACGAATGTAGATTCGTAACAATAGACGTAAACTGTTCAATTTTTCATATCATTTACTTAATGTCACCAATCGGTAAATATAAAGTGATTACGGTGAGCAGTTTCCTCTGTATATAACAAAATCTTTACCATCAAAGATTGCAAGGTGTTCCATCCTTTCTATGTGTATTTGTGTGGGTTTATCTTCCACTGTTCCTAGTCATATCGTTTTGTCTACTGACTTGAAAATAGGAATCGTTCCTCCACTGCACCCTTTCTAAAATCTTCGGAAAAAATGCTTCTTTAACCTCTTGGCAGCCCTAATTCAGAAAAATAGGCTTATAGAAAACATGCACATGTTTTTTTTCCACTTGATTTTTGATGATTCTTAGTGGAAAAAACCCTATGTCATACATAGAATATACTCTAAGCATATTTATTCTTCATAGAATTTTTTTTACATGTGTTCGAATTTTGTTGCTACGGTTGTTGAATTATTAACTGTGATGGTGAGTTCAATTCCCCTGTTTTTTAATGATCATCTGGTAGTTCAAAAAAAGTGTTCACATATTGTCAGTACTTTCTTCTTTCAATGTCAGCTTTCATCCTTTCTCTTTGGGAATGATAATCAAATATTTGTACAGTTATACAGACATGAAGCGAAAGTACGCTCACGTAATATCTTAGCTTTAGTAAAAAGTGAAAATAACGTTCAGTAAATTTTTTCCCGTTGTTACCGGGGCAATGCATGGTGGTCCTTCGTTTTTTCACCTCCATACATCGTAGTCTCGGGTTCTCCATTCACCGGAAGCTCTGACGACTCCGAACATATCATCATCTACATGTTTGCCACATTCAAAAATGGTGAGTACTTCTTTACGCCATTTCAGCGTAATCATCATCAGCAGCAACAGCCTTTGAACATCGAACGTTGGACATAGATCCCCTCCCTTGTACTTGCCAGATCCCTTTTTCGAGGGAGTTACGATTTTAATTTTAATACCTTCTGAACTTATCACGCCATGATATTTTTTTGCCAGGTGGTAATTTTGCATATGATCTCTGTGAGTCGAGATATTGTGTGGTTGTCTGACAATCTTGCAACATTGCCTGCCTAATACAATTTCAGATTTCATGTGTTTTTTTTATGACGCACATTTTTTTTCTTTAAATACACAATGCTGTATTGATATCTCTCCATATATGATGCTCTCCTGTTCACAATGCATGGATCTTACTTGGAGAGCCAATCTTTTCGTGGGATTCCACGTTACAACCCATGAAAGGATTTTAATGGAACACTCAACTTTTGGATAACTGGGTAACCTTGTAATTGGATTTTTTTATCAGCCTTATCTACTGTTCGTTCTCAGCATTCCAACATTCTTTTTGAATAAAAATATTCTTTTTTTTTTCATTTGGGAAACGTCAATCAAAACAGTCACCAACGGCTGGCAGTGTGCATGTATGTACCTAGCAATCAATAGGTCAATGAAAAAAACAAACAGGCATGTGCAAAGGCAATACCACAGAAGCTAAAGGGCTGAAAATTTAGATATCATGTTTAATCATGTCTATTCTTTTTCCTAAAATAAACCCTCAAAATAGATCCTTGATTATGCTTCCAAGTTGCAATGTAAGTTTATGCTCAATTGGTTCCGTTGTTTGGGCCTGGTTACGTTCATGCTGTTTTTTTTTAAATCCAGATTTTCAGTGTAACCAAGTGACTTATCAATTGATCATCTGTTGCTAAAGCAACGATTGTCCTGTAACAGTCTCTATTGTATTCCTGACAAAGCCTTTTTTTATCTGATCTTTCTGCAACTTGTTGTTTGGAAATTTGAAAATTCAATTGTTTTACAATTCTGTCTCTCTTTCAGTTTTCTCACCTTTTTTTGCTAGGATTTGCTCATAGTTCCCCCTTTCCTTATATGCTTTTTTCTTTATCGATTTACTTGAGTTACTTTATTTCAAACTGTCAACAAAAACTCAGTAAGTTTCAACGTTTCAACTCGGTCTGGCTGACTGAGTATGTGTGTATTTTTCTGATATCTGTAAGCATACATTTCTTGTAAAAAGTCTCTGCAGAAACAGACTGCTTATAACCATCTTGTACTCTCTTTTCTCGATGATAAAATCTGTGTGTTAAGTGTACAAGACTGCCATTTCACAGACAGATCCAATAAATTCTGCTGACAGTCTGATTTTTGTCTTTCATGTGCGCTTTGGACATTGCAGGTCATAAGTTAGTCTCAAAGGCCACATTAGAACACGTGGGCGTAGTGGAATGAAGCAAGGTGACTCGATGAAGTGATGGGACGGCTATCATCTGAAAAGATGAAGCAATCATTGCGTATGTATTTATGTGGCAAGTGCACAGACTGCATAATTTCAGCCAAAGAGCTGAGATTTTTCAAATATATTAGCTAGAGTGCTGAGCTGTAAAATGAAAATTACTGATAACAAATAACAGTTGAAATCGAATAAAAGTCAAATACAGAGAGTTCCTGCTTTTCGAGAGTTCGCCTTTTTTTGAAAGCTTTGTTTTGCAGCGAACCATCATTGAGTCAGCATGCTCTCGCCCACCAACGAACCACTGATAACTTGGTGCGACATACCATTCTCATTATTTGGAGGTTCTGAGAACACCGGAATTCTGTCCCTTTAAATCAATGGTATTTGTTTCCCCACTCTATGACATCAATGTTCAGAGTTTTTTTTTTTTACAGGAATGATCTACTTTCTGAACTTATCTATACGTGGATTTTTTTCACGGCGATTGGTTATTTTTTTACTGTAATCAACTACATATAATTTGCACTTCTTCATAAGAATCTTAAGCTAAAAAAATTGGGCGTGTATAATCTAAAGAAACATAGTTGTAGGACATTTTTTCTAAAAGGGTTAGAAGATCCCTTTGGCTACCACGACTGCCGAGATGGTGATTGATAATATAAAAATCATATTTGCAAATGCAGTAATTTACAATGTGAATACTCTTTTAATCGCATATCTCTGGTGTAAAACGCCTTTATAATTTGTGTACATTTGAGGACGCAGAATATTACTACCTAATGAGGTTTGGATTACGATCTGCGTTTTCTGACTCAAAGCCAACACTCGACATTTCGGAGATGCCGACCAGATCGAATCAGTAGTTGCTGAGTAGACACAGTAAATATATTTTTTCATTGGAAATGGAAGTATATTGCATGGTAGCAGATTACGCATTAGGATCTGCGATATATATTCTTTCTCAACGATGTTATGACTAAACCACTTTCAATGAAACAACCTTAATGTAGGCAGTTGGTGGATTTCTTTCTTTTCCGAAAAGTATCATTATTCTTTTTTCTTTTGGTACCAATCTCGACATATTCACTTTTTACTACTTAATCAAGAGCACATCGCCAAACTGACTCTTCGTTGTTAAGCTTTTCCGTTTAACTATTCAGCTGCTTTCGTAATGACAACCTACAATATGCTCTGCCCAGACAAGAAAAAAATAGACACATTACATTCTGGCATAATGCTACCTGTATTGTGATGGGTGAATAAGGCTAAATTGAGCTGATAAGAGACCCATAATATAAATACTTGATGTAGCACTCTAAGAAAGATTGGTCTCCAAAGTTAGGAATGCAGAAAGGATGCGTGAATAAGAAACGGTTTGAGAATCGTCATTCAGCGAATGGGGTTAGCAAGAGACGAATTGAGTATTTCCAAATGGGAGAGAATACTTAGACGTAATTATGCGTATTTATTCCAATGCATTTGAATCTTTGCAGTGGTTGGTCACATCTAACGAGAATGCAAAACAGATGAACAACTAAAAAATTAGCAGGAACAAGATAAGCGCCAGCTTTCATTAAATGGATTTAACTTGAGATTTTTTCTTCTCTAAAACCTTTGAGAGCTTTGGAGACCTGGAATCTGAGTATATTGTACCTTACCCCTAGAGCTTTCTAAGAAAAGGTATAATTTACCAATATTGGATGATGATCAAGGTGTACATATATCAATAATCAGTTTACATTCAACACGTAGTTTATTTAAAGCTCTTTGTATAAGATAACATCATCAACAGTCTTTTAACGTCAGTCGTTAGACATTGACCTTTCCAAGGATTCGCTAAACCTCTCTATCATGGATGTCGTAGAGCCAATATTTTGTCGAATTTGTTTCCCAATCTTGCATTCCTTTCAGCCTCGGTTATGCATTTGAACTCAGGGGATGAATGTTCAGAGTGAGAGGTCAATTGGGTGTCTGCCAATGGAATTTTCTTGTTCTTGATGATTTAGCTTGATCTGCCAAAGTCTTGCCAATACAATAGCAGCTCGTTTCGAGGGGTTTAAACGGTAAAAAGCAAACAAACAAACTGATGCTGAATTCGTATAATAAAATCCAGCGGTTAGCAGTCATTTTTGTTTCCATTAAGTTCTTAGCAGTTGATAAGGTCTGAGTTTTTTTAGCTACGCTCATCACTGAATCTACGTACATTTTCACTGTTCATCATCATCATCATTACCATCATCATCTTTTTAACGTCGGTCATTAAACATACACTTTTCCAAACATTTGATAAACTTTTCCATTTCGGGGGTCGCGAAGCCAGTATTTTTCTTACTAATCTAAACTGTCATGTTATCTTTTTTTTCGGCCACAGTTTCGTAAATGATCCCTGGGGAGTCCATGTTTTATTTACGATATCAGTCGGTTGTCGGACATCCTAGCAACACGACCAGCTCATTGCCATTTGAGTTATTCTATTGTATTTCTAAGAGTGTCAAACAGGGGGTTCGAAGGCCCGCTGCAGACCCATGAAAATTGACAGCCGAGGCTTTACGAATAAATCTCTCTACTTGGCCCAAAGACTCCAAGGGGCATGCAGTGTGCAGAAAATAAAAGCTTTCAGAATAATCTCGATAGCTGCTGGGGAAAGTCCCCGGTGGTTCTGGTTGAAGAGGCAGGGAAAAGCAGCGTAAGATGGCATATGGACACCATCCAGCCTAGGACGCCTGGGTGGGGGTGCATGTTGATTGAGATTCGAAACAGCTGAAAACTCCTGTTTTCATCACTGACAAAGTGTCCAGGAGCAAAAAAAACTGAGTTTAAAAAATGTAGGCTACTTGCTTCTCATTGGTTGTAGACTTTTCTTTTTAAGACAATGGATTTTTTTATTATTTTTGAAGGATGAGCTGGTTCAAAAGAAATTCTGCAAACTTTGAGTGATTTTTCTTCTTATAGGACTCGACAGAAATTTTTTATCGAAAGAAAGTATGGTTATTTACTTTAGCTAAGTGGTTTCGATGTTCATAGTTAATGAATACATTGTTCAGGGTTTCCTACTGATTATACTGTGTCGTTTATATACCCATGTTCTTATATGGATGTATTGAGCAAGGCAGCCTTCCAAAATCCATTCTTCTCTTGGGTCCTTCAATCCTACCCTCTACGTTGGGTGCTCAGCAGATTGGCATTTAAAAGTATTTGGTATGATTTGGCCACGGATTGAACCAAGAAACTCAGGGCGAGTATAAATGTGTGTCAGAAGAATCGACGCAGTTTGCAAAAGCAAGCATAATCGTTAGAAAGAAAACCAAGGATTAAATGTTAATAAAATGTGATGAAAAAGAATTTGTTTTACAAAATAATTATTAAAAATCGGGATTTCCTCTTCCTTGTCAGTGTACTTAATTCAATGTGAAATATTAATCCTATAGATCTAATGTTATGTAGAGAAAATCTCCAATCGATATCAAACTAATAATCACATCTCAATTGATTGTGCACACACAAAGACACATACAAACATATATATATATATATATATATATATATATATATGTATGTATGTATGTATGTATGTATGTATGTATGTATGTATGTATGTATACACATTCGGGCGTCTGAAAAGTGTGGTAAGTACTATCAGTGGTGCATTGATATACCATGTGGGTAATGAGTTTTGTAGTGAAACATGTGTCTTGATTTTAGCAGACTTTGTGAGGTCACCTATGCATCAGGTCAGATATTTGTGGTTGTGAATGACGTTAATCTTAGATTTGGTTGATGGAAGAATTGAGGTCAAAGGAGTGGATGTATTCCAGTTTTGGGGGGATAAGAAAATTATGAGAGATGATTAAAAAACAATGATGATATTCTTGCCTTATATATTTACTGGTGTATGCGCTCTGTGATATCGATAAATGAAATAGTGTGTGTGAGTGAGTGTGCGTTGGATTAACCAGAATCCATATCAAAACATTATTCATATATATGCATGTATAGAGAGAGAGGGAGGGAGGGAGGGAGTGGGAGAAATAAAGATCGACTGATTGATAGATAATCTGAGTTTGTTACCATTCAAAAGGTTTGAACTCACTTACTTGTTAGACCAAAGATACCTGATTTTTGTTCATAACATTTCACCGCTCAATCTTATGTAAATATCTTCTTGATTGTTGTATTTTTTCAATATTTGGTTCAAATGCTGTCAGTTTTGTAGCTGTAACAATTTTAGAATGTACTTTTTTGGAATGTTTCAGATACTTTTTACACTCACTATGAATATAGATATTCAATGTGTTCGCGGTTTCAAAATGATTAATATTTCTGTATTTTCCTGGCACACAATGGAAGGTGGCAGCGCACAGTCCATGTTTCTGTCATAGAACATTAAATATTAAAGACATCAACAGATGCCTCGATACTCTCCAATGTAATTGCTTAGCTAACATAAAATATTATCATGTCTAAAGAGGAAAAAGAAAACGAGAATAAACTTCATAGAAAAGTGCGATTTACTGGCATGATAAACAAACACGATTGAAATGAATAAAGACAAAGAAAAAGACAAATAATCAAACATAAAAATAGTAATTAACAAGATTACCTCATCTTATATATAATTATAATAATAGCCCGCCATCAAAGTCAATAATTTAACTCTCGTAACGTTAAAGTTTTTTAGACATTGAAGAATTAATAATGTCGGAATAAATTCTATTTCCGACATCAGTGACATTACTTTCTAGATAACATCTAAAACAGTGTAAAAAAGCATCTAAAAACATCTTGATCCTGGGAATTCTAGTTGTTATAGATAAACCTGTCAAAATACGGCCACAAAAATGTCAAAAATGCTTTTTTTTTTTTTTCTAAAAGTAAAAGAAAAAGTTTCAGAAAAGATAAAGTACCGATGCTTATTTTTGATGGCTACGGTTGTTTTCAATGTTTTCAATTCACTTTTCACTAAATTAATCCCATCGTTGCCGGCTTTTTGACATCCACAAATGAAAATAAACCTTCTTCAACAATTGGTAGACCTATCTATCGAAAACATTGCAGTTCCGATGTTTTCTGAGCTTAATTAAATCGTATCAGCAACTCATATTTTTGCGTAGCCACAATTTTGCATATGATCATTGAAGAACCACGCTGTGAGTCACACTGTTGAGTGGTTGTCTGACATTCATGCAACATCTCTGTTCCTCGCAATTCACAAGTTTTTTTTTTCGTGATATATCTAACCATTATTTATGTAATGGTCCAACAAATCTCGGGGAAACTTTACTTTTAACTACAGATCACGCAAATGTGATGTGAAAAAAGGAAATAGTAAGAGTAATGATTTTAAAACATCCGAAATGATTTATAAAATAAATAACGTTCATTATGGTTGACATACTTATTGTTACTTGAGGATCATCTTTGAAAGTTGAGTTTGCTCTCGCGAAGACTTGTCAAAAGAGAACAATTCCTCTTTTGAGGATTTCATGGATATTTATCGTCTTCAGTAAATGTAGTGATCTCCATATCTCAGTTCCGCATTTTAAGTTTTGTCCTCAGCGTGTGTTCTTCTACATGACATTGTTTAGCAGAAGATTGTATTGACACCTAATTTCTTGCGTTCTTCCTTCAGTTCGTCCAGTATATTTCAAGATCATGGAGGTGGTCTGTAAATGCACGATGTCGTCTGAAAATCTGAGTTAATTTACGTATTCGTCGTCTATTCTGATTACTTTATTTCCCCAGTCACAATTTCGGGAGATCATCTCAAACAAAAGTTTAGATGAAGTAGTAGGTTCTCGTTCCACCCTTTTATCGAGCTGAAAGGGCCAATAGCATTTTGATATCCTGTCAGAGGAGCTCCTGGGTTGGTATATTGCTATACAGTGATATATACTGGGTCCAAGTCTTGTTGTTCGATTGCCTCAGTGACTTTGTGGATTTCAATTGAGTCGAAGGCTTTGTTGAAGCAAACAGGTGTTTAAGCCAGTGGCATTTATATTCTATTGCTTTTTGTTTTATTTGATTTACTGAATTGATATAGTCGATAGCTGTGTAGCTCCAACCAAAGCAGGCTTATTTTCATGACTTTTCATCAAGGATTTTTGTGATTCTGTTTGTGGTCACTTTGGTAAATGCTCTGTAGATACAATTGAGTCGGCTCATTTGCCTGTATTTTTTTTTAATCTATTTTTTTTAATTTTGTACTTTCTTCTATTTTTTTATATAACGGCAGCATGATTGCAGAGTTCCTATCTTCTGGGACATGACTTTGGATTATACTGAATAGAATGGCTAGTTTCCTAATGATGACCTGAATAGCTTTTCTGGGCAAATCGATGGTGATATTATCTGGTCAACAGGGCTTTTCTTTTATTTTTCCGTTTGATGGCTGGCTTCACTCCAAACTGAGTAACTTCTGGTTGCTCCTATCTTGTATATCTTGTTCGTTATTCTGCGTTTAGTGAAATTTTGGAGCACATTCAATAATTCTATGTATCTCCGTTGTAAGGTTTACATTTTCCTGGAGAACACCAATTATTCGCTTTTGCACTCTTTCGAGAGTTTATTTAATAGTCTCGGAGTCCTTAACTTTTTACAAGAATGCTTCCTATAGCAACTATCGTATATTTTCTCTTGTTTTCTCTGCGTCTTTTTGGATCGTTTTGATTAGCTCGGTTGCTTCAACTTTTTTTTCCCTTTGTTATAGTCCATAATTTAAATCCCTGTGTTTTCCCAAAAAATCCTTCGTTTCTTCAGCAAGTTTACGTTTTGTTTTGATGAGATGTTCAAACAGATCGTTATTGCTAGGTCTATGGATTCTAAAGGTCCAGCTGCTACACTTGCTGTCGTCGAGGTTATGTTCTCCGAAAGAAAATACCAAAACCCAAAGACAATACCAAGAACAGCACCAAGAGGACATCCATATACTTATATATATTGGCACCTATAAAATAAGAACACCTTCGATTGACATTTGGCAATCCAATCTGGAAAATGAAATAAAAAATATGAAATATGACATTAATGGTATTAGGAAGATGAGAAGACTTAATCAAAGTAAACAAAAACTCGCCCTGTAAAACTAAGGATAGGGAAGAAGGGAAACAGAGTGTATTCGGCTTTTTATCACATAAAAACTAATAACAAATTGATAGCGCTTTGGCATTCAAAGCCATTTCAGATTGCGTAGCCATGGCCCACGTACCACACTCACCGAGGTACAAACTGATCATCATTCAAGTATACGTTCCAATCACACAATCAACCTGAGAGATGAAAAACTTTTACGAGGACTTGAACTCTACATTCCAAGATAGCAAAACAGACTTCAACATCGTTTTGGGAAACTTCAACGCTCGGGAATGACAGAGAAATTGCAACCATTAAGCGTGTGAAGAAAGCCCACTCTTCACTCCAAGTTTGAACGGAAAAAAGCAGGTATTGAAAGATACTGAGCCCAAATATATAAGTTGAAATGTAAAAGAAAACAAACTCAAAACTCTCTCCCAAAAAGATTCACATAACACTATATATATATATATATATATATATATATATATATATATATATATATATATATATATATATATATATATATATAGTGCTTTTTGAATCTTTAAACTTTCTCCCAAATGGAGCAAAAACTAAACATAATAACCCTAACCACAGAGTTCTCTAATATCAATATATTCCCACTAATAACAATCTCACATCCACACTCTACCCTCCTTCAGGTGTATCTAATAATGAGAAGGTCACAGTCACTCAAACATAACAGCTAAAACCTTTGTATGGTATTCCACTAGTGAAAATCAGAGCCAATAAACATTCAATGACCTGTAAGGATAATAATATGGAGTTCCTTGACCTCATCACCCAACCATCAGTACTATGCCCAACATACCCACATAACCTAATACTAAACCACGCCCTTATACCCTGACACCTGATGGCCTCTCCAAGACCTAATTATGCTACTAAAATCACATCTTACCACGGACAAGCACTGATTTCATCACAGAACTAAGTTCCAAACATCAAAATGACCTCAAAATATGGGATTCTAAATTTTGTTCACCTTATACGTATTATATATATATATATATATATATATGTATATTGACACTTCCATATAAAATCTTTTATCCCACGAAAAAAAAAAAGGTTTTAACAAGTGAAATGCATCGAGTCAATTCCTCGTGATGATTAAGTTTTTTGAGTTGCAGCACTTTTTAAAAAGTGTTTTGCACTTTCCATATTGTCGTATTACCAACGTGCGTGCAAACGCACACACACACACACACACACACACACACACACACTGATGTTTGATTATGTCTTTGAAATATCAACGTTGTTTGTGAAAGATTTTTGGTGTTTGACGCTGCAATCTTTTCCTACACCTGAGTCCTGACTACCTAATTTTTTGTCTGATCACTTCTTTTTGAACTTGAAGCCCTTTTTCCCAACTTCAAACGAGACTATAAACTGATTGAAGTTCCTCTGCAATGCCCTGATGACTTCCTTTGCATCATCATACGACATCATCCTGGTTTAACCTTCTCTATTTTTGGCTTCATACTTCTCATGATTTCACAGCTAATGCACGCTGTGATAGCCCCTGACTCAAACTCCTGCTTCTTACCACACTGGAACAGCGGCATCTCCTTCCCATACAGTGTCGACGTAAAATTGTTTTTTGCAACAAGTGAAACAGATAAATTAGACTTTTTTTCAACCCTTTATATATGCCAATTATCAATGAGTTCAATTTTTAGTAGCTATCGTTCCAGTAATTAGATTTTGTTACATCACTGAACTTCCCACTCCTGATCAACTCCTTTCAATTACAAAATGTTTGTATAAAAAACCAGATGAAATTATTCCGAAAAAAAAATAAATGATAAAATAAAATCGTGATGCATTGCCGTCGTTCGGTAGGAAAACATGTAGTTTGAGCCACGTCTTGGCTGATTATTGTTACAATTTCGATACTTACGATACTAGTTTGACCAAGAAGAAAGGAAAGTTTCGGAGAAATTTTTTTGACTATTGAAATCTCCGTTGCTAATAGCGGTGTTCAAGCAACATATCGACCAATTCATTCAACAGCCTTCTCGAGGTACAATATGTTATATCTGACGTACCGTCGTCTCTTTCCAGCTGGTTTCTTTCTTCGAAGATGCGAAGTAAAACAAAAAAGAAAAAGTCCGTCCAAATATTGCAACTTTGTATACACAAATTTTGATAACATGACAACATTTTTCATCATCTATTTCTGTAATAAAACCATTTATTTCCCATTGAAATTTTCTTTTCGGATAAAAATCATGGGATATAAAAATGAAACATATCGTCTGAAATGCAACGAATTTTATTGTAAAATCAAGAGGTTATAAATATGCGTATGAAATGTAAACATTTTAAAGGCACCTTAGTTTTTTTTTTCTATTGTGTACTTTATTTTATATAAATGATATGAAATTCTGACGTACATTGACGTAAAAAAGAAAATGATATTCCTATTATATTGCATCATCTTTATATCTTACCTTCCTATCCTTACCAACACTTCCACTCTTACAACACCCCCTTTTATCGAGATGATTCATTTTATTCTTTGTTTCCAATGCTGTCTATATCTGTTCAACCACTCCCTCTTTGGATCACTTAATTCCTCTGATACGTTGTGAACATACTTAAATTTAGCCTTTTCTCCTTTCTTAGAACTGTCAACTTACATCGCAGTTAAAGATGGTACCAAACAGAAAACTCTAACAATACTTGCAGCACTTGCAAATTAGGTTATAATATGTGTAGTACGCCTTGTTCCACAACTTTTAACCGGAAAATATTCTTATTTTTTCTAAAATGAACAAACAATTCAATCTTGTGTTATTGCTAAGCAAAGAAGATCAAATTCTGGTCACTAATAATTCTTATTTTTACTTAGTAATATCTCACAAAATGAAGCACAGCAGAATAGTATAACCAGAACAAATCCTTGTTAGCTCGTTTAGATACAGAGACTTAATAATGAAGTTTTCTTTTGCTTAGCAATAATATCCATGCCTTGTCTCTGTTGAGCATGCAGAGAAACATCGTGTTAAATTCCTAACCCGGTTGAATTCATTTGAATAACATAACAAGGAGTTTAATTGTTCGAAAAACTCTTTGAATGTTAATAACCCTTCCCGAAATTATCGCCGGAAAGATAAGTTTATTTCTGTAAACAAACACGTTACAAAACGAGTTGTATGGAATGCTTATTGATCTTGCATTATTTATCAATATAATTCTTCTGAATTATAATTAAAAAAAGATAAGTGGGAAGACAGTAATGAAAGCATTAAGGGGATAAGACCTAAATAAAAATACAAAATTGAAAAAAAGGAGCGAATCTTTCTAATGAAATGTTTATCACCGTTTTTCTTCTTCATCTTTCAACCCCAAGGAAATAAACAAATGACATTATAACAACGGAACATTCTCAAAAATACAGCAGTCGTCCATATTTTTCTGACTAACGTTCCTTTTCAAGAAACGCTGATGGTTGAAAGGTTAACGTAGCAGGAGATAAACTTAGCAAACTGGAGGTCAAAGTTCAACTGAAACTAGTACTAGTCACCATTGCAAAGTATGGATAGGTCCCTCCTCCTCTGCCAGCCAGTGATACAATATTGTGAGGTGAGTGACGTTACCTTCAGTGATTATTAACTCGAAGTCTATGATGCAAAGATATAACAGACGAGGAGAGACTTGTGATCTGTGATGCCATGGACATCGTAAGGGCACATACTTCCATATGAAATCACAAGAGGAAAACCAGAAGCTTACAAGCTTAATAAACCTCCACGATATCATGGAAATCAGTACAAGTTAGACAATGGGTGAATACAAATATTGAATAAAAAAGCAAGTGATCACTCAGAGGAAACTGTCACGTGACCCATGTCTTTAGGTAGCATTGGTCAATGAATAGTTACTTTATTTGCGTCTTTTTCTTTCGAAGAAGAAAAAATAAAATAAGCGTTGATTCAGTCTAACGAATCAATTCAACATAAACTCACATTGCTTAATGAAATGCTCTTAAAAAAAGAGGGAAAAAAAAAGATTTTCCTCGGCATTATATATTTTCAGCCCTCTTGCTCTATTTTAGTGGCCAGTATGCCCGATAAATGCATACATACATACATACATACATACATACATACATACATACATACATACATACATACATACATACATACATACATACACAGCAACCAACAACACCAGCTTAAAACCAGGAGAAATTTATGTTGATAGTTTGGGTGTCAGTTCAAATTGACAGTTATTATACCGTACAAGCACAAATAAACATTATCTTCAAAAGTGAATATGCAGTATTTCCAGTGTACAGCCATTGTTGCCATTACTGAAGGCAAACGAGATTATCTCTAGAAATCTAGGAAAACAAGCAACGATACCTTGCCTGAGTATATAACCACGCCTTTTGCAATCTATATAAGTTTTGAAAATATTTCAACCTGAAGATAATAGTTTCAATTAACTGAAATAGATCGTTGAAAGTGACCATGGGAGGGGACTTAATGAATGGAATAGTATCTACGTATTTTTATAGATAAAAGGCATGAAGATATAGATTATTCTAGAAATGATTTCACGCCGTTTAGATATCAACAGAAAAGTACCATCCATAGTTTTAAATTTTCGATTTATTTCTTTATTCCTTTCTGGCTCTAATTGTCTCTCCCTTCTCTCAACGCGTCTCTCTCAATTCCCCTGTCTCTACTTCGATCTTTAATTGATGATTTAATGAAAGAATCTGACTCACTCTTTCCTTTTCCCTCTCGGTCAACAATGTTTTACTTTTCACTTTTCAGTCTTAACTGGATATCTGAAATCGTCATTGTTAGATGAGCAAAATAGAATAAAAAAATTAGTAGGCATTTGACAACAATACACTGTGAATCTGCGATAACAGTAGCTGAGGTAAATTGAAAATAATGCCGAAATGCAGAATATTGACATCTCGTCGAATCACTGAAAATACTCAATATAAGTTGAGTGCTGGCTATTCTGTGTTTGCCCTTTGCAATGATAGAACTTGTTGCCAGGAGTATCCGCCTAGAAGAGGTCAGTAAATAAATCAACTCTGGTGTAAGTAGTAACACTGGTTACCTGAAGTGTACACCTGGAAAAAGAGGCTATTAAAAGCTGTTTACTGGATTCCGTTTTCTTGTGATTTAAAGTTCGTCCAATTCTCATTCGAAACCACGCAACGATCATAACAAACATGAATTTAACGAACAATTAACGGAAAAAAAACACACTTCTATCAAGAACACACTGTTACAATATTTGTAACTCGCATAAATAAATCACTGAACACGCAAAGATACCAGGACGGATCATCAAAAAATATCTAAAAATATCTGGAAAATGATCTTTTGCATCCAAAGGTAATTGATCTTTTTTTATCTAAAATTACTTGAAAATACTAGCAAGATTTGGGCATTGTTGCTCCCAAGTGACTATACAAACCCCAAACAAGACTCTATTTAAACACTCGCCCGAGAAAGAAACGAACCAAAAAACTGTTTCAGATAGCGCTTACTAGATTTCCATAGTTCCAAAAGTGTCTGGACAGAGGCACGAACACACACACACACACACACACACACACACACACACACACACACACACACATAGACTCATAGATAGACGCAGACATTTTAAAAGCAAATCTGAAGCCCGCTTGGATGGTTGGTCGTGCCATTTGTGGGGCTATTGTGATCTGATATAGCATAAGTCTACATTGCGTTGTTAATAGAATATTCTTTTTCACCGAGCAAAAGATGAAAGAAAATTATTGGAACAAAAACTTTGGTGCAAACACAATAAAAATGACACCTTTGATTTTTTTTTCGACACTTATATTCTGTAAGAAGGTGAAAATTACATTACGCATTATAGCTGGGTGCAGTAAGTGTTCGTTTACTATAAAAGAAGTGTAATAAATTTATCTGGTAGGGAAATATGTACATACATACATATACATACATATACACACACACACACACACACATATATATATATATATATATATATATATATATATATATATATATATATATATATATATATATATATGAAGCAAAAAGGGTGCTTGTAAATATCAGAGGATTTCTCCTGACTGACGTTGCTGATAACTTGAATGTAATTAACACACGATTCTACGTTCGCGTTCTTTTTCATGGAGACATTTGAGAAGTTAAGAATAGCGATTTATCCATTCTAAGTGAGAAAAAACTCAGATATACAGGTTTCTTTTGCCTTGAAGTAAGTACTCCTTTGGAAAAACTTGAAAGAAATTATTTTGTTGAAAGATACATCGCTAATGTAAATTTATTAGTTTGTTTCGGTGTAAATGTATGATTAAATTTGATAAATATTACTTTGAGATAAAGTAATAAATTTACGTGTAACAATTAAAGTATTTTTCTTTACACTTTCACTTCATAACACTTTTTTCAGTGTGCTAACGGAAAATAACATGCACACACATGCACCTTCTCTAGTGTTTTTGCAAGTGCGCACGCACACTCACACATACTGACACACACATACACATAAACATATGTGTGATAGTTTGAGTCATACCTCCACAAGGAAAATTGTGTCAATTGGAATTTAAACTCAACTCACCGATTCCATCCTATGTGCCCTTAGTTGGTGAAAAAATCTATATAAATGAACTAAGAAACGTTTTAAACAGGTTAGCATAAACACATTTTGCACTCAATGCAATCGTGTTAGTTTAACTTAATTCTTTTGGAGAAGACAGGTAAATTGCCACTGCTCTGTTTTGGCTGAATGGAAATAACAACATTACACAATTCAGACAATTTAGTTCCTGAAGGAAATTTGTGAAAAATAGAACACGTACTGTTTGCACTTTATCCATAACATCGTACTGTGAGTGCAAATATTATTTGATACATTCCAAAGAGATTTTTAACTTACTTATGCAACTTTGAAATTGACAGAATTTGGACCAAAGATTTCTGATTTTTGTTCATAACTTTCTAATGTTTGTTTTTTTTTTCTTAATTCTTTTATGATCGTCAAAATTTCTCTCTAGTTTGAAGCTTTGAAACAATGTTAAAATGAACTTTTTTAGGTATGCAATATACTTTTGCACACACTATAACTTCTCTCTTTGTTTCCTAACTTTTTTTCCAAAATATATTCCTTTTTTATATACTGACAAATATATCTCCGTTGTGAAATAGAAATACTATATAAAGTCTGTCAATATATATTTTTTTTACAAAATGTAAAAAACAAGACAAAAATTTATTTCAAAATTCGATTTTTAAAAAGTTGATTTGGATTCTATGACATTATCAGCCCTCATTAAAAAATATCATTCTCAGAACGAGGCTCCGAGTGATAAGGAATTAATTTCCCTTTTAAAATGTCATTATAACGCCACACGGAGGATCAAGTCTATTGTCAGTTGTATTCTTTTCTTCTTTATCTTATAAACGCCTACATTTATTGAGGTGGTTAGCTGACAAGTTAAACGATTAGGTATTTTCTCAGACAATGTTGAACAGTTGAAAGGTTTCAGTGAATTTGTCAACTTCAAGATAAAATCTGTTCATTTGAATCTCATTGCACTAGACTGAATTTTAGTTATGAGAAATCATTTTTAAAAATTGACGAAAGCCTTCCCTCGAAACGTTTGGCAACGTTCAAGAGAACGAAATCAGTATTCTAACTTCTGTCCATCAATCAATGTACAGTGTTTAGTCGTCACAGTTTATCTTAAGCCATTAGCCCCTTCAAAAATCTAGTGAGTTGTGTCATTGTATAATGTCAGTGAGAATGCAGCAAGTAAACTACTATTTATAAAGATTTGGAGGCCCCTTCAATCTTAGGGCTTGGGCACATTTTCTAATCACACTCACATTTTCAGACTTCTGAGTTTCGGCTGTACTTATAAGTTCACAAATTGATCCTTTTTATAATTGTTCGAAATTATGAAATATAAATGATGAACCGATTGAATGTGATCTTTACAACCTTGGAACATGAAAAACCCACACAATCTCGTAATTTTAGCTTGTAATATCTGTGGGGAAATATCGCTGAGTGGCATTTTTAATCAATTTTCCTTGGACATTACAATTGACACTATACTATATAAACTGTCTTTCACGTAAGTATCTATTATATACTCAAAACACCACCCAGTAACTGAAGTAGGTACAACAATACTATTTTACTAAAAGAAGATCCGGGTAAAGCAGAGAGAAAAATATTTTTAGGTTTCTTGCAGGCAATTTCACCATGGATGAAAAATCTGATATGAAATTTTATAATTTCTCTATCATCAAATGTAGAGTTCTCAAATAGGGGTCCGCAAAACCCTGTGAGTATGCACAATACATTATGGGATTTACCAATATTTGAGAAAAAAGTAGACAAACAACCAAACAGCACGCATGTGTCATTCAATCTTGATACAAAGTTGTTAGATTATGTAAATCAAAGAGACCATTCCATGATATCAAATGTCTCTTGCTTGATAGAGTATCCATGTTCCTTTTACTTCCTTTCTTGGTGTTGATGTGAGCAAAAGTGCAGTGGCAGTGACGGTGCAATCCTAAATTATATCCAAATCCACCCTTTCACCTACTTTAGTCGTTTGTGGCATGGGTAGTTTGAAAAAAGTCAAATATCTGAAAAGCCTGGGATGGAAATAAATAATTGTGTTTATAGGTATGAGTGACTGACACTGAAATGTATCCTGAAAGAGAAAAAAAAAAGAGCAGTCGGAGAAGATGACAAACAATCTTGAATATATATATATATATATATATATATATGCGTGTGTGCGCGCGCGTGTGCGCACGCGCGTGTGCGCACGCGCGTGTGCGTGTGTGTGTGTGTGTCTTCCTCTCTATCTCTCTTCATATATATATATATATATATATATATATATATATATATATATATATATATATATATATGTATATATATATAATATACATGCATATATAATATACAATACTCTCTGTTATCTTTGCAATTAAAAAAAAAGAAGAAATCATCCAAATTTAGATAAACAGGTTTCTATTGTTTCCAAAAGAAGCTCCAAAATTTCATGTGCTTTACCCACACACCTTACAACTGATCTGTTTTTGAATGACATGGAAGTTTAGATCGAAAGAACAAATATTCCAGTGCGTACAAATTAGCTGATTCACTTACGTTTCTTTCCCAACTGAATAATTATCAGTTATTCTTACCCCTGGAATTTTTTCTGGAAAATATTCTTCACGCATTGAATTGCCCATCCAAAATCTAAATTTTTTCTTTGAATTTCGACTCCTATATTTTTTTTCACTTGATAGAACCTAAGGGGAATATATTACATATGATTCCATCTAATTCTCTGTCTGATATTCGTCTGCCCCAGTCAGATTTCTCAAGTGAATTGCAATGCCGCTTTTTAATCAGTTAAAAGATAAGTTTCCCTTTTTTAATTCATAATCTTTGACTGAGAATATTTCCTTTTGGACAACAAAATATAAAAGAAGTTTTCAATTAATTTCCAATTTTAATTATTCTATGAAAATTATCGAAGGATATCAACGAAACTGACCTGAATTTCGTCAAATGGAAGGGAGATAACCCATTCTTTTGAGATCTCATCATGTTTACCTTGACTTAATGTTTCCTTTCCTTTCCTTTCCAATTCTTTCACATGAATGATTCAATTCATAACAATATGCTCTCAGCATTTCTTTTTCGTGCAGAACTGTCAATTGAAAATGATATGCGAACGTATTTCTCCGTGCTTAGACTGGAGTTACTTGTTGAGATCGTCGTAAATAATCGCATATGGCTATGAAAGTCTTTTAAAATGGCTCACCCTATCCCCTATCCTCGTGGTTTTCTCTTAATCTCTTTATGAATTACGATTATTGGTCTTCAATAAGTTTGGGATCAGGTCTGGACGTTATATAGATTGAAATCTTTCAATATCAGTTCCCTAATCTGGTTTTCTGAGCCGTGTTTTGTTGGCACAACAATATGCTATGGGTGACATATTTTGGGGGCATGGGAGGAGAGGTATAGCCCCCCCCCCGCCCTATCGGCTTAAAATGATGGGGGAAAAAGAGCTCCATAAAAAGTAGTTTACATACTACAAATCCTACGAAATTCTGGAGGATGAGCCCTCAAGAAACCGCACCCCAAGTCACCCATATCTCTGATCAGGCCTTTCTTCATAGGATTTACTCCCAGTCTGAATCTAGCTCGATTGGTTCAGAAATCTCTCAAATCCTCTATCAGTTGCAGCTGCTATACTGCATTTGTCTACATAGTTTCTGAACTTTAAATCGCCAAACAGTTCATAACTTGAAAAGCCATTTACTCACCGTAGCCACAGTTTGGTGAACCAAACTTCACTAGTCACCAAGGTAGAGGAAAATTAAAAGAGAAACGACATGCAATGTCAGTCCATGATATACAATAAATACAAACACTTATGTAGAAAGATATAAGTATAAGCCTGGTTGCAGCAACTTTTGTACTGTACATATACTAAATGGATTCATAGGTATAAACCTTGTCAGTTGGCTGTTATCTAAAAAATACATTAAGCAAATCTTAATTTCATATATTGGTTTGGTGTAACGTTACTTTATAAACAAAGCGTCTACATCCTTGATTTTGGCGAATATTGTCGTTATTGATGTTTTTGTTATGAAGAAAAACAAAGTCAACTCAAATTTGGTTGATTTGAGAAAAAAATCAGCTTTAAGTATTATTTCCAAAATTAGAAATGTTATCAAGATATGCAAATCAGGTTTGTGAAAAAAAATTACATCATCATTGTTGTAACATTAAAGAAAGGTCGTTGAATACTCAAACCAATAAAAAGTAAAATAGTAAATTCGTTCGGGCAGTCAAAAAAAAAAAAAAATACTGGAACTTAAAAGTTGCCAATGTCTTGAATAAGTGCATCGGATTCTATCAAGACATACAGATATTTCAATGCTTGAGTTTTCATCACATAGAATCAGTCTATTTCGATGTCATTTATTTAACGGACAGCGTGTGAATTACATAATACTTAATATGCTGGTCACCATCATCATCATCTTGTCAAATGTCTTTGTGGATGTCTCTGGCATATTTTCTCCTTGTTCTCTCTATCCTCTTCACATTCTGCCATCACAGAAGGGGGATTTCCTTGAAGACATCCGAAGTCATCAGTCAGTTGATCAATGAACGTACGTTGGGGGTCTGACAAGTGAGGTACTTCCTTGGGATCTCATGTATCATATATCGTTAGCATTTATGCATAGTCTAAGGAACGATGATGAACTGGTATCCCCTTTAGGGTGTTCTCACATGAAGAAGCACTATTCATTATCCTGTCGTAAGGGGAGTAATATATGGAGAAAAATCATATATATATGTGTGTGTGTGTGTGTGTGTGTATGTGTATGTGTGTGTGTGTGAGTGTGTTCAATACTTTCTACCCTGAGTCTAAATGGCTTATAAGGAAATTAAAGAAAAAAAATTCAAAATCAAAAATCAAAAACAAAACAAACGATGTACTGTAAACCATTTTCATCCAAAAAAGCACCAGATAATCTTGTAAAAACACAGATACCCATCTCAGACATAAGGAGTATCTTACTGACTTCTTTGTCGTCAGGAGTATGAGGCAGTGTGTTAACTCATGGAAATTGACCAACATGCACATAAAGATCCAAAAAGCAAACAAACGATTAAACAAAAAAAAAAAAACAACATTTGCACATACGTCTGCATGGGAACGAAAGATCACATGTATAACTGTAATATATCTTTTTTTTCTCGAAAATGATGAAAGTTAATTAATATTTGTTGGGAACCTCCAATACTATTCCCCAAAATTAAAAAAAAAATGGAATGTTAAAGCTGATATCTTTTGGGAACTGGACTTGGGTGATTGCCCATGCTTATTTACTCACGTTCAGAACGATTATTTGCAAAGTCAGCAAGATCAACTTGCAAATTAACTATGGAAATATCGTACATGACCCTCTTTGATAATAACAAAATGAGGTTGAATCAAAAATAAATAGACGATTCATAATTTTTCGCTCGACATTTATCTCGATTACAGTGAATCATATCTAATTAGGAATATAATGGAACATTTTGCTCCAATTAAGTGAAGCTGAGCGACTTATAAACAGATTAAATACATGTATTGTCTCTTTTGGTAGATGAAAACGTGAACGTTAAGCGACTGGCAAAAATATCTGATACATTTCAGGAACTTTACCTAAACATAGTTTCAAAACTGATAAAATTTGAATGAAAAAAAGTTTTTGAAAAAAACTCCAAAATTCAAACTTGATTCAATATATTTTCGATATTTGTATTTTTTTTTAACCTTTGTTCCAATTTTATCAATTTTTAAAATGTCAAAAACGTGAGACTGAACACTGTATCAACATAGGACGACGAATCTTCATGAAAAGAAAATTAAATCAGTTTAGGTTTGTCAGTTGTTGGTGGAGCTAGCTCAAACTTCAAAGACAATAAAATCCCATGAGTCCTGAAAAGAACGTTATGCAACCAATGTATCCTTCTGATAGTCACCCATGGAGCTGGTCCTCAACCTGATTAACGGGTAATCATGCTCAACATGAGAGACATTACTAGACAGCACGGTATATTCATGGAGAACTGAGATATCAAAGGATCCATTAAAATCATCACTGGCGATTGGCCAGGTATGTAGCAAGAATGTCTGCTAACTGCTGGACATCATTTCTAACATTATTGATGCTAACAGACCGTATGACAGACTCTGGCTAGTAGGAAATAAAATGGATAGATTACTATGGAAAAAAGTTCAGGAATATCTCCAAAAATGGACTTGAAATGTTACTTCTGCTGATGATGCAGATTTTGAAATAGCCCATTGCAATATATTGAATACATTTGCAATCATAGTAATTGATTTTTTTCATTTTAATCAGATAAAAAAGTAGCATCATGCACTAAAAAGAGGAAAACTGAAAGATATTCGAAGAATACTGAAACAAACTTTTTTTTCTTTCATTCTATAGATTTATTGACATACTGGACAAACGATAGTTGGAGATTTCATCAAATGAACTCTGACTCAAGATGTTTAGAACCGCAGTCAATTCTACCAGCCGGCATTGTCTTATGACAGATGATTGTTTTTAGAATGTAATTTCTCTTGAAAATAGACTGAGTCTTGACATCTTTTATTTAAAAATAATATTGCATTCGTAATAATGAACATCCTTCTCTCCCGATTCATTAAAAGCTGCTTACAACAACAAAGACCCTCCAGTAATGAGACTTTAAAAACTATTTCAAAATCAGGATCAATGCCCGAATATGTTTGAACTGATTCAAGACATTGACTCATGTATCTATCTTATTTGGAAGTCCATAAGGGGAGATCTGCTTTGCACGGGTATTAAGAGCAAATCATTCAGATTACTTTGTAATAAAGATCAAGCATTTGGGGCTGTTTCTACCATGCATTGTAGTAGAGAAATGAAGTCTGTTTATCACTTTGTGGTGCTCCCTATACTTTTGGTGAGGAATTAAGTACGAAACTCTTCTTTTAGCTAGATATCCAAAACGTCTCTTCATCTGACGACCCCTATAAAACCCCTGGACGCACATGGTCCAAGGCTCATTAGCTCCAGTACCCCTAGCTGGGTACGCTTCTAGCCCCGGCCTCTGCGGCCGGCCAGTCTCTCTTTCTTTCTCCTTGGCCCAATGCTCCTTGCTGCCAGTATTCCTAGCTGGTCATGCCTCTGGCCACGGCCCTCGCAAGCGTCTACTCTTCCACTCTCTCTCCTCCTCTCATGTTCTATGTCTTTCATAGTCTTTTCGTCGAGAGTCTAACAGCGTCTGAGAATAGCCTCAAAGTTAACTCTCTTACTTGGTAGTAAGGCTCACACACTGAACCCGGTTTCCACGTATCTGTGAGAAATCCAACCATACGGAATCCATGCGTTCAGACAACTCAGCTATAACTTCGACGCCAGCACTATCAAGACGAGAGAACTCCAACTTTTTACTATCTCTTCTCCTATCAGTACTTCTCACGATTGATCGTATTAATGTTACCCGTACATGTACCTCATCTTTATTCTTGTATTAAACGTACGTCTCTTCTCTGGCCAAAATTCTACTATGTGTTCATTCCTCTTTATTTCAATGCACGTCATAATCCATACTTGGCGTGCATTCCATTCTTTCCCCTATACAGCATTCCTTTCCTTACCCAGCTATAGGGCCGGCGCATTACTCATCATCCGCGAGGATCCAGAATCCTCGTCTCTCAACAGTCCATCGCTGTTCGGATTCAACAATAGAACCTCTACGAAAAAACTTGAATCCTTCTCTTTTGTGAAAGATAGAGTACATCCTGCACTCTGCTTGATGAGCTGATTTGTCTTCAGATGTGTCAATACATCTCAGTATATACGTTATTCAGTTGGTTGGTCCGACTTACGTTCAACAACAAAAATAGAAAAATCTGGAAGAGCTGTGCTGTCATTATAAGGTGTGACGTCCAAAAAAGTGGTAATGTATCAAAAGAAAATCCATCCCAACCATTTTGGTTACTTGTAGCAAACGATGTCAAAATAAAATGGCACCGTACACTAAGATGCTAATTTACGATTTTATTGAAAATAATACTTGCCGAATATTTCATTTTGCAATCTTTCAAAAGCATGAGAATGAATTGAATTAAATGCTCTTCTTCCTTTTTCTGCTTGTACTTTCATGGACGTTGGATGCATTGTTGAGCTTATGGTTCTTGTTTAAATATAAATCATTGACAAATAATAATGGCTCTCATTCAGAGTTGATGACGTTGTTATGTACTTTACCTAACGGAAATCTAGCTTTCACGTATAAGGGAAATTAAATATTGTGTATGTTTGAACTGCGTCTATCTGGACCGGGATTAAGCGTAATACGCTCTTCACCAACAGTCTGATTGCAAGTTGGGAACTTGTTCCTGGCATGGTCAGAGCCTGGGATAAGTCGGACTGCAGGCTTTTAATGGAAGTCAAAATCACATCAACTCCTTCCATTTAGTACCGAAAATCTGTTACGTGAGTGTTGCAGACTGAGTGAATGTTAAAAAACTGAATCCCATCATCAGAGGTTAAAATTAAATTCCAAAGCCAGTGAATGGAATCATCAAGAAATGTATGGTGAAACTTTCATTTCAAAGGTAACGTGCGGGGTTTAGTAACCATATTCCCCTGACTGTTGCAAGTGGTAACTGTTATCTGCAGTTATGATTATGTCCGTGTTTAGGGGAATTGGTTTCATTGCAATGGGGCAAAATGATCCCTGTTAATATAGTCCTGCAGTACCAAATACACGCCTACGTTTTATTTTATTTGGTAGCAATCATAAAATGAATTTCATGGAACTGTAATACAGATTTATGTTTATTTTTTGCCAAAGTGATATTTTCATTTTTCATTTTTTTCATTTGTTGTTCGATCAAATATCCTTGACACATGAAAGTCATACGTTTATGCTATGCTCTGTTCAGTCCCTAAAGGAATGTACTGAGATCATATCATCCTGATTTTTTCTCAGTTTTGTCATTTAGAAATACCATAAGTTTAAGCAAGATATTTAGATTAAGTCTGAATCATGAATTGTTCCTCTTACAATGCAAAAATATTCTCCTCATTGCCTTGAGTACAAAAAAAAAAAAATAGTTGACTAGACTTGTTGTCCAATATATATACATATATATATATTTATAACCTCACTCTACCAACTTGACTACAGCACTTTTAGAAAAGCAGCTCAAAATAGCCCACTGCTTCTTGGTTGATACTCGTGCATTATTAAACTCTTTGGGATCTCATTCAACATTGTTCTCTTTCTTCTTAAGTTTCCTATTCATCAACTTTCTCTAGTTATAATCCACTTACTGTATTATTCTTTGTTTCTCCTCATCCTTAAGTTTTCCCAAGGCAACCAGCCTGTTAAAGACCCAACCCTTGTGTGACCCCAATTCATATTAGCTTGTAATCAATTCTCAAGACAGCCATTACTATCACTAATCCAGTTCGCTGACCCACAACAGCAGGATGGACGTAAAGTAAAATGTCCCATAGTTATGATCTTCCATAACCATCAACTTACTGCTCCAACAACATTGAAAGTGTTACACTTTTCCGAACATATTGACGGTTTTTTTTCATAGATACATGCTTGAAATAAATCTATGTAAATAAAAATCCATATATGCAATACATTCTCCTCTTCCAGCAATATAACGCTCTCTCTCTCGCTATATATATATATATATATATATATATATATATATATATATATATATATATACTGCTTTCATTTGAAAAAGGAGGCGACTAGTAACAGATATATATATATATATATATATATATATATATATATATATATATACATATATATATGTGTATATATATGTGTATGTGTGTGTGTGTGTGTGTGTGTGTGTGTGTATGCGTGTCTGAAATTGATAAATGATCAATTTATTTTATTTCATTTATTTTTCTCCAAATTTTAATATAGTTTATGCTCGGTCTGTATCTATCTCTATTTGTTTCTCATAGCCCACCCACATTTATTTTCTGTTTATGTACGTTGTCTAAGCAAAATTATCCATTGAACGTATACTAACGACTGATCACTCAAAATCTGAGTTATAATATCATATAATGCAATTCATAATTATTTCGTCTGATCATCATATCCATTCATAAATAACGTAACTGTTGCGTTGGAAAAAGCAAATGAACACACCTACACACGTGTGTGTGTATGTGTGTATATATTAGAAAAATCGAGATTTTAGCCATCTTTGTGGACAGCTTTTGTTTCAGATAGCAAAACAGTCTAGATGATCTATTTACTTTTGATTCAAGATGAGCGAACTCGATAAAAAAAATACGAACTCCATTCGAATTCCTTCAAGATGGAAACGCTCTTTCGGAAAAAAAATGCATGTGTTTATCAAATTGGAAATCCCTTGGCTTCTCTCGCCGATGCGAATACGTCATCCGTCTGGATTTATTATTAAGGAATCTATAAGGCATCTATAAGCTGCGTGTTATTTTCTGCAATGCTTTGAGGCCAAATTATTATCAAATAAAATAAGTTACATATCAAGCAAAAATATTCACGTATGTCTCGGTGTATCCTTGCTAGATAAACTGTGTTATGTGATTTGTAATATACATACACGTATGCACACACATGCATATATTCCTGAAATATGTTCATGTGTGATACGTTTGATACATATATATTTTCAAACTGAATATAGGGTGATTGTTAAATTTACAGTGTAAGTAAAAATTCATTGGTAACACCTATTTCGTTTTCTTTTTCAAATGATCACCCCTAATAAGGCAGGTTGCCATAAGATGCTCGTCACGTAACGGTTTCTGTATCGTGTGACTTGTTGTTTCACTATTTTTCTTATTGCTTTTCAAATTAATGTTAAAAGTAGATTCCTATTTGCTGGTTTCCAAGGCAAATCTTTCTCAAACGTTTGGTCTGGTGGTATTTCAATATGATGTCAGTCGGCACATTCATATCTGAAAAGCGAACGAAATTTCAAAGTATAACTAACTAATATTAATTCATATATATATATTAAGATCACGAGTAATATTATTTTGTCTCTTACCTGATATATATCTATATCTATGTATCAATGTATCTCTCTCTCTCTCCATATATATATATATATATATATATATATATATATATATATATATATATATATATATATATGTACATATATATATATATATATATATATATATATATATATATATATAAATATGAATATATGCCTCAGAGTACACAGGATGCTTATTCATTCTGTACAACTAGCAAGGTGTTTTCTGTGATCAAGTATCGGATATGTACAAGAAGCAATTTGAAAGTCTAATCCTACTTAATCATAATAAAGATAATTGCACAGCATATCATAAAGGTTGTGTATAAGACAGAGTAAAGTCTCAGAAGAATGGAACACGGCCATCATAATGCTTCTACATAGAAAAGAAACCTCAACACCTACAGGCCTATCAGCCGACTCAACAGCATTTATAAACTGTTCACAGAAATCATCACCATCAGGATCACAAGAACACTACGTATACATTTATATATTTTAGAAGCTGAATTATATACATAAGATAGGTTTGAAGATGAATAAAGCAAGCAATGTAAGACAAAATTCCTTTATAAACATGAAATTACCAGGACAACGGTAGAATTAGAAAATCTTTGCTTTGAATTTTGTCAATACTCAAGTTATATAAGGTTTTGAACTTGACTGTTTGAAATGTATCTGATACACTTGATTTTTAGCATTCACTGATTATGGTTTATAAGTATACATGCATTTAATCTCTATTAAGTGTTGAAACACTGATGATTGCCACTTTGATCAAGAATTGCCCATCTCCTTTAAATTTTATCGTAACTTTTAAATCAATTCTGAGGTATCCTTTAATTAGCCTTACTGTTGACTTGCCATATAACTACTTGTCTGGGTTGTCACAGTTTCTTTCAGCTTGCAATACGGAAACAATACAGGGAAACCTTATGACATTTAGATTTCCAGCAAGCTGAAACCTACAAAGACGCCGAGATATCAACTCAATGATTCCTTCTTGTTCGGAAGATTCACTTAGAATGACATTTAATTAACTACCTCAATGCCCGAGGATTATAATGACTGTAAAAAATGTTAGGCTGAGTCAATGATGATAACACTCAGTGGAATTTTTGTCAGGATGTTCAGAACCAAAGACACTCAAATAAGTATGCCTTCGTTCCTCTGTTGAGAAAATGAATATAATGGGCTCTCTTTCCTAACCCTTTACAAGCTGTACATTGCAAACGTGATTTTTTAATCTATTTTCCTTTTTAGTTCCATTTCGAGATACACTTTCAATTGGAAATCGAGAACTCCCTCAGATCGAGAGGTGTACATCCAAACGACCCCTAACTTGACTCTGCAATATTCAGTGCACGGACCAACAAAGCAGGCGATTACCAACTTTGTGAATGGTTGATTATTGAGTTTTGTCGGTTTGTACGGCTAATTGGGTCTAACTTGATGATGCACCATGTTTATGTTCAATAAACATGACGCATCAAAGATGCCTGGATTTCTAACATTTTTTTAATAATTGCGAATGTTTATGTACATTTGTGTTTTTTATGTGTTTATATAACCCAGCACTCCTGGCCATACTGTTTCGTCTACAGGCTTTGGGATTGATATACGTACTCCACTAAACAGTTTCTAAAATTTTTTTCTCATCAGGAACAGGGAGTATTTTTTTTTAACATTTTTGGGGGACTTCGTTCTGACGTGTTCATTATTAACATCTTGAAACCCCGGAATCTAGATACCAGTGACGTCATAAATAGAATTAATTCTTACCATATATGTTTTTCGAGGCAATTTTTCATACAATTTTGACGCTACGCTTGTTCGATTATTAACAGTGAAGGTGAGTTTAATTCAATTTCAAGTTTCCTATTATTATAATGTCTTAATGAAGTAGATACATTTTCTTAACATTTTTTTTTCACGTATTAATCGCATTGGTAGTGTGCCTGAGAAGCGTTTGACATCTAACTTCATTCTTCAAGGAGCTGACTGAATGTATACGGGAGAAAATATTTACTTTTTGAATTGAAGACTTGGTGCCGTAAAGAAGGGCACAGAGTCAGTATCATGTTTCTCATCATAAGTATATTGTAAATCAAAAACCAAATTTAGAGTCAGGTCACTCATCCCCTTTAAAAGGGTCAACTTTTTTCTTGGAAACAACAAGATTAAAAAAACAAAAAACAAATAAAACAGCAAAAGTAAAATTCTGGCATATATACATATATATATATATATATATATATATATATATATATATATATATTATATATATATATATATATATTGTTCTCAGCTCATATTATGGTCGAGGGTTTTGCCTGGTAAAGTACATAAGTGCAATTATTAGTAACAGTCACCTTTGGTTGGTCCAGCCCGTCGAAGCTTCCGGTCAACAATCTAGGTACAGACCTTAGAGTTGCTCAGCTTCGGTGATCTTTACAACATTACAATATGAAAACCTTTTAGTTAGGGAGAGAGGTTCCTCAATCCCAGTTCCTTGCTGAGTAATCAACGGAATAGTATCATTTTCGAAGTGTTTGGTATGACTCAGGATTATATTGAATCATAGCCTACAGTACAGGAGGATACAATTCTACCACTGGGCCACAGTGATCTGTACCCTAATGAGTATTTAGGCTAAACAATAAAAGCAGAGACGCCAGTCAGGAAATAAGAATACAACTGTCCTTAATAAATCAGCGTTCTGAATTATACTTTTTACCTGGGTTCGAACTTGTGCAAGTTCGAAACAAGCTACCTTACCAGCACTTTTACTAGCGCAGATTTTCAGTACATGTAAATTCAGACTTAATATTGATGTTACAATTCTTGGAAATCATCGTTGTGAGCAACATCACTCATAAGTCAACGGCTGGACACAAATTCCCCCATTTTCTCCTATGACGACAACAATGGCACTAAATCCTGCGATGTTTTTTCGGCTGACCTTTCTATCCGATTTCTCGATTTCGCGTTTGGTCTTTTTCTACTGTACTTACTGCCTATGGGCACAAGTCAGTTGGTCTTTTGCTTTATTTACTGTCATCTTTTCTTGCTAAATGTCCAGCCCACTCTATCCTTCTTGCTGTAATATTTTTTATAATAATCTTCACTCCAGTTCCCCTGATTATAATGTGCCGCGATCAACGACATGATCACCCCTCGTTCTTCTGCCAAACATGAATCAAAAGATGAAGGTAACTCTAGTTACCAACTCCCACATAATCAAGAACTTGAAGATCTGCATGTAATTGATGGATGAAGAAGGTGAAATCAGGGAAATTCCCCGTCACAAAAGTGACCCCTTAGCCTTGGAAAGAGGTTCCTCAATGTTATTTGCTCACTGTTAACGGTAGGCTAAACATAGAAACAGGGAGAATGCAGAAGAAAGTGACTCTTGAAGAGTCAACATGATCGTCGCCAACTTGCGCTGCTGGGAAGCAAGCTACTATTCCATGTCACGTATCCAGTTTTTTCTCTATAGATATGTTCTAAATTGAGATTACTTTTAGTAATTCTTGGATATGATATGCTATATTTGACGGCATATTCTTCACGCAAATATTGATAAGAAAATTAACGTTATTTTCATTGTCTGGTACCACATATGCCAGAATTTGGAGATTCGATAAGAAATAGGTTGATTGATTATAGGAAGGGGCTTCCCCTTGCTAAAAATCACTTCCAAAGTCGAGTATATTTGCAGCATATTCTATTGGGGTGATCAATACAGAAATTAAAAAAAAAAGTATTTTCTCAATATATAAGTCACTTCTCTCATCTTTGCTGGGCGGTTATCAGTAAAAGAGTTTGAATATCCAAAGGACAAACAAAATGCTGTTGGACACAAACTAAGAGATTAGGTTGGTATAAACATACATTGCAGATTGGACCATACTGTCAAAACCTATTTGAAGGGGGAATTTGAAAAAAAACAAAAAAAATTTTTTTTTGACACCATAAGGAGTATATGTTGAAAACTTTAGTCCTCTGACTTAATTTGTGCGGTTCATTCCCGTGAAATATAGCCACTCATCAAACCAAGAAACTAACCAGCCAGCCAGACTGTCGGACCAAATGTGGAAATTTCGACAGTTTTTTCGACGGATCTGGTCGACAGTTTACAATATGCAAAGCAAGCTAAGCATTAGCAATTCATGTTCTTACACATAACTTTTTAAAAAGCTATGCAAACAAAAAATATCTTATATTTGTACATGTTATTAACCACACAAAAAACAAAAGAATTTATGAACAAGATATCATGAATGAATATTAAATAGATTCATAAAGACAAAATAACACTTTGGAATTAATGCTGACTTTTAATAATACATAAATGTGTATGTGTATTTATGACTTGAACATGTGTTGCATACACTAGACATATGTTCCATACAGCAAATTTACATTCATTCGTAGCTGTATAAAGAATGCATATTACATAAAATATAACCAAAGATTAACAGAGTGATATAAGCATCCATATATAGATTTGTTTCTCTCGTTCCGTTCTCATCTTTCTCATCCCTACCCAACACAAAAAATAATTTCTGATGTATATAAAACCGTCTGAAAATTTTTAGATTTATCAATGACTCTCATATATATATATGTATATATATATATATATATATATATATATATATATATATATATATATATATTCCAACAACGAAGAAATTTATGTAAATTTTGTTATTCGCCAATGCTTTTCATTTACAGTGAGTGCAAAAAGTATCCTTTACATTCCATAATTGATTCTAACATATTTATACAGCTTCAGAATTGTCATAATCCGGACCGAAAATTCAAAAAAATATAAAATGAAAACCTAAGAAGTATATGTATATTGAAACGCTATGTACAGAATATGAAATCGTCAATTTTGAGCTTTTCCATGGATGAGAAAATAACCATTTTGAAATGTGATAGATAATCTTGGCTCGCAACTCCCCTCTCTTTCTTTCTCTCTTTCTCTCTATCTCTATTTATACCAACACGCACGCTCGAGCGTACACACACACACACACACACACACATACACACACACAGACATATATGTACACATATGAATTTAAAGGTCAGTTGCTCTGTAAATGTTGTTTCCTGCGCAAAGGTATTACGGTAATTGCACAGGCCTCAAGCGAATCCCAATGATGATAATACGATTTGAAAAGTTGCATAATAAAAACTCTTATGACATGTCCGAGGCCTTTACTTTACTGGTTTCCATCTATGTATGCATAAAGACCCAAATATGCAACATATTTTCAAAATGTCCTCCGGGTGTGGTTAGCTCCAACCGGAAAACGGTTGACCTTTTGCCAGAAAATACGAAAATATTTCCGTTCTCTATGTAGGTGAGGTTAAATCCATGATTATTGAAGGAACTATTCAAAGGGGATCCTAAAATAAAATTCTAGTATTTGTGAAATTATACCCTTTTCTTTCCCTTTCACTTGAACATTTATTCAGAACATCTTACATGGAAAAATGTTGATGCATCTACAGGAATAGGATTACTCAGAAATTCATAAGTTGCGTCTGCACATATCCATATATAGGGGATTTTAAATTGCAAATACATGTTATTGCCAATTGTCATCGGCTTGTTGTTGCTGTCATTTGCTAGTGCATTCCTAATGCAATGTTTCCGCTTGGCCCCGTTGACTGCCAGATCTTTTATGGTTGTCAGCCAAGTAGATTGGAACTATGTTTCTTTTGGACACGCACAACGATGTTTTATTGCAATAGCAATTGTGCTAGATTCACATATTGCTTCTTCCACTTTAGAGTACAAACGTTTGGAGCTCCATGACGGGAGGTTGTTCTTTGGGCACAGTAGTCGGCATTCTTTTGCAAATTGTCACTTGCTGTGTCGTCCAATCATGAAAACTGCTGCAATAAACCAGGAATGACTAAAAATATCTACGTCTTACTAGCCCTAATTCTCGAACGATCCAATGAATATATTAGAGACAGGATTACGTTATTCATTCATTCATATATATATATATATATATATATATATATATATATATATATATATATATATATATATATATATATATATATATATATATATATATATATATATATATATATATTTATTTATTTTCCAGAAGGAATAGACTATCGAATTGAATGAGGAATTAGAAAAGAGCTTGAATAAAATTAAATATTACAGACAGGACTGTTGTATCTGTTAATATACATTCATTTATAATTGAAAGAACAGATTAAAAAGAAGATCTTCATGTGTTTCTGTTTTCTTTTCCTTTTTTATCAAAGCCACCAGACCAAATTCTACAGTAATTCCGAATCACTTTTTGATTAGGACAAATTTATCACTAATATTTATCGAATATAGTGGATGAAAAGAGTGGATTTACAAAGAATCATGATGTAACAATGTAAATAGATGAAAAAGGAGAAATTATCTTCCTAACTTTTCAAAAAGTAAGCATCAAAGATAACAGAAAATTTGAATTCAAATAGTGGCCAATGAATCATTCATTGATGTAAGAGTGTAAATAGATATGACAGATCAATTAGTTTCGTTCAACCTTATAAATTCAGTTATATCAAGACATAGATATTTTTAGTCACTTTTGGCCATCCGTACCTGTTTTCAGAAAAAGCTGGCACGGCTGGCAATGAAAGGATGCTCATTCGTACTTATAACAGAATCCCTTGTATTATTTACATTTACGTCTGTCACAGATGGTTTAAGCTTGCAATATCCAATTGTATTACTACGTGGATCTAGTATCAGAGGGGGGTGCCAATCATAAGAAGTATGGTTCTGTTTGGAGCCTCCTGTTATCCATCCATTGCTCAAATATTTGATACACACGTCTATTGATTTTTGATAATTCTTATAATTCAATGAAGATTGTAAAATCGAACATCTACATCTGACTTTTACTTTTCAAGTGAGTGTTAATGTATGATAAGCAAAAAAGAGCTCGAAATATCTTTCATATTTATTGCTTTTTGCACCACTTCACAAAGAACAAAGGTGTATAAATGTCATCAAGAAATTTTTAACATACATGTGTTATACTTAATAGGGCTTTGGTGGTTGAATCTAAAATTTAAGTGTATCGAGTTCATTATGTGATGAATGTTATATTCCAGCATATAACCTCTACAGAGCGTTGTTGGGGTTCAACGTTTTTAGTTTGACTTTTTGTTTTATCTTTTTTGAAAATTCATATATATTTACTTTGTTTTTCCGCTAGAAAAGTTTAAACTAACACAATAATTGTTTTCGTTAAACCTCCACTTATATTGCCTTATACACAAAACAACACAAGATGGGCGTAGTAAAGTGAAACAGACTCAAAATCCGTAATTCAATTATATATAATACCTCTAAGGTCATTTCATAATAATATATCGTCTTATAAACATTGAAAAATCTTTTTCTATTTCAGGATCACCTCATCACACATTGGTTTACTTTACTGTACATTTTAGCAATCAAACTTTTTAAATCATTTCTACAAAGAAATCTATATCCTAGCCATTTAATCTATTTTTTCTGGACATTTTCTCAATACTATTCTCAAAACTGTTAATATTACTGATATTCTTCATACAATTTTGTCCAATAGTGCATAACTCCTTTGCTAAAGAAATCTATTGATTTATTGGGACGTACCATTAGATTATTGTTTCATGGGACAGGATGAATGAGTTTTTACCATAACTAATTTGAACATGACATTGACGAGAAAAAAAAATCAATATTGTTGACGAGTATTATGAAGCTTTCCTAAAATTAAATGAAATAATCAAATTCTGAGCTTTTATTTGGAATCCAGGTACCGTCTGATTTATGCCATTCAGCTTTTACGGAATTAGTACAAGTTCACCCCGTTGTCCAGAAGGGCGTGATGCAAGAATCATTTACATTATTTTATCTTCGAAAAAATGATAGTGATTGATTATGGGCTTTAAATTATTTCAGATCCGGAAAAGTCCTGTAAGAATTGCTATACTGTCGCAGTGTGTGGAAATGTTCAATAGAAAAATGCAACACTACATGGATATATTCTCCTGTACTTGTGATCACAAACCTATGACCCTAGGGTCAATATATTTGAACCCCAATACAAAATAAAAAGTTTGAAAGGAGAATTCAACCATTATCAAAACATTATTAAACTTTCCATTCTTGTCAATAATTTGTTAACAGTGGCGTCATATCTAAAGTCATGTAAAAAAATTGGCTCATAAAACAAATATGATCAGAAAAAAATCCATCTATGACATCATTGGCCTTTCACACTGGAAAAAAATATGGAATAGAATTAGAATAACATCTAAAAACATGTAAATAACAGATGATTTAGACATTGTCAATAAATCTGTCAAAATAAGGACCCTAAAAGGTTAAAAAAAACTTTCCCCAAATCCTTTTTTTGTTTTTCAGAGAGGGTTTGATAGAATACGGATGCTTATATTCACGCTTGTGGACAAAAAAGTATAGCTAGGAGCGCTTGAACATACAAACATACGCAACTATAAAAAAGGATAGATATCGGGGTATATACTGACAACAATTAAGCTTACTCTGAAATATTTTGTCAATATGAAATCCACTGGTGATCCTGTCAGTCCCAAATGATCTTTAGAGTTCGCATCTTTTCAAATCTTTTTCTCTTTGTCAGTTTATCTCGGAACTGATTTTATCTATCTATGTATCGGTTTCAGTCACTTCATATTCACTTATCTCAGCCTGTTTATATCTATCTGCCTTTTCATATCCACCTGTCTTGCTGTTCTTATCTATCCGTCTGATCATATCTGTCTCTGTTCATATCCATCTATCTCAGATCTGTTCGTATCCAAGAGTCATTCTGCCCATGTCTATACGTCTCAGTCTGTTCATATTTAACTGTCTCGGTCTGTTCATATCTTTCTTAACCCATGTATTCATATCCATTTCAGTCTGTTCCTATCCATCTCAGTCTATTCATATCCGTCTCTGTTCATGACCATCCTTCTTCATTCGTATCAGTCCATCTCAGTTAGTTCATATCCATCCGTCTTGGTCTGTTCATATCCACATTCTTCTTCTGCTTATAACTATGCCTCAGTCTCTTCATATATATCGCAGTCTGTTTATATCCATATGTCAGTCTAGTCATATCCATCTCAGGCAGTTGATATCCATATGTCTCACTGTTCATATCCATCTCAGTCTATTCATATCCATCTATCCAAGTCTTTTCATATATATATATATATATATATATATATATATATATATATATATATATATATATATATATATATATATATATATATATATATATATATATACTATATTAAGTTAAACAAGAAAAGAAAAGAATTTCACTTGAAAGCACAATGAATAGTGCATCGCTGCGTTAAAACAGCTACCATTCGGTAGCTGGTTCAATTTCAGTGATAACCACCCCATTTTCTTACATTGTTTATTCTATTCACGTTAAGTAAACAGGATGATAACGATGGGAAATCATTTCAGATATGTTTTTATATAAAACAACGCAATTTCTAATTCATTTTGTCGGGGCAACATATATATATATATATATATATATATATATATATATATATATATATATATATATATATATATATATATATATATATATATATATATATATATATATATATAAATAAGCGGGCCTTCCATATTTGAATAATCCATTTTAGGTAACATGGAAGTCTCTTTAATACAGTTAGGTCAGTAAGACAGACTCCTGCTCCTGGTAATCAATTAGTCGTGTGTTTAAATCACGGTAGGGGATGCAAATCTAACTTTTTACTCTTCTGATGAATACTTCATCCAATTCCCGAAGCTACACGCGATGTCAAAAGTTTCAGAAGCAAAAATATGGATGCTGTGATTCACCTTGGAGAATCCTTTGATAGATTCTGTAACCTTTGTAGAAAGCAACCTTCTGTGTCCAAATTAATTGTATTCAAGAAGTTTGGAGTGAGATTAATTCCATCCCCACCCCTGGGTGAGAGACCGTTTTGTTGGTCCAATGACAGTTCTTTTCACCTTTTTTTAACTAGCTTGACAGATTGTAGGTATACTATAAATTTCATTTGCTACTTCACTATTTCTATCATCTACTTCAATAATCTAAACGCGTTTGCTTCTGATTGATGCAAAAGGAGATTATGTACGATATAGGTGAGTATAAATGAATCTTTCGAGATAGAATGTTCTCTACATATCAGTGTTTCTCAACCAGAAGGACATGCACCCTTACTAGTTCGTTAGTTATTTCAAGAAGAACAACGAGCAAGCATGGAGAAAAAAAGAATTTTTGGAGAAATTTTTACTATTTGGGGGGGATTCTCTCGACACTGTTTGCCAAGTACCGTAATTCATATAGCATGCTAACTTTGATTTTTGTTCACATTTTTGCAGTACTCTTTGAAAGCTGATACTTTGGTTTATATCAATATCACAATATATATCTATAGCTGTCCGTGGATGACAATAATTAATTCTCCTCTATTCAGGGTTGAGCACTCTTTAAGTGAGGTAACTCATCCATTGTAAGCTTATGCAATGCTCTTCCATAGGAATAGAGCACTCTGGTGGATCAGGAATTTCTGTGTAAATTAAATATATTGCTTGAATTCAGCCTTGCTTACCATCCAGTTCCATAGTCCAGGGGTAGGATATCGGCCTGTGGGTATGAAGTGAAAGTTTCAATTCTGCCTCACGGTACTGGATGGGATAATGGAAAGTCTATAGCCACACTGAAGAGATCCAATACATTGAAACAGCTGTCTGTTGATGACACAATAATATATGTATATATATCGATGATTTCGACAAGATTACATAGATTTTTCCGAATAACTACTCTGTTTTAACCGAATTTTAATCGGGTCACCTTGACGCTATAACCTTTCTCCCTAGCTAGGATGCCTTTGTAACTGTTCCTATCAGTGACTAAGCAGACCTGTCTTCTGTTTTTTCAATTTATGAGTCATAACAATTTTAAAACTTCATCATGATTTCGTCAGCTCTGTCTCCGTGGAAACCAAAATCTAAATGATCAGTGTTCAGGAGAGCCTGCTTCAACACAATTATGTGCTTTGACGTGAGAAATATTGTAATAACAATCCAAATTTCAAATATTCAAACAAACAACCACGAAAACCATTGAAATCGCAAGAATGCCGCACGTAATGCGATGAATGTGCAAGTTTTATTAGATTTTCTTATTTTCAACAACGTCTTTTGTTTTCATCAAGAAGGAAATTGGAAACGGATAATGATTATCAGCTGCCACTCTTAAACACAAACAACAAAACATATTTCGGAAATAAATAGCAGGAAAAAAGATACAATATTGGGAAAAAATAATCTTATTTGAAAATTAAAAACAAACTGAAAGTAACTTTATATCATTCTGCAGTTTTGATGTTGACAAATGCTGGGAAATGTTCCTTCTTTATGGCCATCTATGAAATAATATGTTATTTAGGGTTTAGTTCGGTCTCTCAGTAGGATCAATGCCAGCTACTTATGAGGTGGTTTAGAAAGAAATCAAATTCCATTAGATACATATATGTTCTCGATTACTAATGGTAAGTTCATTGTGGCAATTAAATATATTAATATATATGTGTACATGAAGTCATAATTGGACATTGAAAGCCTACTGCATCGGTTGCAGGTTCGATTCCTGCAGCAGCCCCATTTTTCTTGCTAATTGTGACCATAAGAGGTCGTTTCAAAATATATATATATATATATATACACACACACACACACACATATCTATATCTATCTATCTATCTATATATATATATATATATATATATATGCATGTGAATGTGTGTGTGAGTGTGTGTATGTAGTATATACTGATTGGAAATATTATTATTCCAGTTGTACTCAATACTCACAGTAGAGATAGAATGTCAATAATATATATAAATGTGGTCTATAGCAATGGTATATCTTGCTTTGCTATGTTCATTTTATCAGCTAGACAATGTAACTGGGGTTTCAGTTGGAAAAAACATTTTGTTTGATTTGAATTGTTACAGTTTGAGTAAGTTGTAATTATGTACGTTGGAAGCATTATATGATATTGTTTCTTTATAGATTTGCTAATTCAGACATTATATTCAGCTGCTTCTACGTCAAATCGTTCTATGAGTTTTAGTTTTTTTTTTCATTCATAAATAGTTTTATTTGTCTATAAAGTTGGAAGATATTTTTGTTTAAGTAATTTGTCATCTTTAATTCCCATTACCTGACTGCTTTCACGCGTGTTCTCATTTTTTTCATTTCATATTCTGAAAAATAGACTTCTTCTTCTATAGAACTTTTAGTTGTTCTGGTAAAACTTTGTTAACTCATTGCATTATTTTATCTGATTCTAATCTGCTAAAAAATCATCTTTTGTTTTTGAGCAAGGTTCATTAACATATTTTGTGGATCTATACTTTAAGTGGCAGAGAGCCTTCCAATCTGACACCCTCCATCAAAGTGACTGTCGATCACTATAGCAAGTCCTATAGAGTATTCCCACCCTATGGTTTGATTCACAGAATATTTGAGCAAAGAGGCAACACAACCCCATAGATAGCTTTTATTTGCAAGGAGAACGGCACCCAGACCTATGACCTAGGAGTCCTGCTCCTATTTGCGCTGCCTCAGTGGACCATATGTTTCAAACCATTGATTTAAAGGATAAGACCAACCCAGTGCAAATCCAAGAAATCTTCATTTGCCGAGTTGCGTCATCATCATAAATACTGATTTAAGTGTTACTTCGTCGACTGCATACCGTTCGATGGATTGCGTCTCCGACTTTAAGCTCAGTAAAAAGGTCTTCTGATATTCCCAAGGGGGAAAATAATTTGAAATATGACCTAACAGGACAAATGATGTATTTTTTCTTGAACAACACAGCAAATAAAAAAACGAGTATTTACACTATATACACAGGAAAAGCCGATGTGATGAAGACAATATTCTAATGCACAGAAGAAAAAAAAATGATATCGGTTAGATTGGCAGGGCGGATGGATAGAGTTAGTGAGTGTTACTGCAATCGGGGGACAGATTTGAAAGGTTGATCGATGACCCAAACTTAGAACAACCAATATATAGGTGCCAATAAGAGAGGCATGGGAAAATGTCAAGTAAAGGCTAGTGATTTTGACTGAGGGACCTTGTGCTTTGTTACAAATCCTAGATATGACTTCAGCTTAATCCAAGCATCCACCTTGTACTGCCTATAACATTTGCTGTGTAGAGATGTACCTCTATGCAAATATTCTGCATCCTAGGTCCAATACTGAAGAATTCCTTAGAAACACCCTAAAATGACATGTGGTGATCTCAAATTACTCTGATGTCAAACGATGGAGAATTTTCGTCTAATTGACATTTCTATTCGATACGTGCTTATATGTTGCTAACAGCCAACGAAATCGGATGAATGATGACGAAAATGACTTTTAGGTCTGTATTTCACTGCGTGTGACCTTCACCAAAAAAGCCAAATTTCAGTTACATAGGTGGAAAGATATTGCCAAAGGCTTTTAAAATTATAGGAGAAAAGACGTCTGGCAATCCCAAAAAGTCTTTAAGACTACGTCTCTGAACATATTAAGTGTGATGTGCCCGATTTTAAAATTCTTGGTGTAGAATCGAGGCTAACAATCGGCTGGAAATGACCACAAGTGATATCTTTTGACCTCATATGACTTCAAAGGTCAACTCTAGATTGCATATGACCTCCAGCATAGACAACCATACCTCAATGCACAATGTTAGGTTAGCAGTTTTAGAATTGAAGCCGTAAACATGGGAAATTGTTTTAAAATGACAGGAAAATGACTTTTAGTGACTATTAATGGCCTCAGAAATCCACATCATATCGATTTCAATACTTGCTGTGGGGGAAATGAACCTCAATTCCGAATTTTATTTCAGTTGGTTTTAAATTACGGCCGAAAACTCGGAATGACCCTTAGTGACCAAGAATGACACTAAGATCAACCGCACATATAGCCTATGTTGTAACTTGACCTTTCCACAGACAGCTTACAAGATATTCTACTGATAGGCCTCGTAGTTTTAGAGGGGGAGAGGCACAAAAGATCAAACGAAAGGCTCAAATATATATATATATATATATATATATATATATATATATACTTCCATACGTGGACGAGGAATTCAAACTAAATAGATATATCACTTAGATTCAGCCTTACCGACCGTCCAGTTCCCTAGTGCAGAGGTAGAGGATGTCAGTCTCTGGGACTGAAGCGAAGGTTTTGATTCTACCTCGTGGTACTGGATGGGATAACGGATAGTCTATAGCCACACTGAAAAGTTGTAATACAACGAAACAGCTGTCTGTGGATGACACAATAATATATATATATATATATATATATATATATATGACCAAGACCCTTGTTCCATGATCAACACGCCATCTCAGCAACCAGAGCACCAATTACAAGTATATCAAGATCAATACAAGCGAGCACCACGATCAATATTCGTCAGTTCTGGACCACACGAGAATTCGGTATAATAAGATGACTTCAAATGATGTAAGCTGCTTTGATGAATTAAGTCAGATTTTTATTATTAAGAAAATCGTTCACGAGCGCGGTTGCTGTCAGCACACTGCATTTGTTCCGGTGACAAAATTGAGAAGAAAAAGATGACAGTGATGATGACTCAATAAAACTAATAATGAGGGGAAAATATAGCCATATATATATATATAATATATATATATATATATATATATATATATATATATATATATATATATATATATATATGAATTAAAACCTAAATAACATCAATTACATTTTCATGTTAATGACCATCCATTTCCGAGAATCAAGAACTTCAAAACCTACCAACTTTTGAATATTTAGCGCACTTAAAACCACCCATCTCTCTGTGCTATTTTGAAATCCAGCTTGCTGAAATCTTGCTGAAAGCGCTGTCATCCAAGTCAATAGAGCAGAATCACTGTGGGACTGCTTCCTTGCAGACGTGGTTTTGAGTTTTGCATGATGCTCATATACATCATTCATTTGGTTGTTATTCAGTTGTTCGATTTGTTACTTGGTTAATTCTGTTTCAGAACGAAATAGGTTTATATTAAATTGACTCATTACTTATAGATTATCGGAACAATCGTTTGGTTGTAACATTCTGGGAGACGAGTAAGAACTTCGAAAGATGAGCAACAAGAATGGTTTTTCCCTGATATCCAATAAGTTTGATCTAAAATGTGATAATTAATGGTCAAAATCGAGTCCAAACCTAATGTTAAACCCCACCATTTCACTGAAATAAGTACAATCATCGCCATTATCCTATTGACGTCTGTCGTTGGACATGAACCTTCCACGAGAATTGCAAGACCACTCTATTTTGGACGTTACTGAGCCAGTACTTCCAGAAATCTTCCAATTCCTCAAGCAATCTTATTTTCTCTCGGCTACAGTTTCGCATATGATCTCTGAGGATAAACATTTTGAAACGTCCTGCAGTTGACTGATAGTCTTGAAACATGACTAGCCCATGGCAATTTGAGTGGATTCGGTATTTCTGACTGCAGTTGTCTCTCTAATACATAGCAATATCCCATGATTACTCCATGTGATGTTGAGCACGGTTCTCTCTCGTGCAGGTTTTATGGTCCTGATAGATGACTATCGGGATGATGTAATGTTTTTATACCCTTCTCTTCAGAGCTAATGGGATTTATTTGTCTTTGCAGGTTGAGCCTGCTCTATAGAAAGTCTCCTAACTCGGAGGAGAAAAATTAAGATTTCCTCTACCGTAATTAGAAACTGGGAGACCGAATAATATGGACGATGCTTTTCCGATTTGACCACAGGGACTCATCAGGTGGAAAATTCAAATTTATTCATGTAGCTCCATTCCTCCCCCATGTAAGTTTTACATCACATGTTGTTTGTTTACATCTAGTAGTAGTAGACTCATTAGTTCTAGAAGAAGGCATTGTCATTATCAGTTGCTTTTTTTCTCATAACAATCAGGTTGCCACGTCTACGATTTGGCGGATTCTGTTTTTGTTATTTTTGTTATTTTTCTTAATAACAAGGAAAAGAAAACTTGGTAATAAAGACAAATAAGAATGTCTTATCGATCAATGAAAACAGTTTTTCATAGAAGCGCCAACAATGAAAAATATTACTACAACGCTTTTTGGGGAGATTTTTTAAAGAATTAATAACGGCTGCAAACAGAAAGAAGGAGAGGAAACTGAATAAAAAGAAAGATAACCCTGGCAACCATTCCCAAAAGGGCGACCAGTGCTAATATGAATGTATCTATTGTAAGATGTTCTCTGTCAGTGATTTGGAATTTTCTCAGAATACCTTTCTCTAATTCCGGTTTTTGGTTTGGTTTTGTCTTGGTGCGAATGGTTTATTGAGAATTATTTGCAAAACTGTGTCTGCCCTTGCACAGATTGAGTAAAAGAATGAACAAATATAGTTGCAATGCATGCAGACGTAGCTTTGGATTCGTGCACTAAATGGTAACAAATTTGACAATAAATATCCCCTACCCCTATTTTGAACGATTAACTCTTTCGCTGGAACATTTTTTCTATTATAATCGAATAGAAATAAACAACCAAAATCCTTGCTTCTCAAAATTTTGCCCGAAGCCTTTTCTGCTCTTTCTAAAAAAAGCAAAGCAAAGATAGTGTTTAACTTTGGTTTTGAAGTAAGCTATTATAGAGGTAGTGCACACGTCTGATAACTCAGTCTGACATTCAAACCTAACAATTTTTTTAATGACGCCTCCACCAATTTTTCTTATATAAATAATGGTAATTACTTTCTCACTTCTCGCCATATCAGCTCATGAAAGACAATATCGAAGATTTTATTGCAGTCAAAACCTATATATCCACGACTTTATTTTCACGGAGCCTGTCTGATACGTAACTAAATGAGATCATATTATAATAAGTAAGATAAATCATTATGCCGATATTCTGCAGGGAAAGCAATCAGCATGAATGCTATCGCTATTTGAATCGCTGAAACTGGCTATATTTCTATCAAGTCCCCTGGGCGCAAAATCTTTTGTTATCTATATTGATGCCACAGTGAACAAGTACAGCCTTGAGGCAAACATCTTTGTTTTTTTCCAGGGAAGATTTGATTCACACAATCCGCTGCAAAATAGTTAAGTGTAAAAGTGTAATTTACAAATGCTTTAATTGGCTAAAAAATACCATGAGAATATCTGATGATCTCAAATAAACTCTGAAATCAACTTAATAAAACTTATATCATCCCCTTGGCCGAATTCCAGATTTCTTTGTGCATACTTGCAAACTATAGACTTCTGGTGACGTTCAACAGAAAGTCAGGGTCCAGTTCAGAACTATGATTATATTACATGAAGGACCAAATCATAAAACCCATTAAAAAAACAAAAAACACGCAACTTATGCTTCCTGTGGTGAAATGTTTTAAATAGTGACCTACGAAGTTGGACAGAAGGATATATATATATATATATATATATATATATATATATATATATATATATATATATATATATATATATATATATATATATATATATATATATATATATATATATATATACATATATATAAAGGGATGGATATATATCATATGATCCGACACATGATTATGATAATCTCTCGGAAACGGAATAGACAATTGATTGATTTAATTTGATTTTTTATGCGATGTATCTCTCTCTCTCTCTTTATATATATATATATATATATATATATATATATATATATATATATATATATATATATATATATATATATATATATATATATAGATATATATGTGTGTGTGTGTGTGTGTGTGTGTGTGTGTGTGTACGCTTTCATGGATGATCTATGTAAGTAAGCATCTTGTTTAGAAATAATAGGTTATGTATAGCATAAAATAACATCCATATACAATACATTATGATACTAATCTATCAAACATTACGGATCTAAATTATTTTTGTACAGCAACATATAAAAAAATCATCCATTAATCAATACTGCTACGGTGTCACAGTACCTGGACATCAGATTCTGCATTAAACATGAAACTAACTAAAAAATTAATATGAATTTTATTAATTTATATCAGGAAATAATCGATTTAAATTATGTATTTGGGGGATGGGGGGATTTTTTGAAAATATATATTTAGCGTGTAATGCTGTAGCAAGCTTTTTAACAATATCCATCCTTCTATCAATCTATCTATGTATCTATCTGTGTATGTATCTCTTTCTCTCTCTCATATCACACACACACACACACACACACACATATATATATATACATACATACATACATACATATATATATATATATATATATATATATATATATATATATATATATATATATATTTATACATATATATATATATATATATATATATATATATATATATTTATACATACGTATATATATATATATAGTACGATTTTGGACTTTGTATTTACATGACCATCTTTTCTGAGCCGGGAGAAACATGTTTTCCGTGATGATTATAATTTTTCCTCGTTAAATCCAAGGAATAATTACAACGATCGTTCACAGTGATTTACTGCACTCTGATATGACAAAATTTCTTCTTTGTTTGAGGGTATCATGAAGATTCGTTGTCCTAGATGGATGTAGTGATCTACTTTCTCCTGTTCTGTGTCATTGATTTTAATCACAACCAATGGACATCGTGATTCACAACATGGGTCCCCCGAGATCACATGCACAACTGGAGCCGGCAGAATCTTAGATAGAGAATTGAGCAAAATCAGAAAATACTGGCTACGCGACACACATGATAGATAAATGTGGTAAATCCTAGGGAAAGTCAATGTCCAACAACGGACGTTGAAAGACTGATGATGATGATGATGATGATGATGATGATGATGATGATGATGATGATGATGATGATGATGATGACGACGACGACGACGATGACAAAATTGAATCCAATTTTTGAAGTTATTATATATAACCGTTTTGGCTACAATGCACCGTTTCGTCTACTATATGATAATATCTTTGAATTTATGGGCTAGAGTGCCCATATATTAACACGGTTTTGCCAAAACTATGCTGTTTCCCCGAGATTCAAAATGATTTACCAGATATTCTTCACATTTTTGCCTGGAGAAGGGGTAAGGAATAGCCCTCAATCCCATCCAGTGCGCTTATTAACAAGCACTCATTCTCAGGTATATGCTCAGGTGTTTCAGGGACATTTTCAGTAAAGATATATGCATATGAAATTGAATGCACAACTGAAACTATATATATATATATATATATATATATATATATATATATATATATATATATATAATTTGTTAATGAAATCCACTTGGTCAATTATCTCTCTCTCTCTCTCTCTCTCTCTCTATATATATATATATATATATATATATATATATATGTATATGCATATACATTGTAATAACATATTGGAGCTATATTCTGTCGTTTCCTGTATAAGTATATCGAAGTCATTACACCTTATTTTATGAACTTCAAAGGATTTTAAACTGTGAGCAATTATCTTAATTCCTCTGTAATTTCACAATCTGCTTTTAAATATTGTTGAGTAATAAGGTAAGTATGGAACGAAATGCAAAATGACGATAATCGACTAATTACGTGTTTGAAATGAATGTCCTCACTCAAAAAGTCGGCTAAATGGGTTTCAAATTTGTTGAATTGTACTCTTTAACCTGTATCAACTGATCACAAATTTGATTTAGTCTTGTGTATATATTTAGATCCCTTTCTTCGTTTCCAATATATCTTTCTCATATATCTACACGCTCTGCCAATCTGATATTTTGAGAAAATTGCTCCACCAGTGGAAAGGCGTCTTATTCCCCTTCAAAATACTCCCTTAGAGATCTCATACACCTCAATCCTGAGAGCACACTTTCCGTTACATACAATGATAAATGATCATTCACTTCAAATATATACAAGGATCCAATGGAATAATGAGGAAATGTGATCGGTTGTAGGGTAACATAATTGTGTGTATGTGTGTGGGTTTGATTATAAGTCACGTGTATCGGATTTGACGTTATGCAGCATACTGGGTCTTGAAATGTAATCCAAAGCAGCCAATTGGAGAGAGACGACTATTTTTTCTTATGTCTTTTGTCCTTGCTTCACTGAAAAGAACTGGTGTAAAATGCAATTTATTCGTCGAGTATAATAAAGAATAACTAAACTGGTTTTCATTCAAGAAAAAGATTTGCTTTAAAATTTTGTCAATCTGATTCCCCTATAGTTGTAATCTGTCAAACATACACGGTGATACAGAAATTCCTTCAATGATCTTGGTTCATTCTTCCGCCTCTCTCCTCTCTTTCTCACGTATCTTCATCGCCTTATTAAAAGACTCTAACCAGATTTCTTCTTGTAGAATCTCGATTCAACACTCTATTGACTGCTGGGCCCAGCAGACTTTTTAATATCTGAGTTTTCAATCCTTATTTATTTGTGCCAGACATCGAAACATCTCATTGCTCTGGACGTAAGTTCAAGCCCTGGTTGCATCATATAAAGCATTTTCAAAAGTGTACAGCATATCTTGATCGACTCTCTGTTGGTTCATTATGAAATATCAATGAATAAAATTTTCGATAGGCATTTACGTATTTCGATTTTGTTTGACACTGGGCTATTTCTCATATTCCCAATGTTTACCCGCAAAATGAACTTCCATAACATTATTTGAGATTTTGTTATGGCTTACCATTCTTGGACACTTTTAGTTTGTTATTGTTTCAAAGCGTAGTCGCTGACACTAGATGTAAACTTGAAATGTGCACTTATCCAAGAAAGTATTATGCTTCCAGAAACTATAATCCAACTCACGAAACTGTTTTATCGAAAATAATCTGGAATTTTCATCTTGAAAATGATAAAACAAATCATACACTTTAAACTGAATGTTTTGAATTGAATCTATTTTTATGTGAACAAGTCGAATAACATTCTCTACAGAATATTTCGATTTTACCAAAATTAAATGAAACAATCATTATGTTTATGAAAACTCGCACTGATATATTTGATTTAAAAAAAAAATCGGCAGAATCTCAACTTCTCAAGTCTTAGCACATATTCTTGCTAATAAGCTAGTTTTTCCTCTCAGTATTTCAGTTAGGCTGTGGTTATGTATTCATTAGGGAGATAACGTATATGAAATATCCAATATCACACATTTTCCCAGTTTGTAAGATCATTTGCATAGGACAAGAGCTTAAATTGTTATTTTATTACCACCAAATCGTCTTGATCACACTGGTTCTTGTAAGATCACTGAAACTGGTGAATGTCAAGCCCAGTCAGTTCTTAAATGAGGAATCATTAGGGGAAACAATAGACCGTAAGCAGCTGACAATCATGATGACAACCACCTATGGTAATTCTGTTAATCCTCTTCAGGATGGAAATAGAGAGTTGGATGCTGCCGCTTGCATCTAAGCCAAAATTTCATGCATTATATTTAAAAAAATGTAATATAGTCTATATAAAACCAAAGCAAATGTCAAACTTGTGGTTGAGCATTGTTTACCGAGTTGATCAATCAGTACTGGAAAGAACTCGACCCCCTATTGGTATAATGCATTTGCGGCCTGGTGCAATACTAGGTTAATCTTAGTAAGTATCTTAGCCCGTCCTGTACCTGATGTAGATATCTGAGGTTGGGAAAAGATAATGACACGTCCTTGGATATAGACCTTGCATAGGATTAACCAGACCTCTCTATCGTCGGCGGGGGGGTGCAGTTGTCTCTGAACTACGTTAGTCTCGCATTCTTATTCTATGCTAACCACAAACTTTTCCTATGATCTCTTGGGATCAATGTTGTGAACAGTGATGTCGAACAGTTGTCTGACATTTTTGCAGCATGAACAGACTCTCAGCATTTGTACCCTCTTAGGAATATAAAGACCACAAAGTAGGGCAAATAGAATGGTATAAGAGTTGATCTCAATGATGCATCTTGATGAGATGGAATATCGGAAAAGAAAAATTACAATAAAGAATAACAATACCAATGACTTGTTTGAAGCTTCTTTCGTCATTTTGCTGGCTTTTGGGGTTTCCCCCGACTTCCATGAAACACAATTACAGAGTACTAAGCATACTTACATACAATATACCAACCAACCCAAAACAGATGATTTTCTTCACATCGATTCAAAGAAAAAGTGTATATATATATCGTGTATTGTCACTTCCCATACACATGAAGTACGTTATCATCGATCCCACCCTACAAAATAATCTAGGCACTCGTTTGTCAAAATAAAAAAAAAGGTAAATCTAATCATTACATTCTGACGTTTCAGCCCCATATGTGACTATCAGAAGAATGCATCAACTGAAAATTTTTCTATTTAGGTCTGTTTTATTTGATTTTGAATGTTAAGCTTGCTTTACCAAAAGCCTCCTAGCATATGGTGATCACTATATTTCTTCTTCTTTTCTGAATTTCATGGAGATTCAGGGTCATATGTAGATGTAGTTGTCAATTCTCTTTTGTTAAGCCCCCTTGATTTTATGTGATTGTGCTTTCACCTATACGTGGTGTATTTCTGAGCTAATGCATCAGACTGTTATAAGTTTAGTGATCTGGAATCTCTCCGTTTGTTAGACTTCTGAAGCCTTTTGCTGATCCAAGACACGAACAGAAACTATCAACATCTTTGTTGATGATCCCCTCTTTTCATGACAACATTTCATACCTACCCAAGTAGAGTAATTTTCAACTACAATCTCAAATTAGGACATGATGCTGCACGAGCCGATGACAGTATGAACCGATAGTTTACATTGAACACAACTACTGGGTAACAAGTTCAGCGTTGGCTTAATAGGTTTGAATCTGGGAATACAAATACCAATATTAAATCTCCACGGACGTTCAAACCTGTTCCTGATGATGAAGAATCGTCGACAGTAGTTGCAAACGACCCATAAACGATTATTCAAACAATCTCTAGAGACTTTAGGACTTCAACAGCGACTATATCAGGTCATCTCATGACAATACGAGAGTTTAAAGTTCGGATATCGTCCCACATTAACCGCTCTAAATTCTCATTTACAGTGCTTGGTCCTAGTCCTTTCAGCTTAGAGAAATGAAATTGCCGTTTTGCAGCGCCCTCCATATTTACATAATATTTATTCCTCAGACTTTCACCTTTAGAGTATTTTAACTTCATATTTATAAAATGAGTTCAATAACATGGAAGCCATAATTATTGCTCGTACTTGATTAGAAACCCTTAAATCGGAAGAAATTTTTTGATACCCTATTGCACTGCAACATAATTTGTACTTTTCCTTTGTTCTGGGTTGAATAATGCTATTTCCAAAACAACTATATCAAAAACATATCAACAGTGTTAATTATTTCCTCCAAACTTTGTTTGTGTAAAATAGAAATCTTCTTACTCCTGCTGAAAGAACAGGCTAATTTGCATTGTTTCAATCATTTGAAGTAAAAAAAAGAGTGAAATATTAATATGGTCGCAAGAGCAGAGTTTTGAGGGAGTACAATTCATTTTTTAAAACTTTCACACACCTACCAGTTGCAAAATAACACTCTTTACCCAGGAACAAAATTGTGATTATCATTAGATGATCTTTGAGGGAGCAGATTGCTTCCATCAGGCCATATTTTGATGAAATATCTCTAGTCAGGACAGGATACTTTTTGGAACAGATCTTGGATATACAAGACATAGTGAATGAACATTTTAAACAAAAAATAGCATACTAAGCAGAAGCGTTACCGTAACAAGTCAAGGCCAGTAGAGGAATGGAAGGAAAAACTATCCAATGAGATGGGGAAAAAAGCACAAAATTGGATCAATGGGAAAAAGAAGAAAAGTGAAGATTTAAATAGCGAAAGAGATTGAAAGAAAGAATAAGATTTAATAGAGGAGGAAAGCCTAGCAGACAGCCATCGTAGGGCGAGCCTGATATAGTATTGACGCGTCCATGTATCTATTATATTATACCACTAACTGAAATGTCAAACTACAAGTCAGAGCATAAAGCAATGAAATCAATACTTCCACCTGGATTTGCTGACAAGTATTCTTACAAAAATAGCAAGAAATACAATCATGTGAGTTGAATCTATCTCTCTGGTTCATGTGCAAATATTCTTTCCAGTATCGAGTTGATTTCAAGATGGACTTGGATTGTTACAGACAGACAAAGAATCGAGCGTCTTGGCGCGAAATAAAACGTCAAGGTGACTTTGGAATAATAGACTTATCTGATTTTCAGACCTTATGATGGATAGATTGAACCTTTGCGTTTGAAGTTCAATTGCTTGGCATGAGTGCGCTTCTTCCAGTATGTATGTATGTATGTATGTATGTATGTATGTATGTATGTATGTATGTGCAAGTGGAGCATAGAAACTAACAAGACGAACTGAGTAGCAACTTGGAATCGCACACAAAACTATGATAAGAGCAATTAAAGAGATAACACTACAAGATAGAAAAAGTTTAGAATGGATTAGAGAGAGTACTAAACGGAAGGATATTATACAAATGATAAGGCAACAAAAATCGGCTGGTCCTATAGCAAAAAGTCAAGACAATATACGGAGCAAAAGGATGACCATAGGGCAAAAGGATGACCAAAAGTGTCCATAAGGCAGTAAACGTAGTAGGGAGAGACCAGATAGAAGAGGGGGTAATGAGATAAAAAAAAACGTTTGACGGTATAAGACGGCAGGATGTTGCGCATACGCAGTTGTTATGGAAGGATATGGAATAAGCCTTTATCCAAAATTGACTTGCAACTCTTGCTGCTGCTGTTGATGGATGTATGTATGAATTAGGGTTCCCTGCTCAATCCGTCATCAAGTGTGTCGTTAGGCTAGATACACACAAGCTATTGTTAGTAATATCCACTTATGGAGTGTCAGGCTTGTTGAAGCCTCTTTCTGTTTACAATACTTTATATTGCCCGAAGATTTACCATGTTTTTACTGACAAGGCTCGTTGTTACATGATGCAAGATCCCAAAAGAACTAATGCTTAGAGAAGAGGCTCTTTAATCCCAGCTCCTGTGGTAAGTCCTTATAATGAAGCATTGAGTACCATATTCAAATGCTTTTGTCGAAAAGTGGTCTATCTGACAAGACACAAGTATACCACCACTTGTCAAGGCGGTTTTTAAAAGTTATTATTATCATAAGCATTTTCACATTAGTTGTCTGGTGGTTACCGCTTGAGTCTGAGTAACTGCAAGTCTCCTCCAGTGTACAACCTTCTTCTCCACACTTTCATAGCCCACAGCAGTACTGTGCTTTAAAGTTTCAAACCAGTTGCCCGTTGGTTATTGCTCGATGGCTGAATGACAGTAAATCTTCTCAGGTCTTCAGCCCACTCCTCATTTCATCTCATCTCTCCCTCACCTATCATAGCAGTGCCATGGTATGTATCTCCACAACCATTTTGGAGTTTTTTCTTTTTTTTTCTTTCCTTTCCTTCCCCTGTTAGGCCACCACAAACAGCTGGGGTCGTAGATCTCATATTTCTAGAACTTTCCTTAGTATTCGTGCAGTCCCTTGCAGTAATATGGTTATCTTAGTCTAAATCCTTCGTTTTATCCTTAGTCGCCATTATTATTATTATTATTATTATTATTATTATTATTATTATTATTATTATTATTATTATTATTATTATTATTATTATCATCATCATAAAATATTCACACATAATAGTCAAGTCATCAATGAATAATTCTTTTACTTATTTACTTGCAACGTGATGAGGTATATTTTTTAAAAATTCAGATAATTGAACCTCTCTTCGCTGTTCAGCCGATCAGATCTCCGGGTTTTTCAATGTGTAATATCCAATTTGATGGTGGAAAGTAAATGTTTCTCTAATTCTCTAATAGGAAGTTTCTGAGTAAAGTCTGGATTTCCATATTTTTCCCCTGTCAAGTAGCAGGAGCTACATTGAATTGAAATCCACACATTCGGTTAGTACACCTGGAGAAGGCCGTAGAAAAGAGAAAGGATTAGGTTTTCAGAAAAAAACACTTCGAAAGTCAACTACTTTTCTCAGAACTATAGACGTAGTACAATTAGTACAACTAATTCAGGAAAACAAAATTTCGAATGCTGATTTTCTTTGCCGGTAATTCCTCGCTAATTGAAGGATCGAAGGACGTTAGTTTTATTCTTCCTACGCTGACTTCTTTTTCTGTTCACAAATTTCATTTATTTTTGGTCTGCTAAATCAGTCTGGAAGTCACAAGCTATTTAGAATAATGAAAAATAGCCTACCTATGGAGATTTTGCCTTAACCCCCAACAAAGTAATATCATTGGATCCTTATAGTCTTATCTCAGCGTCACTGACTTTTTCTAACAATATTCAAAGTCCTCTTACCCGATTGTCATCGGAAGTCACGTTCTCCCTATTATTCCACGTGATCTGAAATATCTCTGGAGAAAGGCATAAGTTTCAGAGAGACAAATTTTGTGATCGACAGACATGGACGATCTGGTGAACAAATTGCGCAATGCATGAAGATTGAGCTTCTTCGGTTCTTGCAAATGCGACAGTCAAACAGTACATGAGATCCGACCAAGTTAGCCAACGAAAGAGTGGCTGCTTATATATACAGAGATAAGTCCCTCATATTTGGTCATCATGTGTCATCTATATTGAATACCGCTAGAAGCCTCTCAGACAGATAATGTATAAGCATATGTGTCTTTGATAAGCAGCAACGTCATGAGTTAGCATGAAACAAGTTTAAAAACCGATCCATTGCAGTACTAATTGTAACATAATATATTGGAAAGCACCAATATCAAAAAATACCTAACTTTCGGGGATCAGTGATCTTGTTTGTCTATCGGTTGGATTTAAAGAGATAACAGTTTAAAATTGGTTGCTTTTTTCCTCCATCAGAATCGTTGGTTAGTGAGTGAAAAATGAGTTGAACGAGAGATTCTGTTTCCCTTCCAGTCAAGCTAGGAATCCACTATGTCTGACCGTATAGAAAAGCAAGAGGACACATACAAAATCGCCTGTTCTCTGACATCTGCCTCTGTTTACTTAAACTGATCATTTCTGCTAGCTGGTTCCTCCTTTTAATTTTTTTCGATGGCTGAAGCAACGAGATCATAATTATGCCTGTATCATGTGACATGATCACGTGATTTACTTTTGTTAATAAGTGTAAAATTGAAAAAACAAAAACAAAAAAAACACTATAAAGTTCTGTGGCCAAGCCACACTACTGAATATATTACTTTATGTCTATAGGCGATAGTGAGCGAATGTTCTGAGTAGGAAAAGGAATTAAATAATATTTAAAGTGAGATTAGGCGATATACTATCTCGGTACATCTAGAAACAATGGCAATACAGGACAAATCCGTATCAGCTGAATTTGATTTCTCCATATAATTGGCAGAAATAAAAGAGAAAATAACCCCGAAAGAAACGGAAATTCATTATTATTCAAATTGAATACCTGCACAAATTTACATAATGATAGGAATCTGTGGACAGGAAAAAAGAAATTTTATAATTTTACAGCGCCGTTCGATTAGATATGATTACGGTGTTTACTGTATATATATATATATATATATATATATATATATATATATATATATATATAT